>JARYZH020000008.1:9374671-9974671 GCA_030021035.2 Notholithocarpus densiflorus | reverse complement strand
AAAAAATTTTCAAATAAGTAAAAATGCGTATAGAGAGGGAGAGAAGGGGATTTGATCTAAAAGATTGTGGAGAGAGAAAACAATTGTTTTTGTTTCTAGAGAGAGAGAGAGAAGGTAGACTGTGGAAAATTGGTGAAGCCGTCGCGGAGTAAAGGGAGGGAGACGACTTTTATTTACCATGCATGCCCCAATTGTATCATTTCCTTTCATTTTCCACCTAATACTTTTTGTTTTTCTCTCTGACCCATCATTTATCTCTCTTTTTAGTCTTTTTTATTTTTATTTTTTATTATTGTATTTATTACTTTCATCCGCTCTTCTATCCGTTTCTGTTTAAAACTTTAATATATTACACAAACAAAGTTTAGCTACAATAAAATAAATATTATTACATATTTTAAAATTTTAATTTTTAAAGTGCATATTTTTTACATTTTTAATATACATGTCAAATTTTTTGTTAATCAAATATTATTTACTATATGATTTATAAGCTTATAGTTTTTACATAATTTTAAACTACAAAAACTTGCAATTTAAATAATTTATTGATGACATAGCTATTGATTTTTAATTTTCTATAAATTTCGCAAGTATGGAGGATATAAGAAGAAGATATAATCCAATGATGGATTTGTCAAAATTCACCTCTAATAAAAATATATTGAATAAGGTTGTAGTATAAAGTTACAACCAATTTTGTAACTAAACTTTATCTATTTAATATATTGCCAAATTTTTGTTTTTTTTATAAGTAAATAGTGTTCTATGTTTTTAGAAGAAAATAATGTTTTAATCTCGTATTATTTATGGTATAAGCCATTTGGAAATTTTATGAATGAAACTTGGGAGTTCCAACTTTACGGCAAGTCCTTCAAATCTGATATTCTGATTATCTTCTTAAATTTTTTTTTTTTCCTATTTTTGTGTTTCTAACATTGTATTTCATTTAGGGATTGAGAAATGTGTCGTGCTATTTGTGTCCTTTAAAATTCTGTTTACCAGTGAAGTGAAGGTTTCCAAAGGGTAAAATATTAAGACAGTTTAAAAATAAATAATTTTACTCCTAAAATATATATATATATATATGTATATATAGCCATTTATTTTTCTTACAAGATGAAATTGTATAACTGAAGAAATTAATTGGATTATTCTTTTTTTTTTTTTCTAATTTCATTAATGAGATTGGATTAATTGATAAATACTTAACTTCTTTTTCGTAAAGATGAATAATACTAACTTCACATTTGAAAAAAAAAAAAGGACAAAGAAGGTAAAAATTTATTAACTTGGTCAAAAAGATTGATTGTAGATTAGGTTATTGATTCATCAATGTTCTCAAATTTAATTTTACTCGTGAAAATAAAGGGATAGCTGGTTTTGAATTTTTTCTTTTCTTTTTAAAGCATAAAGGAAATTGCAAATATTAGGAAATCTATATTTTTTTTTCTATATTAGTAAAACTAAAATAGGAACAAACAAAAGTAGTAAAATTTAAGATGGACCTTTAAATATCAAGTGCCCACCCAACCTCTGCCAGCATTGAAATTTAAGATTATACCCCTTTAAGATCAGTTTATTTTTTGTCTACATTTCATGCATGCTTATCATTTGAAAAGACATTCTAATATAAGACGAACAAAACCTAGATGCTTTCTAGGTTCCACAATGAATTTTTATTGGTTTTGAATCATCAAAGCTCATATTTTTACTTTCTTCTACGTGATCCCTTCGGCAACATCGGATAAAATTGAAACGATACTTTTTTGTATGTGTCTTACAAAATCATGGAAAAATTTAAGCTCAGGTTAGTTCTTCTTTCTTGATTTGTTTAAACCTCACCTTTTTTTTGTTCAAACGATTACAAGAAACAAACATTTTTTAGTTTTATTTATTAATTCTCAAAGAACAAACTGTTTCTATCTTATTAATGATTTAGAAACTCCCAGAGTTCTTGCAAAGTATAATGAACCAAGAATTAGAAGAAAAAAAGTTTATGAGTTTAAAAAATATATATATATAGATATGATAGATTCATAGTGATTGCTGTTTTTATTTCTAAACTAAGACATCAATCGATTTTAGGTATACGCCTGGATGGTGTTCGAATTCCAAATTTCTTACTTGATGACGAGTAATTTTATTTTGTGTTTTTGAGATGATCCTCGTGATTTGGTTACGGAAGAAATGATGGTTGTAGTGAGAAAGGGTAGGCCTATCATGCACTTTTTGTCGGTTTTAGAAATATCATGCAGGTTGTAGAGAATCTAGAGATGTCCATGACTCCATGGTATTGTCCATTGGATTTGGCAACGAGAAAATGGTCCTGATGGAGCTTGCTTTCCAGTTGAGAGTGAAAATGTTAGTGTTGGTTCTGTTGGTAATGGAGGTGATGGTAACAGACATGACATTTGTGTTTTTTTTTTATGAAGGTCTATAGTTGAGGGGGTGGAAAACAGCAAACGCTGTTGGCGTCATGTTGGGCATGATGGTTGCAGCCAGTGCTGGTATTATGGTCGCGGTATGCGTCGCGCACTGATAATGGATAGAAGGATTTAAATCCTAGATATTTGGTGACATACTTCGGAAATTGTTACCTGTTTACAACAATTAAGGGGAATTTCAATTTTCCTCCAAAAAAAAAAAAAAAAAAGGAGGAATTCCAATGTAAAGTCCTTTTTTATGAGAGAGACTGAACAGTTGCAAGCCACAAGTCCTTCAAAGTGAAATTGCTAATCACTATGAAGTTACCCCACGTTTTTAATAGCAGAAAAACATACTTTTTAAAGTTATGAATCATGATTAAATGGACCGTAAAAAGGGTACATGACCAACCCCCTTTATATTCTTTTTGTTTTTTGTTTTTATTTATTTATTATTTTTATTATTTAAGGTTTCCATGCTTTCAAAAGCAAGTTGCACCATGACAACACAATGTGATGTTAGCAGCTTTTATCCCTTTGAGAGGCTGACGGATTTGAAAATCGAATTGCATATGGTAGTCAAACTTTTTGTTCGTCTACACTACCAAATAAGCTTTTATTGGATTAATAGTTCAAAACATCACCGTTGAATTATATCTATTTCATCTATATTATCTATAAGAAGATTCTCCTATTTAGACTAGACTTTTATATGGTAAGAATATATCTTCAACTCCACTTAAAATGTCTACAAAATAGGACACTCTCTTACTATTCCATGTCTTCAAAACAAACTTATCCAAAAAAAAAAAATTTTAAGCAAAATTATGACATTAGACAAAGAAAAAAAAAAAAAAAACCTTTTCTTATGACACATATTAAATTTTGTGTTAATCAAATATTATTTACTATACTTGCAATAAATTAATTAAAAGTTTAAATTTAGATATTTTATAAATAAGATCATTATTGATCTTGAAATTCTCTGAGTATGTATGGTATAAAAAGAAAATATGATTTAATAGTCGATTTGTCAAAACACATATATAATAAACATTACTTAAACTAATATCATATATATAATTTTAATCCAATTTATATATACCTATCCTTTTCAGGAAAAACTTATATATACTTATCACATGGAAATTTTTTTTTTTAAAACCTTATTTATATTATATTTGATGTTCTTTTAAAACAAAAAATATATATAATTTAATTACGGTGCATCTTTTATATATATATATAAAGTGACTTTTTGGTTGCCTCGCCTTTGTTACCATGTAAGCTTTGAAAGTCTATATTCTATCCCTTCTAAACAATTTTCAATTTAATTATTTTGTATATTCTGTCTGCTAGGTATTTTGCATATTTTTTACATACATTTATTTGACTTTTTTGTTTTGTTTTGTCTTGTCTTTTTATCATCAGATCAAAACATTAATCGGTTTTTTGGCATAGACAGGGATTGAAACCTAGATCTCTTATTCAACCAATAAAAACTTTATCAGTTAAGCTAACTAAAACCTACCATTTTTGTTTATGTTAATAATCAATCAATAACATTTCACTTTTTATGTTTTTTTTTTTTCCTTTTAAATTTTGAACCGAACAAAATGAGTGCATATTCTTTCCCCCCCTAAATAAATGGGGGCATCTTCTATATTATATATATTTGATAAAAATATTATTTTCATTCCTAAACTTTAAAAAATTCATTTTTGTTCCTAAAATATTAAAAAATTCATCTTTTATCCTTAAACTATTGAAAAAGTTTTTGTCCTTAAAATTTTTTTTTTAAATCATCTTTATTTTTGCCTTTAAAATATTTATAAAAAGAACTCTTTTCAAAGTTTAAGAATGAAAAAAAAAAAAAAAATTATAAGTTTAAAGATGAAAAACAAACTTTTAGTAACATACGAAAATAGTATTTTATCCTATATAGTTCATCTTGTATATTATTATTAACTATAATTGTGTAAACTTTGGTGCCCCGTAATCGTCGTCCTTTCTTTCACATGTGATAAGTCTAGATAGTAGATACACAACAGATAAGTTTATAATTTTTTTTTTTAATAAAAAAAAAAGTTTATAATTTTTTATTGGATTTATCTAAACTACTACCGATATCACTTTACATTTACATTAAACCCTTGTCACATCAAAAATATTTTTTTTAAATTATTGTAATTCTTGTTAGTACTGGCCCCTGCAGTAAAGCATGGCAGACTTAAGTACCAACATCTGTTTATTATAATTCAAATTAATTTCTTACGTTGGTGAGCCAATTCACAAAGTTTTAGCTATTGATAGGTCAGAGTAAAACAGAAAGAGGTGAAAAATACTTATAACAAAGTTTTAATAAACCAAAAAGATGGCCAAAAAAAGAAGCTTGATTTTGATTTATTGCTTGATGATATAAGCACAATCTCGCATCCCTGTAAGTTGTAAAATAGGAAGCCAAACTAAATGAGGAGGCTTCTAGCCAGATCTAACGCCAAAACTTGAAGAACCTATCCTTTTAAGTTGAGAGTTGAAAAGCAGCTTCAACAATAGAGATGAGTTTAAATTGCTATTGTACCCCACTCAACTTAGCCCAGTCTACAAACTGCATACCACCATAAATATTGTTAGCAAATCTCACGCCGACTGTGAAAGCCATTGCAACAGGTGGTAACCGCTTTGCCAATGGAGATGCTTCAACCAGTTGCTCCAGGCCATTTATGATTTGGTATCTGGTATTGGAAGACACAGCAAGAAAAACACCTGAAAGAGAAAGCATACGATAAGTAATTCCAACTGCAGCAGAAGGAAGAAAGTTACCTTCCCGTCCCATGGGTTCATTACATAGGAATTTAGGACAGGAAATGTTAATTTTTGATAATTAGTAAAATTTTAGTTGTTCATTTGACAAGTTCTCGAGAATTACAATAGCCATAAACATCTCAATTCCCATGAAACTCAAGAATTCTAAATTCCACCTTTTCAGGTAAGAAATATCAATTCTCATGCATCTTGTATTTGTGAGAAATACTAATTTTATACTTCAATCTGACTTTTCACTTCTTCTTTCTTAAAACTAACCAAATAAAGTTCATTTTAGAACAAAACTATTTAAATTTTCATCCGAGTAAGATTTTTATTAATATCTAAGTGTATTTTTATCATTTAAAACTATTATCCAAAGTGGACAATTATTAATTCTTTAGTTACTAAAGTAATATGTATGACTAGTTTAAACAATTAAAATATATATTATTAAATATACTATTTTTATAATATGATATAAATTCAAATTCAAAGTATATCCGAACAAATAAATGTCAACTTTTAGTAATTTAATTTGTGAGTTTAAACTCCTAAGAATTTATAATTTTTGAGATTCGAAATTCTTCTCCTCAACGGAATAGGCCCTAAAGGAAATGAAAAAAATAAGAGAAAACAATTTAATCTCTCACAACTAATAAAGCTTTTACTCTCAGACTAGAATGGGTTCACACTTAAGAGCGTATATTATACAACACATCACATCTCATTTTTATAAGTTGCAGAGGTCAGAATCAGAGGCATGCTCGTTTCCATGTTACATAAGAAAGAAATAATATCCCTAGAATGAACATTCTATAAATACCAAACATAAATGCCAGAACTGCAGATATCAAGATTGGAAATAATGTATTAAAAAAATCAAAGCAATATGAATAACTCTAATGTTCACCATAGCTAGCAATAACAAAAAACCAAAGTTGTCCACATGCATCATTTTCTTAAAGTACTGACAACTACAGGCTATAGCAACACGTACAGTTTGTCCAAATCAAAACAGAACTTAATTAAAATTGCTAAATAGTTTATTCTTTTCTTTTTTTATTTTCCTTTTTTTAAAAAAATTATAGGAGGGGCCATGGGAGAAAAGATATGGCAAGACATCTTTTAAAAGAAAAACAAAACAAAAAAACCAGAATAACAAGCCCCCAACCTAGGAAATCAAGGAAAAGCTAAAAATGCATATATTTCCAGAAAAGAGCTTCCTTAGTTCATCACCATTCTAACAAACCGTTATCCACGTTGCTAAATCCAAAACATGTAACACCATTCAAATAAACTAATTTCAGTGATACGAAGAGTCCCCTCTATTTATCCCTCTTATCAGTCCCTTCTTCAAAGGCAATATAGGCCAAACTACAATTTTGGTCCCCTATGTATTTGTAGCAGTTTCAATTTCATCCCCTGTACATTTAATTGTTTCAATTTCGTTATTCGACTTTCAATATCAAGGTCTCTCAACTATTATTTGTATCAATTTCATCCCTCAACATTTAGAATCAAGTCACCTTTTAAGTTTGACTTAATTTTGAAAGTTGAGTGATGAAATTGACACAAATAATAGTTCAGGTACAAAATTAACAACATTAAAAGTATAGATCTCGAATTGAAACTGCCCACAATCTTGGAGGACCAAAAGTGTAGTTTGGCTAGTAACATATAGTTTTTAAGTAACATGAAGTTTTTGGGAAGTAGCTATAATTATGAAGATTTTCACTTAAACCTACCTTATCAAATGCTACCATGTTCTAAGGAAAAAAACTATATAAAAAATTCATATATCCACGCAGTCAGGTAAGTCTTCTTCCATGTTTTGGTTCAGTTATGTGTATTACAATGATTCATGTAGTGGTAATTTATTACTAGCCAAAGATGTTCAAAGTAAATTCAAATTAATTAAATTTGAAAAACAACAGATGTAAGCCAACAAAGATTAATTGACAAGCATATGTACATAAGTCCCAATGGCCAGTGTTAATCCATATTTATCCACTTTTATTATAAATTTTTTATTTTTTATTTTTTTTTATAAGTGATGATGATTCAATTGAAATTGTTAATAATTTTCTTTGCACTTTGAAACCTTGTATCTTGTATACATTAGGAAGATCATAGCTAAAAAAGAAAAGAGAACTTCTTTTTTGACATAAAAAGCTAATATATATGAAAGGCTAAAGCCAAAAAAAGAGAACCTTCTTTCAGTGAACACCTTAGCACTGTGATTTAATACTCGGAAGCAACTAAAACAAAAAGCCGTTCAGAAAAGTACAGAGACTATTGAAAGTAGTTGTAAGGGACTTGTTCATGCTAATACAAAAATAGGTAAAAAAATTATTATGCTAGTACCCTGTAATTTTGTACTCAGGAGCAACTAAAACAGAAAGCCATTCAGAAGAGCACAGAGACTATTCAAAATAGTTGTAAAGGGCTTGGTCATGCTAGTACAAAACTATAAGTCAAGATATTGGAATATGAATAACAGGGTAATGCTTACCCCAAAGAGCAGCACTTTGTACAAGAGGCGGCACAGGTATGTCCTCGTCCGATTTGTTTAAACTCCTGATCATACATTCAATTACAGGTGGTATGTTAGTGTTTCCTTCAAAAGATGGGGGCAAAAGAAGGTAATGGCAACAACAGTCTACACATGAATATCATTTCCCTAACTGGTGTCTATATGTATGTAGTCTTTCTTTAGTATAACACTTACGACTAATAAATATAGGGGGAAAAATGGATACAATATAATTGAAATTAAAATTTTTTAATCTTTTATCATTTATTGTTTTTGCTTACAAAAATGTGGGAAATGAGGGAGTTAGACCCAGGTTCTCCCCCATTCAGGCAGTACCATTAAGCCACAAGGCTGTTGGCTAATGTTTGTTGGTCAATCTAAAATAATATCATAGTTTATTGATTAATGGAAGTAGGGGTCAATGCCCTCTAGCCAAATCAATTTGTCTATTATTCATCAGTATTTCAGTAATTCAATCCTGAAAACACTTAGCACAAAGTAGACTTTTTCTTGTCACATTTTTATTGATAAATTTATTCATAGAATCCAATTGACATATTTACATAAAGTACAAACCAAGCAACAATGTAATGCCAAAGAAACAAAGAAAATTCAAGGGGAAGCACAATTGGCTAGGGACCATGCCTCATGAAGCATAGGTCACTAGTTTGAGTCTCCTATTCATCCTCCCCTTGGGGCCAAAACTTACTTATCAAAAAAAAAAATTATAAAAAGGGAAAGAAAAACAAAAACAAACAAACAAAGAAACAGAAACATGTAGGATAAATTTTTTTTTTTTGATATATAAGTAGGATAATTATCCTGATAGAAGCATACCGTTTGGCATTCATGATCATATTTGCAATGCCTTGGCCAATTAGACCACATCCAAAGCCAACTGATCCGTATAAGACACCCTGGATCCAGAATATATCAACCAAATGAATTAAACATAGGAGATAAATATATACTAACACTTGAACCCATCTTTGGGCATATAGAGAAGTCAGGATTGAGCAAGAAACTGGTATTAAAATCCTGTTTTAAAGGGAACATTAAACAAGATATCACAATGAAAACCAACGATGGAGCCAAGAACTCCATCCCACCCTTCCCATTGCAGGAGCATTATCCACAATATTCATTGTCCAGAAGGCAAGCAAACAGTTATCGGTTACTTATAAAGTTCAATTACATATGGTACCTTATAGAAGTATGTGGCAATCCGCTGCTTTGCTGAGAATCTACATCCTGGCCTTTCCGCTTCAAAAACACTGCATTAGAGAAATATTTTTCTATGAATGAAGCACTCCCCAATCATCTAAAATTTTGTGCAAAAAGGATGTGAAGTCCTTAAAAAGTTTACCAAAAGAGACATTGAGGAGGATATTTATGAGGCCCCTGCAAGTTTATCTACTATCTATGGGTCCACAGTTAGTCAACAAGATTCTATCTCCCTTCAATATTGCTAGTTTCTAAGGATTTTAATCAATACTATTAACATTTTCTGAACCATTTTGGTTATGATCATGATCCAAGACCCTAGGACAGTACTGTTTTACTAGCAGGCCTAGTTCACTAGTTTAATGCACAAGACACTACTCCAAGCCTAACACTACCAATACGTTAGACCATATTGTAGCACTTATGCTTACATTCTTCCTAAATCCATTAATCATTCTTCCATAAACTCTATACAGTAACTTCTAAATAGCCAGATTTCTTTTTCGGCACCATTACCACCATTCTTTTCTGTAAATAAATCATCCACCTATTTACCAAAAAAATAAACTGTCCACCTGTCAACCAGATTCAAATCTGTCTCCCTAGGCCTTTCATTTGAAATCCAAACTAAAGCAAACTAAAACACTTTATATCTAAACAGTCACTGATCTAGTATAAAATACATATCCAGCACTAAGCAGAAAGGTGCATACAGCATAGGAAAAAAAACACTGACTACAGAATTATAGGTTTAGATGGATCCTATAAATTTAAAATTAAAAAAAAAAAAAAAAATCATAGTGTCAGTTTGCAACAAACCTGCTAGGAAGAGCTGCACAAGCCCGGTTAAAGCTTCCAAATAAACCTCTTGGCATCGATGGCTGACCAAATCGAGCATAAGGTGCTAGTAAACCAACCAAAGCAATGTCTACCACTACACCAACTAAAAGATCAGCAGCGTACAACTCAAACTCAGCCCAAAAATCCTTGCCTCTTTTCTGAACTTCCGCAAATGTTGCACAACAAGAATCTATGACTATCTGCATAACACCAAATCAAAAGCAAGAATTTCATTATTACATTAACATTAGATACATGGCACCAGCTCTGAGAAACCTGTAATATGGACTCATTCAATCTGAACTACACACTTAATAACCAAAAGCTGCAATGATTATTTAGTTTCAATATATATATATATAGAGAGAGAGAGAGAGAGAGAGTTAGGATCAAGTTACACCACGTCTAACTTTTTCTTAATTTTACACCATCTAATAACATTTTATTGAATTACTATTTTGAAAATCCCAACATTGGATTACACATGCGCCAAATTTTGTATCAGTTAGATGTTGTTTACTATTCAATCCATAAACTCATTTTTAAAAGACAATATTTTTTCACACCATAATTTGGCTTTAGACTTACAAATAGTCCTAAATTATTTTTGTTTAAACTAATTAGAACTCATCATCTTCGTAGATAGAGCAACCCTCGCAACACTAAACAAATTAAAATTAAAATTATGTTTGATCTTCTCTAACCAAATTCTAATAAATTAGGTAATTTTTTTCCCTGTAAATTCTCTAATTTGACACTTTTTTTATTAATTAAATACTATTAATTAAACATGCAAACATAAAAATTGTTTTTTTCCATAAAAAAAAAACACTGAAAACAAACCTCGGTTCCAACTTTAAAGAGAAAAGAAGGATCAGCCAGCATTCGATTTCGAAGCATGGAACAGTACTTCATCAAAAATCCTAGTGGCCAACCTGACCCCTGCAATCAAATATCAACTATTCTATTCAGCTCTTTAAAAAAACTATATGGAAAACTCAATTGAATTTATTAACACGCAAAGCACATTACCTGCAAATCCAAGTATCGCTCAAGAAACACTTGGCGAATCCCTGTGATCTTAGCAGCCTCCAACATATCTTTAGGAAGCTCAACACCGCGATCCTTCGTTTTCCTCATCACTTCCTCTAACTTCAATATTGGCCCGAACTCCTTTTCCTCACCATTCTCTTCTCCATCGCCACCTTCGCCGCCGCCACCGCCACCACCATTACCACTACGATCATCGTCATCTCCGCCGTTGCCGCCAAAATCGGGTTTTTGCTCATGATTTCCCTCCAAAACCCTAACTTCATCTTCCGGCACCGTGATCGCGTTGGCCTCCGACGATGACGACTCGATGGCACAGTTGAGTTTGAAGGAGTGGTGGTTCTTGAGAGGCGAATAGTGGCGTTGGGGTGAATGAGAAGAAGCTATCAACTTTGGTGGAGAGTACTTGGTGGTGGTGGTGGTGTCGTCGAATCGTGAAAGCCTGAAATGGACGGTGAAATTGTGTTTGTGAGTACATTGCTGATGATGCGGCGTCGGATTGGTGGTGTCGTTGAAGGGGTTGTGTAAATGAGAGAGCTGGAAGCTCGGGGAACAGAACGACATGTCGTTTAAAGGAATTGCGAAAATTGAAAATGGTGGCGGCGGAGAACGTTGAAAAGAGCTCGGGGGTGACAGTTACGATATGAGCACTCGAATAGTTCAATACAAAAAACAAAGAAAGGGGGAAGACTGAAGAGGGGGTTTTTAAGGTTTTGTGCAGTGAAGGAGAGAGAGACAAATGGGTAGGTTGGGATTAAATGTGGTCAGGTCCAGGGAGCGGAACCGGATTATCCAATGAAATTTTAGCAAAAGAAAATTATCCAATGAATTTTTGGAAAAAAAAGAAAATTATTCCGTCGCCTGAGAGATTCGAACTCTCGCGGGGAAACCCCATGTACTTAGCAGGCACACGCCTTAACCACTCGGCCAAAGCGACGCTTGATGTCAGGTATTGATATTTCTCCATACAAATACATACTTTTACAAATCTTACCCTGTATTATTTTAGTCATTCCATTTCCAATTTGAACCATTTATTTTATAATTTATTTTATTATTTTAATAATTCTATAAATACAATGGGAGAGCGGGGGTTTGAACAATTGAACTATGGAATTGGATATATTATATTAAAAACAACAAAGGCGCCAATTGCCAACTAATTAAATTACAAAGCATGAATTCCAGTTAGTTCGGTTAAAAATATATGACATCATTAATCTTTTTCATCAGGACGATCATTAATCCTTTTATATTAGTGGAACTAATCAAATTATGGGTCAGTTTGGATACCGTTTATTTGTTGAAAACTGAAAACTTATTGCTGAAAATATTGTAATAAAATAATTTTTAAAGATTTAAATAATGTTGTGAGACCCAGAAATGTATGGATATGCGCGTTTTTGTGTTTTTGGTTAGATTGTGAACAGTGCCATGAGACCCAGCCAAAAACAAAAACGTAATCGCAACGCTGTATCATTTTCACACAAATGCACACCACATATGGACATGATTTTATTATGTCCTTGATATTTCTTAAATGATAAGATAATAATTTATTATAAACCCTTTAAGTGATTTTATATATATTTTTATTTTAAAAAGAAGGTGCCTACAACTCTAGGGCCAGGCTTAATTTTGACGATGATTAAATTATTAAAGTAGGCTACCATATAAGTAAATCACATGATACAAAAGAGAAAAATGAAAGAAAAAAATGTAATGAATGATGTCACTTATAAGGAACTTAACTTACAATGTCAAAATGTTCTCATGGACTAAATCGACATAAAAACATAATATTCAAGGAAGAAATCAATTGTTCAGGTCGAAACAATTGACAATATGGAAAGTGGAAACTCCAACCAAACCCATCCTTGTTCTAACCATGACAGCAGCCAAAATTATTGACAAAAAGCCTGAGACAAACTCATTCCTCGGCCGGCTAAAACTCTTACAACCCCACAATCCTTTCCTCTGACACTGTATCAGACACATCCACTTTCTTTTTCTTTTCTATTTTTGACTTTTAAAGGTTTCTAATTTTCTATAAAAGATTTCTAGTATCGTTTTTTAATTGTTGTAGAAATACGTGTAGGTTAAAAAATATTTTAAAAATACGTGTTGTAATGTTTAAACACTAAAAACTGTTGTTTAAATAACAGTACCAAATACTCTAAAATGTGTAAAATGTTGTACAAATTTTGTGTGACTATAATATAAATTTATAATGTAAGTTGTAAACTAAGAATTTTTATTTATTTATAATTATTCTAATTTTTAAAGCCTAACAATGCTATGTGCTTATTGATTTTGAAACTATGCTTTACAGTTTACGTCACCAACGTTAAACACAATAACACACTCTTTGCTTGGCCGGTTTGGCGTCGTGATATATGCAATCCTTTCTTTTGGCACGAGCAAATCATGAACCTAATTAATTGCAAATGCTTTGTTTAAATTAGTACTTCCTAGCTATTACCTACCACATATAATCATATATTTCAGTCAAAAGCAATGTCATTCATGTTGATTTAAACGGTATAAAAATTTGGAAGTAGTATGTGAAATTATCACAAGTCACAACAATTACTTAGCTATACCATTTTTTTGATAAACACTTAGCATACTAAACCATTGTGAATAAATGAATAGTAATACTAGTTTTGTGGATAGCATTAGAAAAGGAACCTTGATTTCATGATATGGGATCAAAGCATAAACTGAAATTTTTTTTGCCATTTAAGAGTAAAAAATATATTAAGATTACAAACTAAATAAATACATTAGTAATAAGACTGACATCTATAGTATTTACTCAATGTATTTAAACTTAATCATCTCAAAATAGAACTTGATATTCTTTTAAATCATGAAATTCATTATCTCACAATCTGTACAATATCATTCCAACTAAAGCACTAATTAGATTTCCGAAGTAAATTTTTTTTTTTTTAAAGCACACAAACAAATCCTTTAGATGGAACAATACTACATGAGATTGGCAAGAAGCAAAACCCAAATAACCAAGTCCCAAATCTCTTTGAAATTTTTATTTTGTATCACATCCACCCCTTTGTGAGTGGGGTGTTATATATCCCCGTGATACAAAATAACACGTCCTAACTTTGGGTCTCAAATAACAAATCGCGCCAAAGCATATTGACAAACATATAAATCATTAGCATAAAAACAAAAAGAAAAACAAAATCACACACACTTAGCTGCAATGTGCAGACAACAGAGTTGAGGTGTTCTTCTTTGTAACTTAAAATATTCTCCACATATATTGAATCGTAAAAAATGCAGATGCTGTCTAATTTCATGAGTAGGTTACAAGAACAAGAGCTGCAATCTACTTTTGAAATTTGAAGTATCCTAGATGAAGGCTATGGATCAGAAGCGAAAAGCTTACAAAATCGTGCCTTTCAACAAGACCATCATTCCCATTGCGGCATTTCCTATGAAAAGCCTTCACATTATCCTAATATTCATTTCATCTTTGTGCACTTCAAACCTTAATATGGAGATTCACCAAAGGCTAAACAAAATAACCAGAACTCAGTTCATTTGGAAGTTCAGACACGGGTAACATAAACCTTTTCTCATCTTTCCATTGTTTGACAAACTTATAACTTGATTCACTGTGCTGTACATGTATAAGCACCAAAGAAGAAATAACTACAGAAATGAGAAGTATTAACAATATATAACTGTAACTTGATGTATTCACTTGTATAGACTCCACAACAGATATTGTGGAAAACAAAGCTGTGAGTCCAAATTTCAGATGGGATCAATGCTCCATCTTCAATGACAAATCATTACTTTCTGATTTTCTGGTTAATTCTTTGATGCCTACCAACCCCTACCCTACAAGCCCCAAAGAAAAACAAATAGGCAGCCATTCTCCTTCCAGACACTCCAAAAACAATTCTGAGGAGCAAAACTATGGGTCTTTTTCGACTGCCTTCCGATAATGCCAGATTCAAACAAAGGAAAGAAGAGGAAAATGCTCGATTGTTGAAAAAAAAGCCAAAAATAGGAGGCAAATTGTAACATTTTCCTTTCCTTTCCTTTGCACATTCTGAACCAAAGAGTCTATGTACGAAAATGCCATCCTCAGTTTTCTTGTACTAACCCTCAAAACAAAGAGAAACTTTTCCTGTGTCTGGAATGACGGGGAGGACATGCCTGCTCAACTGATGCTCTTGGAGTAGGTCCAGTGCTTTCACCAGTATCTGGTTGAGCATCTGAGGATCGTGGAACAAGCTTGAATCCAAGTTTCTTTGCAACCAAACGAGGAGAACTAAGGGTACTATGTGATTTCGTGACCTTTTTCATTTCTTGCTTTATTTTACTAAATTCTTCCTCAAGTTCCCCAACTCTAGACCTCATCCTTTCCATATCCACCTTTAGAACCTGGTTTTCACGTACTACTGTCACCCACCCGTCCCTCTGTACAATCTGACCTGCCATGTCACCTGGGACAGTCAAAGGACCTGCAGGGGCACTTTCAGCGTCCAATACATGGAGACAGCCAGCTAGTGCTGTCCTTAACTGCATCTGCTCGAAGAACAGAACTTGGAGAACAACTCTAAGTGGCAACCTATCATTTTGGGATGCATGGGCACAAGCATCAATTGATAGCTTCTGGTAGTCAATGACGTTGCAGAGTTCTTCCTTATCCTTCTCTGAAAGCCAAGGGTGTGCCTGCAAAATGCCATTTTTTCCCCTGTAAGTACAATGCTATTATCAATTATAAACCTCAAAAACCAAAAGATGCTTTCACTTTTATAGTAGGTTAAGCAAACTCAGACCTTGAAAAATATATCCACTGCTCTGTATAGCCCATCGTGCAAAGGTCTTGAAGATTCTGGGAGGGCCACCGCAAGCGCGCGAATCTTCCCTGGTTTCAAATTCACATCAGAAGCTACCTCTGCTATATAGCCATCTATCAACTTTGCAACTTTTCTTAATGGTCCAGATGATGGCGATGTTTCCAGGTCAAATGATGATGGAGAAAATGATGTTATCCCTGACTCTGAAGACATAAAATAATGAATGATCCTTTCAACACAATCAGTATTATATAATGTATCAGAATCTGAATAAGTAGGAATCAGAAGACTATCTAGGGTTGCCAGTTCTAGTTGCATTCCTATCCTCCTCTCCAAAGAGTCCTTGCACGCATGAGAGACGCCCAATATCAATGCAACACGAAGAAGTCCCAGTAAGAAACGGCAAAAGGATTTCCCCTTTTTTTCTGGCAGGAGCTTTGCAATGCTTTCCAATAGAACTCTTTGATCCACTGTAGCAGGTGTCAAGCTAAAACTTGCAACTGTTCTGGTTTTGCCACTTTGTCCACCCTGCCATCGGCCTAGACCCGGTAGGTACTTTCTGGCATAGTACATCGTTGCACCAGCTAGGTTTTCAGGTCTTATACCTTTTGCTTCCATTGTCTTCATGAGTTTCTCAAACAAACTCACACTAAGATATGAGATGTCTTCAAACCACCAATCAGATTCAGAGCTTCGAATTCTGGCCCCTGTGTTAATTCCGTTCCATAAGATGCTTCCACCAGGGCTCTGTAAACTGCCATACATCATCATGGGCCAACCAAACAAACTAGGATCTGTACAAACCATCATAGATAGAGCATTAAAACATTTGCTCAATATCTGGAGCTTTTCAGCCCTTGACATGACAGGCTCAGAACTTTGAAGAGCCAAAATACAATCTTTCCAGTTGCGAAGTATATTCTTATGGAAGAAACTCTCTGACTTAGAGATTAAATTTCCTTCTCCATACTCATCTGTCATTTCAAGGTAGTCTGCCACACAGTACACCACTACTATGTTTCTTGGTGTCAGTTCGACCCGGACACCGTAGCAGAATTTAACTGCGATCAAGAAAGTGTCAGGGCCACCAGGGAACTCTTCCAGCACTGCAGTGAAAATCTTCTCAAATTTACTTTGGGATTCTTCATATACTCTTGCTATCTTCCCACATTTTGATATGAGAGGAAACTGTAGAGTCATCCATTGTAATAAATTATAATCTTATTTAATATTAATGCAGTACAATACATAAAGAATAAAACTTACAGCTCCAACTGCAGCAGTTTTCTATGAATTATGACATTCAATTGTATTTCAAATACAATAACATATGAAGACCAAACTAACTGCAAACAATATGCCTAAGAAGTATAGCATGCTTTTTTTTTTTTTGATACGTGAGTTTTGGCCACAAGGGGAAGGGACCTAAGAAATATAACATGCTAATCAATAAAAGTTATCAGCAAGATGCAGATTTCAAAGAATCAACAGTGCATGGTAATTAGGGGAACACATCTAAAAATGGCTACTTGGTCATCATTAAACAAATGCCCTACACTGTTATTTATGCTAAATCTATTGGAAATTTTGATAGCGATGTACATAATATGGCAGACCAGTTATATATAAAACATGTGGAGAACAAGCAAAATCGCTACTCATTCAGGTACACCAAGAAGCTCCCTTTATGTAAAAATTTTCAATGATTTTAAACATATTCATGAAGTTTGTCCTCATGATCAACCATATGAAATTAACTTGTGGACTAGCTCTCCCTCTTGCCTCCCCATTCCCCTCTCTTACTCTTGGTTTGGGACTACTGTTGGTGCAAACTCAAAAACTTGGAATAACAACTTGGGATTTTGGTGCTTGGCAACGACATTGATAGAGGCAGTGTGAGTATTGAATGGATGGTAGAACTGGATTTCTAGCAGTCCCTTAATTCTTGGGGTCATGATGTTTCAAATTTATGTGATTTAGCAGAAGCAATGTGCAATGAAAAAGAGAGAGAAGGAGAAGAAGAGGGGCTTTGTGGTGAGTGCGGTTGGTGTCCTTTTCTGGTGGTGTTTGGCTGTTAAGAAAATCGAGGAAGAGAATATAGCCTTTGGGGTTTTGTCATTGTTGTTTGATAATTTTAAAATTTTTTTTTTCACTTTTGTAATCTTTATTAGAGAATAAATTCTCCATAAAATAGGATTATGGATAAAACCTCAACTTGAACATCTAATTCTCTCTGTTTTTAACTCCCCCAAAACCTATGGGTCTAAAAACAAGTGTCTTTTAACATGTCATCAACATGTATATTAAGTTAATCATAGACTAAAACTTTAACAGATAATACAAAACAAATGAAAGAATTGAGAAACCATTGAATAGATATGTACACACAAAAGAGAAAAGAAGATAAATCAAGTTCTTATGATGAATACCCACAACAGAAAATGGGTAGAAATACCTTGTGAAGATGGAAGTTAATGCCATCCACCACAACCGTAATATCACTCGGCAATCCAGCATTGCAGAACCTGTCAAACCCATAAAATCCACCAAAATTATTAACATAAAAGATTAAGTACTTTTTTCTTCTAAGGACCTTGTAATAACTACCACCAACAGAATTTTTAAGCTATAATTAATTTCCATTGTAATAAGCCTTAGGCCTTTGAGCTTTTAAAGGCCTATTTATTCTAGGACCCAATAAATAATAAAAGAAGATAAACAAGAATCAGAACTAAACAAGCTCAATTAGTAAAAGGAGCCTGAGTTCAAATTTCAGCTAAACCAGTTTTGGCCTGATAATAAAGTGCGATCAGTGGACGCCACAGGTTCAAATTCTATAACACCATTTTTTTTTTTAAATGAACTAAACAGAAAAATTTAAACAAAATATTATGAACCAAAGCATATGAGAAGTGGGGTTTGTGTGAATGAGTACCAGTCATTGCCTTCTCGACGAAACCCAGAGACCTTCCCAGCTGGAGCCATGGCCAAGCGAGAGAAAGGAAAGGCCTTTCTGTCTCTTTCTCTCTCTCTCTTCTACCAAGTCCACTTCTTCATTTTCCGTTGGAGACCCAAATATTAGTTCTCTCTAATAAAAAGAAAAAGAGAGAAAGAAAGAAAACAAAGATACCCAACAAGGAAAACAAACAGAGCTGAGAGCAAGAATCGGAGTCCCACTGAGTCAACTGGGGTCGTGTCGGCAACAGTGGGCCTTTACAGCTAGGAAATGTCCGTGCGTGCGTGCCCACCAAAGATAATAAAACCAAACAAAAGCAATCACTTTGGGATTTTGTGAAAAATAAATAAGAATTTTATAGATCACGACCAAGCAAAAAGTGTGTTTAACGTTGGTGGTGTTAGTTTTTTTCAACTTTTTAAGCACAGAACAATGAAACTATGAAAGGGTAAAGCTTTTTCTTTTTCTTTTAATATAATTTTAAAAAACAGAAAGTGGGTGTGAGAGACAAGGTCAGAGGAAAGGTTGTAGGGGTCATAGCCGGCCGAGGAATGATAGGTAATTATATGAAACCGGCCGAGGTTGAATGATGTTTGTCTCGTGCTTTTTGCCGAACATCTTGGCTGCAACAATCAATGCCAATCATGGTTTTTGTAGCGTGCGTTGTTTTTGTTTGGTTGGAGAAGCCCAGCACTGTGTGTGTGTTATTAGTGTGTATTGGGGGAAAGGAAAGTCTGAAGAGGATTGGGATGTACGCATGTATTTGTAACTGCTCAGACCATTGTTAAGTGGGTTATATTAGTGTTTTACTAATACAATAGTGAAGATAGAGTCTATGGAGGCAAGTTTGTGCCAAATTGGGCATGGTGGAGAAAAAAATAATAGGTTTATATGAATGTGGTTGTCTCCTCTCAATCACTTTATTTAAGTTGTGACAAATGTTATGATTGTAGAAGAATGTTATGAACATAATTTATTTTACAACTGGCTATGGTGGCAATTTTTGAGCTGTGGATACTCGCTTTTACATGGGCCCATGCTGCCTATCATTTATGCTATTTTTATTTTCCATCACTTACTATTTGCTATTTCAATAAGGAGTGAATGACACTAGTTTCAGTAGTTTGTGGGGCTAGTCCTTATCCTTTCTAGTTGTTATCCTCTTAAATATTTGTGTAGAATAATGTTAGGGATGCATATGTTTTTCATAACGGGCTGTGTTTGATTGGAAATTTGGAATACAATTACTTATTCCTATGTTGCATGGCCAACCTTCCTTTTTAGGTGTCCTTTTAAATATTTGTTTGGAATAATGTTAGATATACACAATTTTTTATAACGGTTATTATAGTCGGTTTTGATTGGTATAATATTACTTATTCCTATGCGGTATGTCTAGTCCTTATCTCTTTTAGTTGTTTTCTTAAATATTTTTATGAAATAATGTTAGGGATACATAAACTGTCATATTGGTTATTTTAGTTTGTTTTTATTGGAGTAACATATTTTTTGTAGAAGATGATTGGAGTAACATTAGTTTTAAGTTTTTCAACACTTAATTATACGTGAATCACAACATATATTATTTAAAAAATTAAAGATAATTTTGTTATACTTCTCACTTTTTTTAAAAAATTATAATTTTCTCTTTTAATATAATAGTAAAAGGAAATGTTGATTTTTTTTTTTAAGTAAGAAATGATGAAGATGAATGGAAAGCTAAAAGATTGAATCTTATCATAATTCAGTCATAATCACATTTAATCAAATTATAAACAGTACTTAATGTGATGACGATGTAAATAGGTCTTTCGCATGTTAATAGCATGGAATTGAAGGTCTTTGTCTTTGGCTTAAACTAATTTTTATATATAAAAAAAAAATCATTAATCCAAAACATATTTAATATATTCGTTCCTAAATATATATATATATTTTTTGAGAAGACTAAAAAGAGAGAACTAAATCTTTGTAAGAGATGTTTTCTTTTTTCCAAAAAAAAAAAATCCTTTTTTTATAATCATTTATAAAATTAGAGCTATGGACATTATGTTTTTTTTAATAAAAAAATAGAAGAAAGGACAATTGTGGATTTTGTAAGATCCTTATTGCATTTATCATTTATGAAAAAAAAATATTTATAGTTTTTTAAAATTATCTTGTATATATATTTATGCATGTGAATAGACGTGTATTACATAAATTGTTTCAAATTGATTAAATTTTTATATGTTTAATAAATTTTTAAAAATATTAGCATACTATAATTGTGCAACTTCTAAATTTCTTAATTAAAAGTCTTGATATCAAATATTCATTAAAAAAAAGTAATTGAAACTATTATGATTTAAAAGGTAGTTCACAATTTACAAACTAACTAGCTAGAAAAAAAAAACATATTAAGTTATGTAAAGACTAACTTAATGTAAATATTTTTGTTATATATATAAAAGAAAATAAAATATTTTAAAATCATGTTACATGCATACTTTATGTATGTATGTGTGTATATAATAGGTTATATATTGGATTTAGTTTTTTTTTTCATATGTTTAGTACTCCCAAATAATTTTAAGGCTCTGCCACCGGATATGGCCCTTGTGGGTTTCTATTGCCTTTTGTTTTTCTTTGTTCTTTTTCAAAAGAAGCATATTGATCTTATGATAAAAAACAATCACCATGACAGTGTAACATTACATGAACTCTTTTATAAGATAAAATAAGATAAAATATCTCTCTTTCTCACTTATTGTAACAATCGAGTTATCAAAACATATAAACTAAAGCATTGCCATAATCAGATTCTCTTCCAGATCTAATTATCATAATTATGTTTAAAAAATATCACATGCTAGTCTTTTCAACCTTTTTGTCTAATCTTTCTCTTAAAAAAAAAAAAAAAAACACTTTTGTGTAATGTTTATTTAAAAAAAAAAAAATTGTTTAGAGAAGTCTCTAACACGGAATAAATCACCAAAAAAATCACGCACCATTTTTTACATGGTGGAGCCCAGGTGAAAGGAGTAGAAAGAAAACTGAAAATTTTATGTGAGTGTTTTTTTTTTTTTTTTTCATATGATTTTTATTTCCCTGGTGATTTTGACAGAGTGGGGAAGGGTTGAGTTTTTTAATTAGCACACTTTTAACAAAAAATATTCAGCAAAAAGTTAAATAAGTTATTCCAAAACAAAAATACTTGTTCAAATTATCTTAACGGGATTCAATCATTTAATAATTAAAAAAATGTTACTAAAATTAATGGATTCAACTTAGTAAGAACTAAAAAGTCTCACCTCATAGTAGATAAGGAGTAAGCATAATTATTGATTTTTTTTTTTTTTTGGACATTTGTTGCCCTAACAATAAGATGCCTAGTTTTTCTTGACAAATTGACAAAACCATAGCTCTCAGGCGTTCTCCACTCAAATAATAAGATGATGATTTGATCACTTGAAGCTGACAACTCATTAGGCTGGTCCCAAAGCAACAACCCTTGCCCTAGAGAATAAGTAGAAGACACATGCTTTGCTTGCAAAATAGATCAGATCATCAGGCCAGGAAGTGAAGCTGAGAGATTATGGATTGTGATAACTAGTAATATATAGTGGTTGTGATATGATTATTAGGACTGTCTTTCTAAAATAATGGAAGAAAGAGAGTCGAAATGATGTGTCGTTATTAGAAATTATATACTTGTGATATACTCAAAAGCCCGGCAAGGCAACTTGTCTTGTTATTATCACAAAGCTGGGACATGGGACAACAAGACCTGAAGGAGATGGAAGCAATCTCGATTGGCAAATTATGTGCGGCTGCCTAATAAAACAAAAGGAAAATAAATAGGGAATTGGACAGAACTTCTGGATTAATTAGAAGAGGTAGAACTAGAAGTCTAGAACATAGCTCTGATACAATGTAAAAATAAAAGCAAGAAAATAAAACAATTTAGAGAGAGACAAAATGGAAGCAAGAGAAAAAAAGAAAGGGAATTCATTAAGTTTGGTTTAAATAATAGTTTATTATGTCCATAAAAAGCCCTAATTTTTATAGTATAATATAATATAAAGAGAGAGAAAGAAAACAAAAGCAAGAGAAAAAAAAGAGAGGAAAATTACATAATTCAACCTAAACCTACGTGTACAGAGGATATCATTTTATAATTATAGGTACATCTTTACTATGAACTCTATGTATTACAAATTTACAATGTACCCATAGCAGGATATTTATAGAAGGCCGAATCTTAAACTAAGTATAGTTATAAGAGTAACATCATTATATATTCTAAAAAAATTATATTTTAACACACAAAAAAGTTACTTTATTTATTTTAGCATAGCATTTAACATTATATCTTATATCTCATCTCTTATTTTAACAAGACATCCATTAAAATAACATCTACCATCTATTAAAAAACAAAACAAAAAAGTAATAGAGAGAGATTTAAAGAATTAATTCTTTCTCTTGTCAAAAAAAAAAAAACATAATCACACATCGTTGTAATCAGAAATACAATAATCCATCTCAAATGCTCTTTAGTTGTGTAATAATTATTTTGGTATATATACTATGTAGCATCCTACCCATAGTATATGAGTTTCATAACTCTATGAAACCCCCATATTATGAGGGAGATTTATATATACTGGAACTGGATGTAGGAGATAAACTCTCTTAATTAATGAGATGGGTCAAGTACAATGTTTTAATATGGTATTTATTGTAAGCAGTCCATCAAGAAACAAAAAGATTACCCACACAAAGGGATGAAAAATGTGTCACTTCAGTCATTAAAAGTATTAATGAACTCCATCACAGCGATAGCCCATAGTAATGGACACATTCAATTCAAGAAATGGACAATTAGTCAATTCTACTTGACTAGATTCAAGAGAAATCATTACGAATGTTGGCCCATAACCCTTTTTTCTCCTCTTTTCTTTTGAGTTTATTGTTATCATTACACAACTCTTGATCACATGAATGAATGTGTTTTTCCCCCCTCCCTTTTTATAGTAGACACTAGAAGAATTTGAAACGATTGAAGCGGGAATGGGCAGGAGGGGAAAGAAGTTAAGAGTAGTTCTTAAAACATTTTGTACTCTAAAATTTCATATCTAATCTTACGTTTTGTGAAAGAGTGGTCGCATGAGATACCTTTTAATTGGACATGTCCCCACAATCCATTCTATATTTTGTGAGTGTTTTCAGGCAAATGGGAAGGCAAAATTTATCTAAAACTTAGTCCAACTAGCACCTAAATAAAATTGATTATATATTGATCAGATTTTCTCTAATCATCTTGAAGTATTATTAGGAAATTTGAAAGAAGATACACATCAAAATTAGTTCTAGAATTTTTTTATTTTATTTTATAGATACAATAGAATTTTAAACTATAGTATCTGTTTTATGATGATTGCTTTCTATTATCAGGCTAAGACATCATCATTTGGTTTTTAGTGAAAACGGGATTTGAAATCTAAATCTCTTATTCAATGACAAAATACTAAATCAGTTAAGCTAATTGAAAATCACAAATCCTAAAAATTCTATTTACAAACAACCAAACAAGTGAACTACAAACTTTTTTGAAATCTTTTATACTTTGATCTTTTTGTTAAACCATAACATACTTATTAATGAAAAAGAAAATAATAGGTAAATTTATCACTTCTATGTTATAGATCTACATTATAGGCAGACATTTTTGAATATACACCACTGTAAGTTTCTTTAAGACCTTCTCCCCTCTCCCTGTATGTGTGTGTTAAAATATTTAGTATTCTAAAAAAAAAAAAAAAAAAAGATCTACATTATAGGCAAAAGGATGAAACAATGATAAAAAAACATTAAGACTAGTAGTTTTTTTTAAAAAAAAAATTGTGAAAAATTAATACTAGTAGTTATTACCATAAAAACGTATAAGATAAACTTTATTTTCAACGTTAGAGTTTGGGGGTGGTTAAATTAAAAAAAAAAAATCAATTAAACGTTTTTTTGCTAAACACGCGTGCCTTGAAGTTGAACACTGACCCAAATCCACATGTGCCTAAAGGACATTTTAAAAAGGGGAATCAAATTTGATAGATCAAAATAATAATTAAAAAAATCTCAAACGTGGATCAAAATAAAAAAGAAAATTTAGTCATAATATTATTGTAGAGATTGGGATTTGGATTGGACCCAATATGGATTTAGTTCTAGCCAAACAAGCCCAAACAATTAATTTATAGAACGTGGGTGAAAGAACTAGTTCTATTCCGCAAGAAAGATAATAACCCTTGTTTATTTGAGAGAAATCAATGTAAATAAAATTAAAAAATATGTCCTCGGCGTCGTCCGAGGAGCTATATATTAGGTTTAGTTCTTGATCTTAATTACAGGAATTTATAGGATCATTACAAAGATTTTTTGATTCTTTTTCTCTCTCTTTCTTTTAGGCCACTCTTCCATGCTATATACTATAATCCTGGTATCATCTCGACCATACACGTGTAGATTAGGTTCTAAGAACTCCCTTCTGTCACATCCAACACCTATCAGAACCTTCAACTAGTAGCTGTAAGGCTGCTTAACCACTGTTCAGGTATCACCTCTACATTAATGCGGCCAGAGAGTTAGTTGGGGGACATTTAATGTGGAGGTAGCAGCTTTGAAGATATTTGTTGCCTCCCTTTGCTCATCCTTTATCTAATGGCTGACTTCTAATCATGATGCAACCTTGAAGAATGTCCAGGATGATAAGGCCTTCTCACTAACCTCGGATCTTTGCTTCCGAGGTGACTTTTATCCTCGGACATATTCTAGACTATCATACACAATTCTTATTTCTTCTACTCATACCCTTCCCATAATAACCTTATTTGGCCATCCTCGAATTAGTTAATATCCTCGGATTGGGCCATAGGCCCAATTCGTACAGTCGTAATAGTACACTCTGGCTGACTGGCCCCCATAATAACCCCTCAAAATATTGCTTTTCGACTCCTTGGGAGAAAAAGGGGGATTTTGACATTCTCAGTCTGTCCCATTTATGGTTATACCTTGTCTACCCGAACTCCCAAACGCTTTTTACATGCTCGAGGCACGCTCCTGACGCTTCGGCGTCCTGAGCGTGCCATCATTAAATTTTGGTGGCATCTTTGTCCCCCACGTTCGACGGCAGGATGTAAATCCAACGGTGGAGGATTTTTCTTGATTTATGAGCGGGAATTCTCCTGCCTGTAGCTTCTGCGTCACTATAAATAGTGTTTCAAATCAATTCCCTTTCCTACTTTCAGCAATCATACAATCCTAGAACTCATACATTGAACCTGTTCACTCTCTCTCACTTCCCTGTGCGTCTTCAAATACAAAAATTTTGTCCGAGGACCTTATGTTCAAACTTGTAATTTTCCTCGAACCTTCTTAGTTCTTGTTCAAACTTGTTAACTTCTCTTCGAAACTTCTTAGAAAATGGGTAGGTTCAAGTGTAGGCATGAGATACGTTGCCCAAGGGGAATGGGTAGACGATAAGAAAACAGGAGAGGTGGTCATCCCACTGATTGCCTTCATAGAGGGAGGGATGACCATTCTCATGGGTACCATCACGAGAAACTACCTTAGGTTCTTTAGACTTTCTCCCACACAATGTGCCCCAAATATGTTCAAGGTATTAGGGAGTATAGAAGTCCTAAATGAGAGGATGAACTTAAATTTGACCCATCACGATGTGAACTGGGTATACAACCTACACCATTTAAAGGGGCAGGGGTATTACCTTAAGTCGAGGTACTCCGAAGTAAGGTTAATCCAATGCCTCCCTTTATCAAACAAAGGGTTGAAAGATGATTTTTTAATCTTTTCTGGGAGATGGCATGATGGCCTACCTTGCCCGACTGAGGAAGGAACACCAGGTGGGGGTTGAATTACAAATTTACATAACTGGGCTTGTATTTTCCTTTTGTTTTTCATTATTTCTGTTTCTGATGAAATTTTCTTTTATTTCAATGGTTTTGCAGATAGACGTTCTACCAGACCTTTGCTCAACTTAGTCAACAGAGAGAGCTTAGATAGAATTCTTCGATCTAAAGTGTTCGTAAACGAAGCCGACAGCCAATTACGAGCAGCGCACATAATCCTTGGGTACACGCCCATTTCTTTGGCATTTCAAGCCCTCAAGTGCGTGATAAAAGCCAAAAATTCTCGGCTCCACCGTATCAGTGTAGCCCACGAAGGATTCATCGTTCCTGAGGGTATTCCAATTCCTAAGGGCACACTATTCACTTAACCACTCTTCGTGGGCATCCCCTCAGTAGGAGCATCTTCATCTCAGCCTGTCCTTTTGGAAGAAGAGGAGGAAGAAAAAGAAGAAGAAGAACACCCCGAGGAGGCTTTAGCGTTGTCGGATTCCTCGAATAGATTTGAGGTGTTCAACCAACCTCCATCTCCTAAGAACACGTCGGCTGACCTTGACGACCAGCAACAAGTAGACGTCATTGCCTCGGACGAAATGGGTATTCAGAGGAAATCTCAAAGGAGTTTGCTGGATTTAATAGAGTCTCAGCCTGGGAAAGGTGCACCAAGAAAGTCTACCCAACCCAAACTCCCTCCTCCTCCTCCCAAATCTCCTCTTCCTCCTGCTCCTCAGCCGCCCTTGCCACCCAGACCTGATTTTGTTGACCCAAAAAGAAAGAGAGAGCAGAAGGACAAGGGTGTGGCAGAGACTGGGAGGTCTTGCCCCGAGCATGAAGGTGAAATCCAACGAGCTGCCAAGCAGCAAAAGACTAGCCAGACCTTACTGAGTGGTGTGGAGAGAGGAGATAATCGGCCACTGGAGTCTCAAGCCTGGCTTCTAGCCTCCATGCTCAACGGTGAACCCTTAAGGGAGGATGCGTCACTCAGGAATTTTAATGGGGGAGTTGGATGCCATGTGGCCTCAGCTCTAGAGGAGGCTCTGTTACTCCCCACTGATATGGCCAAGCTGCGGAATATCAGGAGGAACGAGGTTTTCTTTAACCTCAAAAGATATTTGGGCATGGTATGATGTTATCCCCTTTTTTTTTTTTTATTGTTATTTGTTATGCTACTAACTCTTTTCTTTTAGGCTGTGCAAGCCACTTTCAAGGGTGAAGAGATAACCAATTCATGCTACCAGCAGTTGGACAACGAGAGGAAAAGGCGCGTAGCAGCTGTGCAGTCATTCAATATTGCTGATCAGAGCAACAAGGATCTAAGGAATAAGCTGACTGAGGAGGAAAGGGCCAGAAAGAGTGCTGATTCAGCTCTGGAAAGCACTCAAAGGCAGGCCGAGGAGCAGAGACTGCTCATGCGTGATGCCAAGGAGCAGTTGGCTTCGTCCAAAGACCAAATAGCCGCCCTCCGGAAAAAATTAGAAGAAACCTAGAAGTTCCAAAAGCAAACCGAGAGGCTGAAAAATGAGGCTGAGAAGGCCAAGATGGAGGCCGAGAAGGCTAGGGATGAGGCTGAGCAACGAGGTTACAACCTCGGGGTAGCTGAGACCGAGGAAACCCTTAAGGTAGAGGTCTCAGCTGTGTGTCATATCTATTGTGCTCAGACTTGGGACGAAGCCCTAAATAGAGCTGGGGTTGAGGCTTCTTCTGAGCTGAGGAAACCAGAAAGCATCCACTACCCATCAGCCATTCGAGCCTCGGACCTTCCCTCCACTCAAGGTGAAGTAGCCTCTACAGTTGCTGAGCCGATTCAAGAGACGCAGCCTAAGGATCCTCTTCCTCCCAACTAGCAGGAGCAAACAAAAGAACCTGAAGATCCCAAGGACATATCCTTAGACAAGGCCGCAGAGGTTCCAGGAGATGGGGTAGCTTCACAAGATTTTGAGCAGGCCTTAGCTTTAGTTACCTCGCTTGCCGAGGAAGCCCCTAAAATGAAAGAAGAAATAATTCCTACCAAAGCAGATAAACCAGCTGACAAGACTTCCAAGGACAAGATTCAGATAAAATTGAAACAGTGAATCTTTATTTTTGTGATGTAATACCAATTTTTATAATGGAAGTTCTTCTTTCTAAGACATGCTTTAATGAAATACGTATGTTTCTTTCTTAATTTTGTACGAGTTACTGTCTTTACTTTATGTAATTTTAACTATTCTTTGCTTAAAAATAAACATATACCATAAAAGTGCAAAATTGTTTACACAAGGGAAAACAAGGGTTATACATATTTGAGAAAATATTCAAACATTTGACCAATCAACAACCAAATCCATGGCACCCTGAGATGCTTTAAGTGATGCTCATGGGCTTATTTCGATTTACATCTTCATTGGGTGATAACAAACCTTGTGATCCAAGAGAGACTTAGTGCATTGATTTCCATTAAGTTTGTGGTCCGTGGAACCTGACATGACTTAGTTTCTGTTCAATACTTTAATAGATGTCAAAGGGTATTAATTTTCACTAAGTCTGTGGTCCAAGGAACCTGACATGACTTAGTTTCTGTTTAATATTTCAATAGATGTCTAAGGGTATTAATTTCTACTAAGTCTGTGGTCCGAGGAACCTGACATGACTTAGTTTCTGTTTAATACTTCAATAGATGTCAAAGGGTATTAATTTCCACTAAGTCTGTGGTCCGAGGAACCTGACATGACTTAATTTCTGTTTAATACGTCAATAGATGTCTAAGGGTATTAATTTCCACTAAGTCTGTGGTTCGAGAAACCTGACATGACTTAGTTTCTGTTTAATACTTCAATAGATGTCAAAGGGTATTAATTTTCACTAATTCTGTGGTCCGAGGAACCTGACATGACTCAGTTTCTGTTTAATACTTCAATAGATGTCAAATGGTATTAATTTCCACTAAGTCTGTGGTCCGAGGAACCTGACATGATACACAATTGGGATGAATTAAAAAGGAACTAAACATGACTGTTTTTATTAATAGTAATACCTCTTTAGGTTGTTTACATTTCAAGGATGGAGTACAGTTTTCTCATCTAAATCCTCCAAATAGTACACACCTATTCCTGCCACCGACGTGATGCGATATGGTCCTTCCCAATTAGACCTTAATTTTCCCAGGCTGGATTCTTGGTAGTTCCCAAAACTTTTATCAATACCAAATCCCCTGGGGACAACGGCCTTTGCTTTACATTGGTATCATAACCTTGCTTGAGCTTGTGTTGGTAATAGGCCAATTGGACCATTGCATTCTCTCTTCGCTCTTCAATCAAGTCTAAACTTTTTTTCTAGCAGCTCATTATTGCCATCCGAAGTGAATGCATTTGTTCTCAGCGTTGGGAAACCAGTTTCCAGAGGAATTACAGCCTTGGCCCCATACGTCATTGAGAAGGGGGTTTCTCCAGTTGACCGGCGAGGTGTTGTTCGATACGTCCAAAGGACATGTGGTAATTCCTTCACCCATTTTCCCTTTGTATCGACCAACCTCTTTTTAAGTCCGCTCACTATAACCTTATTGATAGCTTCAGCTTGCCCATTTCCTTGTGGGTAGGCTGGGGTAGAATATCTATTTTTTATCCCCAACTCAGAACAGTATTTCCTGAAAGCTGTGCTATCAAATTGAAGGCCATTGTCCGAGATGAGAGTATGGGGAACCCCGAATCGAGTAACGATATTCTTCCAGATAAACTTCTTGACATCCACATCTCTGATATTGGCCAAAGGTTCAGTTTTGACCCATTTGGTAAAATAGTCCGTGCCGACCAGCAGATACTTTTTACTCCCTATTGCCCTAGGGAAAGGACCTACAATATCCAAGCCCCATTGGGCAAAAGGCCAAGGGCTAGAAAGAGGATTTATAACTCCCCTAGGTTGATGAATGTTTGGTGCGAATCTCTGACACTGATCACATTTCTTAACATATTCTTGTGCTTCCTTTTGCATGCCCGGCCACCAGTATCCTTGAGTAATGGCTCGGTGAGATAAAGATCTTCCTCCTGTGTGACTCCCACAAATTCCTTCATGCAGTTCTTCTAGGAGTGATTCTGATGCCTCGGGGTGTACACAAAGCAGATATGGTCCAGAAAAAGAACGCTTGTACAACTTTCTGTCATCGGACAGCCAAAACCGAGGAGCTTTCCTTCGTACTTTCTCAGCTTCTGACCTCTCCTCAGGCAATATATCCTTTTCAAGAAACAGCAGTATAGAATCCACCCAACTTGGCCTTACCTCGATTTGATGGACTTGGAGCAAGTCTCCTTTCATTGGGGTAGGGGTGCATAGGTCTTCAATAAGTATTACTCGGGGTAAACCTTGTGCCAAGGAAGTGGCAAGGGTAGCCAAGGAATCTGCATGGGTATTTCCACTCCTAGGGATATGCAATAAGTCAAAGAACTCAAATGTTGTTTGTAGACGCCTAACTTGACCCAAATATTCCTGCATTCTTGCATCTTAAGCTTCCAATTCCCCTTTTACCTGACCCACTACCAGTCTTGAATCGGAGAACATCTCCACTGTTTTTCCACCCAATTTCTGGACCATCGCCATTCCCATCAACAAAGCTTCGTACTCTGCTTCATTGTTTGTAGCCGAGAACCCCAATCTCAATGATTTTTCAATGGTGATCTTATCAGGAGATACCAGAACTAGGCCCACTCCTGATCCCTGCTGGTTTGCCGCTCCATCCACATATACTCTCTAGGATGAGGGGTCTTGCATAGAGATCAGGCCAACCGATTTTTCATCCATGCCATGCTGCTTTTCCTCTATTTCTTCGGGAAGTTCAGCAAACTCAGCTACCAGGTCGGCAAGGACTTGTCCCTTTACAGAGGTCTGAGGCATGTAGTTGATATCAAAAGCCCCTAGAATCGTGCCTCATTTAGCAATCCTTCCGGTATAATCCGCGCTCCGAAGTACTGACTTGAGCAGAAGCTGAGTTAGGATCATCACGGTGTGTGCCTGGAAGTAATGGGGAAATTTTCGTGTAGCATGTACTACTGCCAAGATGGCCTTCTCTAGGGGTAAATAACGCACCTCGGCTTCATGAAGTGACCTACTCACGTAATAGACTGGCCGTTGTATGCCACTATCTGATCGTATCAAAACAAAACTTACCGCATGAGGGGCTACTGCTAAGTAAGCAAATAAAACCTCATCCACCTCAGGACTGGACATGATAGGTGGCCGAGATAGGTAATCTTTAAGCTGTTGAAATGCCACGGCACATTCTTCGGTCCATTCAAATCCTTTCCATTTATGTAGCAAAAGGAAGAAATGTCTGCACCTGTCTGCTGACCTAGATATAAATCGATTTAAAGCGGCAGTCATTTCGGTCAATTTCTGGACCTCCTTGGGATTTCGAGGTGGTTGCAAGCTATTGATGGCCTTGATCTGATCAGGGTTCACCTCAATTCCCCTGTGGGTCACCATGTAGCCCAAAAACTTTCCCAAACCTATGCCAAACGAGCACTTTGATGCATTCAGACACAACTTATGCTTCCTTAGAATTTCAAATATGTTCATGAGGTCTCCCACATGCTCGGACACTAACTTGCTATTTACAATCATATCATCGATATAGACTTCAATGCTCTTGCCCAACTGTGGTTCGAACATTTTAGTCATCATCCGTTGGTAAGTGGACCCTGCATTTTTCAATCCAAAGGGCATCACCTTGTAATGATAGTTTCCTATTGGAGTGACGAAAGCTATCTTTTCCTGGTCGTCCGATGCTAGTGGTATCTGGTGATATCCTTGAAATGCGTCCAAAAAACTCATCCGAGGATGGCCTACCGTCGCATCCACCATCTGATCAATCCTAGGCATAGGGAAAGGGTCTTTGGGACAAGCTTTATTGAGATCTGTGAAGTCCACACACACATGCCATTTTCCAGTCTTCTTTTTCACCACAACCGTATTAGCTAGCCATTGAGGATAGAACACTTCTTTAATAGCCCCTGCCTGTTTGAGCTTTGTTACTTCATTTCTGACAGCCTCAGCGTGCTCTTTGGATGGGCGCCGAAGTGGCTGCCTCTTCGGAGTAATGGATGGGTTAACGTTCAAATGATGACAAACAAAGTTGGGATCTACACCCGGGGCTTCGTACGCATCCCATGCAAACACATCCACATTTTTCATAAGAAATTCAACCAGTTGCTCCCCCTCCAGTAGAGGCAGTTGAGCCCCAATTTGAAAGAACCTCTCCGGATCATCACCAACAATTACCTTCTCCAGATCTTCACATTTCACTTCGTCGGCTGGTCTACTGAAGAGAGATGCCGGAGTTTCTGATTGCTATAAACCATTCTCAATAGTGGCCGAGGTTTCAGCCTCAGGCCGATGTTGGATGGCCGCCACCAGGCACTGCCTAGCTGTAAAATGGCTTCCTACTATCTCCAACACTTGGTCCCCAAAGGGATACTTCACCTTCTGGTGAAGAATGGAAGAAACAGCTCCTAGGGTATGAAGCCAAGGCCTGCCCATAATGGCTGTATATGGAGAGAAAGCATCAATTACAATGAAGTCTACCTCCACCACATCCGAGCCAGTCTGCACCGGTAACCTGATCTGACCTTTTGGAATAACCATTTTACCTTCAAAGCTCACCAGAGGAGAACTGTAGGCTGTTAGACTTTTTGGTTTCAAATTCAGCCCCTTATAGAGGTCAGGATACATAATCTCTACTGCGCTACCCTGGTCAATCATCACCCTTTTGACATCATACCCACCAATTCTAAGTGTAACTACTAAAGCATCATCGTGCGACTGTATAGTTCCCAATTTTTCCTCATCCGAAAAGCCTAAAACCAGTGGGATGCCCATCCTGACTCCTTCGGCATTAAACTGGGCCTTTCCTCTAGGTGACGGGATAATGACATTACTTTGGAGGGGCAAGATCCGGTCCTCCCTAAGGCAGCAAATATGACGTTTATTGTGCCTAGAGGGGGTTTTGAAGAAGAATCTCCCCGAAGCTCTGAACCTGTATGGCTCCCTCAACCACTGGAATGATGCAAGAGTTGCTTTAATTTCCCTTCTCGGACCAATTGATCTAAATGATCCCACAAGTTTCTGCAATCCTCGGTGATGTGTCCATGGTCTTGGTGATATTGGCAATAAAGGCCTTGATTACGCCTCATAGGATCTCCTATCATCTTACCCGGCCATTTGAAAAATGGCTCGTTTTTAACCTTCTCCAGAATCTGCTGTATTGGTTCTCAGAACACAGCATTAACCACCTGGGTGTTGGCAGATCCCGGCTGCCTAACAAAGTCTTTCCGAGGTCGGTTATTATTGTATCGGTCCGACCTGAAATCCCTCCTCTCCTGAGGGATCACCTTAGCCTTTCCTTTCCCTTACAATTGGTCCTTTTCTACCCTTCTGTACTTGTCTATCCGATCCATAAGTTGGCGCACACTAGTAACAGGCTTACCAGTCAGAGATTTCCTCAAATCATGCTCGGCTGGGAGGCCAGCCTTGAAAGTATTAATGGCCACATCATCATAGTCTCCATCTATTTTATTAAACATTTCCCAGTATCTATTCGAGTAGGTCTTCAGAGTTTCCCCCTCCCACATGGACATAGATAACAAGGAACCCAAAGGCCGGGGAACCCTACTGCAAGTGATAAAGCGAGCGCCAAAGGCTTGGGTGAGCTTCCTAAAGGAGTCAATTGAGTTTGGCATTAAACCATTAAACCACCTCATTGCCAGCTGACCCAAACTAGATGGAAAGACCTTACACATCAAGGCCTCATTTCTGGAATGAACTGCCATCCTCTGATTGAAGTGATTGACGTGTTCCACCAGATCTGTTCGATCATTATAAATGGTGAACGTGGGTTGATGGAATCGTTAAGGAAGACTCATGTCTTCTATGTTTCGAATGAAGGGTGATTTAGAGATTTGACTCAACGCCTTATTCATGGCATCGTTCCCCAGACCTTTACGAGGTGGGCTCTTATACCTACGTCTGCGGTGGTACTCTTCATCATAGGAAAAAGACTCGTTGGGTGGAGTTCTAGACCTCTGTCTGTAACTAGCATCATCTGCATCCTCAGAGGACAGTTTGGAGTTAGGTGATAAACGTTTTCACTGTGCGTGGCGCAATTCCCTTTTTAATCCCTCGATCTCACGTTGCACATCCCTATTATTCTTTGCATGGGAAACACGGCTCTTCCCTCGAGACTGACTTTTACTGGTATGTGTTGTGCGCACACTTCCCTCACGGTCCCCTCTCCGTTCGAGGTTTACAAACAAATCGCTATATTGAGACCCCCTTAATTCTGCTTGGTGTAGATTAGCATCCACCTGTTACGGACCTGTCGCTGCCTGGTGTGGACCTGCTCCTTCCATCTTAAACGTAGCACTCGGAATGTCTTCAGAATAGGCAAGTTCTTCCCACAGACGGCGCCAATTGTAGGGACTGGGATTTGGATTGGACCCAATATGGATTCGGTTCTAGCCAAACAAGCCCAAACAATTAATTTATAGAGCGTGGGTGAAAGAAGTAGTTCTATCCCGCAAGAAAGATAATAACACTCGTTTATTTGAGAGAAATTAATGTAAATAAAATGAGAAAATATGTCCTCGGCGTCGTCCGAGGAGCTATGTATTAGGTTTAGTTCTTGATCTTAGTTACAGGAATTTATAGGATCATTACAAAGATTTTTTGATTCTTTTTCTCTCTCTTTCTTTCAGGCCACTCTTCCATGCTATATACTATAATCCTAGTATCATCTCGACCATACACGTGTAGATTAGGTTCTAAGAACTCCCTTCTGTTCCATCCAACACCTGCCAGAACCTTCAACTAGTAGCTGTAAGGCTGCTTAACCACTGTTCAGGTATCACCTCCACATTAATGCGGCCAGAGAGTTAGTTGTGGGGCATTTAATGTGGAGGTAACAGCTTTGAAGATATTTGTTGCCTCCCTTTGCTCATCCTTTATCTAATGGCCGACTTCTAATCATGATGCAACCTTGAAGAATGTCCAGGATGATAAGACCTTCTCACTGACCTCGGATCTCTGCTTCCGAGGTGACTTTTATCCTCGGACATATTTTAGACTATCATACACAATTCTTATTTCTTCTACTCATATCCTTCCCATAATAACCTTATTTGGCCATCCTCGGATTAGTTAATATCCTCAGATTGGGCCATAGGCCCAATTCGTACAGTCGTAATAGTACACTTTGGCTGACTGGCCCCTACAATTATAAAGTGTAATTTCTCTACTCTTTAGGATTTAGAAATTAAATAAAAAATTGTCGGCTTCAAGACTTAATGGTAGCCCATTTGACAAAAGTGGACAAGATGCTCACATTCGAAACATATGTAAGCTAAAGGACTTCGAAAAAAAAAATTAAAACCTATTACTTCAAAAATAAAAACAGACCAAATATAAAGGGTGTAATGTGTAATTACTAATTAAGCTAACCTTCTTTTTTTAGAAACTAATTAAGTTAACCTTAATTTGATTATACAGTGAAGTTGAACTATTAAAGTGACTAAATCAAAGAAAATTATAAAATAATATTTCGGAAGTGTCATAAATGCATAATTTTCTTCTAATATGAATTATGGATTCCACTATGAATTTATTTGGTAAAACTCATTATTATGTGAGAAGAATGAGTATGCATTTATTGTACTTACCGAATATTCTATAATTATCTGTAAGTCAAAATGTAATTCTTTCTATATTTCGTGGACTGATTATATAACACCTCAAAACATAAAAGGGATTATCTTCTCGTTTCAACATTTCCAAAACAGTCAGCACCCAGCATCTTCATAAAGATTACTAATATATTTCCCAGTTGGGAGAATTTTTCATATAAAAAAGAAGGGCAGCAAATTGATTGTCAATTTCATGTGACATAGGTAGCCTCTAATTTCAACAGGCCAGGCAACTGTCGTGCCAACTGCCAATATGAAAATCCAAAGTAGTTATAGGTCAATTTGTGTGAGAAAAACATATGATATTGTGCCTCTGGGAGCACAAGAATAACGTGGTTTCTTACATCATATAAGCAAAATGCCATTATACAATTTTTTTTTATTTATTTTTTTTTTGATAGAGTCATTAGACAATTTTAGTTGTATGAAAAAACGTAAAGTTTTGTACAAGTGTCAGCATCCGCTTTTGCTCTACATGTAGCATTGAAATTTTTTTTTTTGGTAGAAAGTAGCATTGAAATTTTATCACATAATGCTATCAGTTATTACTTATTACATTGTTTAAAGTATATGAATAGGAAACTTTTTGACTAATATAGTGTCAAATGTCAACGTACCCATGTTTTATTCAACAGTATTGTTTCTTTTACGGACCGGTGACTGAAATCTCAAACAGCACCAAAATCCTCAACCCTTTTAGATTTATCTCTATATTATTATATAGTTGATTTTTTTTTTTTTTTTTTTGAGAAAAGTTGAAATTCAAACTGAACAAAGAATTAAAATAATCTATTATGATTTTATGCCAAGTGTCCCTCCAATTTAACAATATTTTAAACCAAATAATATTTGCAAAAATCTTTTGGCAATTTATTTTGTATGACAACACTTCTTCTTTTTTGCTTGTATGACAATACCTGTCACATAATGATTGTTACTATTATATAAGCTCACACCTATGTAGGGAGGATTACAAGTTAATACCCCGCACAAACAAACAAAAATCTACCTACACAAAAATTCAATTAGTATATTGACCTGAGCAGCCTAGGCGACCTCAAAAATAAATAAAGCAGTCCCATACATCAACCAGTTATAGCATGGGACTCCAATTCTTTTCAAGTCATTGTTCTATTCATTTATTGATTTGATTAATTATATTTACTTCTATGAATTGAATGACTAGACTAATTTATAATTGTGGCATAGTTGCATCCTGCATGTCAAAATAAACTCTACCTAAGAATTTAGCAAAAAAAAAAAAACCTACCCAAGACCATGGACCCATCATTACCATGGATGAGCTTTCTTTGACAGGGAAGTCAAAGGGCAGTTTAATCAAAGATCAGGTAGAACAACTTCTACCTAAAATAAAATGGAGTAATGCTATGTCCATAAACTATTTTACAACATTTTTATAAAATGTTGATGTGACCAACCTCTTATTGGTTTTCATCTAAACCCATCATTAATATCATTTTTTCATTTACCAATAATCACTCACTACATCAGCAGTTTATAACATTTTTTGTAAAATAGTTTGTATCTTTAACATTATTGAATAAAATGTACTAGCAGATTAAAAAATAATAAAGATCTGAAGATTTCCATGTTTAGAACATAATGGCAAACAGTATTACAAATTTAAAAGAGTAAATTACAAAAATCTCCTTTGAAATTTAGAAGAATGATACTGCAGCCCAAGTTTTAAAGGAAATGACTTTTTTATCCTTTGACGTTTTGCAGAAAATCAATATAGTCATTTGGTTAATAACAATAACAAAATATTCCAAATTTAAAAAATATTAACTTGACCAAGCCATAACCATGATTAGTGAAAGCTTTTTGGGTTAAATATTACAATTCTTTATCACCAAACTTCCACAAAAAAAAACACCATAACTACTAGCAAATTTTATGCACAACCCAATAACAAACAACTAAGAGTATTAGTATTGGGGGTGTAAAACTCTCCAAGTTGCTATTTTAGCAACCCAACCGCTTAAATTGAGCTTCATCCTGGGGTGGGTTGCTAAAAACATTTAGCATCCATGAATAGTAAGAGCACTAGCATTGGGGGGTGTAAACACCCCCCAATTGCTATTTTACAACCTAAGTCACCCAAAGCCCAATCCAATCGGGTTTGTAAACTTAAAAAATTTGCAACCTATGAACAGTAAGGCTGCATACTATCCATAGGTTGTAAAAAAAAATATTATTTTAATATGTGGTTGTGTGTGAAGAGAAAATGTGAGTAGGGAAAAAGAGAGAGAATAATACTTTTTATTATTTTATTAGATAGTTTATATTATTTTATTGGGTTGTATGTAAAAATAAAAACTGGTGTGTAGGATGAGTTGTAAAATAGGTTGGTAAAATAGATAAAGTAATGTTTGAAGATGCAAAATATGTTTTTTTTTGCATCTCCGAATGCTAATGCTCTAAGGTTCTATATATACAACCTACTATTCATGGTTGCCAAACATAAAAGTAACTATAAAAGTACACGAAAGTACAAAAAAGATGAAAGAGAGAGATGGGAGAGAAGAGAGAGAATGAGTTGATAGGTTAGTTTATATTATTTTATTGAGTTGTATGTAAAAATAAAAACTATGATGTTAGGTGTATTGTTGGATGGGTTGGTAAAATAAATAAAGTAGTATTTGAGGGTGTAAAATATGTATTTTTTTGCATCCCCATTACTGGTGCTATAAAAGTAAATTAGTACTTAGTGATAAGTCATCAATGTCGATAAGTTTTAGTAATAAGCACAATAATGTGAATGTTACTACCATTTATTTAGTTATAGTTTAGTTATAGCCATTTTTTATACAACCTTTTTATAAAAAGGGGAGAGTGAGCACTTGTAATTAGGAACCAAGTTGAATAATACCGAGTTCCTTCATTTCCTTTCTTACTCATTTCCCTCTAATCTGCCCCTCTTATTCTTGAGTCTAAACTAACCTCGAATTCAGTCTATCATTTCCAATTTTCACACACTCCACTTTAGTCATTAATCACCAAAATATAAAATACTCATCACTTTAATTATTAGTTTTATTAAGTAGGTCCATCAAAGCCTAGTGTAGTGTGTTTTTTTTATTTTATTGAATCCCCCTTTTACCAAAAGATATTAGCTATTTGATTTCTAATCAGACAACTTATTTATATTATTAATATTATTGTTGTAGATCACGAGTCAAGCACAGCGCCCGTGGCCTAATGGATAAGGCGTCTGACTTCTAATCAGGCGATTGTGGGTTCGAGTCCCACCGGGCGTGTGTGATTTTCTTTTTCATTTCGGGCTGGGCTACCTGTGAACAATTCCATAACTGTCGGCTTACTGCCTTCTGGGCCTCTTACGAAGGCCTCAAATCTTATTCCTTTTGTTTTCTGATCATTCAAATATTTTCTTCGAAATTCTTTTGCCAAACAAAAATTTATTCGAAAAATATCTTTCATATCTATTTCTTTTGTGTTGTTTCATAGCATTACTGTTAGACAAATTGCAAACCTTAGTATGCCATTGTTTCTACTCTTGTTCTGTAGAATGCTTCAAAATAATTTTCCATTTATTTGACGTATATCTCTGCATGCGAGAAATGTTTGACTAGATTTTTTTTTTTTTTTAAGAGTAAATGTATTAAGAGAAAAGGGGGGAAACGGGTCCAGACCCATCTCTACCTTCTATATAGAAGATCCAATCTAGAAGATTAGAGATTGTTATGGGTCCATCCCAATTACAAAATGCTGCCCAAGAAGCAATGTTATGGGCTAAAAAGTTTAAGTTCCTAGGAACATAACAAAATTCCCAACAAGAGAGGGATCTTAAAGAGGCATCTACATTTGACATAACATAGACAGGGAAATCAGGAGGGGAAGCTGAAGTCTGAAGAGCCTCAATAACTGTGCTTGAATCAACTTTAAATCGAACAAAAGTGAGGTTGAGCAAGGCAGACAATTTCAAGGCTAAAAGAGCTACAATAACTTTCCAAGAAGAGGATCCGATGGAGGAAGAAGTGAGTGAGCAAATAGGATATCATCATTGTCTTTCCTGCAAACAGCAGCAACCATGGAGTTGTTGGGCCTGATTGATACATCAAAATTGATCTTGACCCAGCCTAGAGGAGGAGGAAGCCATTTGGAGGGTTTTGGGTTTTTGAGAACAGCCCATGGTTTGATTAGAATGTTACTTTTGGGTTGTGTTGATATTGATATATTGTACCCATTCCAATATATTTTGAGCTAACAACATTTTTGATTGGCACCAACGATGACGAATTGGTATCTTAAATTTAATCTCAAGATATTAAGATTTAACATCTGAATAATATATATGATATGAAAACCTTTAAAATTTATTTAATTAAAAAAAATTAACTTTTAATTGATATCTTCAAAGTGACACTCATCTCCAATTTCTCACAATTTTTAATATCAAAATTACAATATTGGTTCCCAGAAATAAGAGATCCACCAAGTCACCACCGTCAATGCCATGTGATATTTTAAGTTTTTAACAGCCACATCAACAACAAATATTAATGGTAGTGACCAAATCCAAATACTATATAACATAAAGAGAATGGATCAAAATTTTAAAATTTTTATGGTTTGTTTAGATCAAGTGAGAGTAGAGTAAAATTGGCCCAAAATTTGTCTATTTTCAGCCGACTCTACTCCACTCCCCCTCCCCTCCCCCTCAATCCAAATAGGCCCTGTGTAAATCAAAGTTACACTAAATTATAACGGTATAATTTGCAATTTCATTTTTCTGACTGTTGGGTCTGGTGGTGGTTGCAGAAATGGAGTAAAAGTAGAAATCATTCACTTAAACTATATTGTAAGAAAAGGAAACGCATTTAAACCAATCTTTGACCCAAAGCCATTATAGCTAAATATTGAGAACAAGGTTGTTCCACAAGATATATACATGACTAGATGTACGTGTATAATAAGCAAGCACGTCAAACATTACTAGAACTGCTACTGCTGAAATTTTGGTTAGAACTAGAAGTAATGACTGAGAATAGAGTTAAAAGCTTTTCCCTTTCTTGAACAAACTATTTTTTTATTCAATAACTCTCATCACACTTCATATATAGAAGTAGAACCCAGCAACCAAAAGAATTGCCTGAGATTAATAAATAATAATAATAATAATAATTTAGGATATATGACACATTGCAACTCAAACAACACGCCCTATGAGTGACAAAATAGGGAAATGACAACCATTACCCCATGAGAAGGTGAGAACATAAAGCAGGCTTTCCTTGTATAATGGCCCCCAACATGTCGTAGCCAAGCTCTACCGACAGTTACAGTTATACGATAGAGTTCAGTAACAGAATCTAAGGTCTTCTTTAGAGATATCCGGAACATATTCCTGAGCTACTTCAGCTATAAGACTAGTGACACCGGAAAGGATAAAAAAAACCAAAAAAAAAACAAAAAATAGGGTATGTAGGAATCAAAGATTAACATATATTATAGGACTTCCGTAAAAAGAATTGTAGACAACAGCAACCTAAGCAAGAATCCCCCTTCTCGTAAGTGCCACCGAACACCAACTTGCTTTAGTTGGCAGCTGGTTTTGCGATGGCCTGCTTCATAGCCTCAGCATATGTCCTGTGTTGATAGGTGAGTGTTGATTCAAGCAAATCCCAGAGCGATGTCTTGGGGTCCCAACCTGGAAAACCCATAAACTTCTGTCAAATTGTTTCTAAATCTCGAGGCTTTACGAGATAAAAGTAGAGTAGAAAAGAATCCTACCAAGTTGTTTATTGATTATGGTCATGTCAGGAATTCTCTTGTCACTATCGTCATATCCCGCACCATAAAATTCTTGGGAGCTCACATCAACTGTAGGTTCTTCCAGAGAAGGTTCACCACTTACTTTTGAATAAACCTGTATAGTGGAAGAACATTAATTCTCAAATCCCAAAAAAGCATAAAAAGGCAAGAATTAAGCCAGTCTTTTCCCAACCAAACACACATAAAACAATCCTTCAACTCACATCAGTCATCATTTCAGCAAGCTGCCTAACTGTAACTTCATTGTTAGGGTTGCCCACATTAAAAATATGGCCATTGGCTCTAGCAGGATTTTCCTGAAAAAAAAAGAAAAGGATCACAGTACTCAGCCACTGTCATGTCAAACATAAATTTAAAATGAAAGAAAAAGGCAGCATATCAGAACGCACGATCATCAACATAACAGCTTCAATTGCATCCTTTATATAAACGAATGTTCTCTGGGAGACACCACCATCCACAAGCTTGAGTGGCTCATGACGCAGTAGATTCTGATACAGGAAGGACATGATTAAAACAAATATACAAAACAAAAGAGAAATACTCTAAAATATCTACATACACTAAAGATGCGAAAAAACTGATCATACATTGCTAAAGCATGCCAGAACTCTGGGAACGCCCTCACTTGGACCGTCAATGCCAGGAATGAAATCCATTCTGGGTCCAATCCAGTTAAAAGGTCTCACAATTGTGAACTCCAGACCATTCTCTGCACCTTCAGCTGTAATAAGACAAGAAGTCAGAAATATTCATTACAAAATACCAATTAGGAAACAGCCAAGCCAATGGAAAAGGTAGCAAACCATAAATCAGCCTCTCAATCAACTGCTTTGCACATGCATAGGACCATCGCTGCTTCTCAATAGGGCCAAAAATGCATGGGGACTCATCTTCTTTAAGAACGAAATATTCAGGCTCCTGGAACAAAATAGCAAATACAATGAGTCAGCTCATAGAAAGTAAGGTATAAAACAAACCACATTGACTTCAAAGTAATGTAACATATTCATATTAATCTAATATCTGCAGATAAACTTAAAGCAATAATAAGAAGAGAAAAGGGATTGTTTCTTCGAAACTTGCATTAAACTCTGAAACGTCAGTCTGACCCAACCAAAAATGTCAGGGCAACCATTAACTCACAATGTCAAAAGTGAGTTATAATTCTATCATAAGAAAAGCAGTTTTATACCTCAGTGTATAGAGAGAATGGTTATTACTCCAAATAAGTACTCAGAACAAAGAGAAACTGCCAGCCAACCTGATATAAAAACGCACACAAACACCCACAAAAGCTACCCCTCATAAAACACACATGCCTCATAACCAACCTCATATAAACCTTAAGAAACTTGTTGACCCTGAAAAAATTAACCAACCTTGTAACTCACATAAGCAAACACACCTCATAACTAACCCCTCTATCTCTCTCTCATATGATAAAATTGTAACATTAACCTGAACCAATTCTTGTTACTTTTTTCTTTTAAAAAAATGGCACTAAGCTATAGCTCAACTGGCACTTACTACTCCCATAATAATGGGATGGTGAGTGAGGTCATGTGTTCTAGACCCACAGGTGGGTTGCGTGTATTAAAAAAAAAAAAAATACTAATGTCATTCTAGAATCTTTCCACTTCCGAAATGTACTCCAACCATCTCTCTCTCTATTTTTTTTTTAAATTAAAAAAAAAAAAGAGTAAATTCTCTCGTCATTCAAAAACACCTAATGACAGGAATAAATAAAATTACTGAGATTTTCGTCATCTAAAACTTTCATCAACTTCTAGAAGACTAGAATTCTCAACAAATATATGCATATGATTATAGGCTACAGAAATTATCAATTTTTTTTATTGAATGCTACAACTCAGTCAGCTATGTGTGACAACAACAAAAACAACCAACCAGCTACAGGCCCACATAAGGGAGGTGCGAAAAACCCATATCTAAAATAAACACACAAGAATAACTACTTTTAGATGAAAACATATAAACAAATAACAATGGCATTAGTAAGACTATCTTCAATAAAACAAAAATATATAAAAAAAATAAATAACATTCTCTACAAACAACCCGCATTGTCTGAAAACGGCTTTAAACTCATAATGTAAAGAAGATGGCTACCTAAAAGAGAGCTCTTGAAAATCAATAATTTCTATAATAAATGAATTACCCGTGCTTTTGTACAAAGATCTTCAATCTATACAGTCATTCATGGCAGTTCAAACTACTAGTATTATTTATTACACTTAAAATTAATAATCAATCATTCCTACACATATCATTTCAAATCTTGATCCACATTATACATCCAAAACATATTTACATCAAAACAGCAAATGCTGAGCCACAAACTATCTGAATTACGCAACCGCCAAATTAATCACAAAAAAGGTAGCAAGAAAATCACAGATCTGAACTATATCAAGAATTGGCAACAAGTAAAAAAAAAAAAAATGAAGAAAGCGAAGGATTACCTTACGAAGAGGACTGTCTTTAGGAAGAAAGCTCCCAATCGTTTTCCCGTACACCTCACAAGTAGAGAAGTGAATGAGACGCTTATTGTTCTCTGAGCAGTACTTAACCTAATCAAAATCAAAATCACAATCACACACATCACCGTCAATCAGATAACAACCAAATCTTTGTAAAGCGAACATAAAATAAATAAAAGTTCCAATCAATCAAATCAAATTCCAATTGATTCCAAATGCAACAAGAATTGAAAAAAAAAAAAAACCGCGCCGAGAAAACGCGATTTTGTTCTCAATCAATGCGTACCACTGGGAGCGCATCGATGAAATTGCTGTAAATCGTATCGAGTGGACGCGTGTTGTAGTCCGCCGGAGTACAAATCGCCGCCAGATTTATCGTCTACCAAAAATTCAAGAAGTGTCAAAAAAACGAAGAAATTGAGAGAAACTGAAATGGAAATGTGGAGAGAGAGGAGTGGAACTAACCAGATCTGACATCTTGATGAGGCCTTCGAGGCGAGAGTCGTTCTTGATGTTGAGGCGGTGGAACTGGATGCGATCGGACCAAGGGTGAGCCCCCGCGGGCTCGAGAAGGTGCTTGATCTTGTCGCTGTAGACATCGAGACCCAACACCTTGTGCGGCGTCTCCGCCATGAGCTTTTCGCAGAGGTGGGAGCCAATGAAACCACCAGCTCCGATCATGCATATCGTCAGAGGCTTGATTGGTTTCCCGTCCAGATCTACCCTCGCCGCCATTTTTCTCTGTTTGAAGCTTTTCTTTGCCTTTTGTGCACTGAGAGAGTTGAGTTTGTGAGAGAGAGAGAGAGAGGAATTTGGATTGGATTGGAAGGAAAGGATGTGAGGAGAAGAGAGGTGAAAGAGTTATTTGAAGGGGGAAGAGAGAGCGGAAAGGGAGGGAGGATGTGTTTCTGTGAGTGGATGTGACTCCTCTTCACTTCTCTCTCAGCCTAAATTAATTGGAGATTGGATTTTGTTTTGGAACACTCTCGCGCGTGTCAATGATCTGGCTACTCGCGCTATTTCTGGCCCCGCTCAGGTGTGTTTTTTTTTTATTTTTTTTTATTTTACATACTCTTTCGTAACAAAACCTAGTTGTCAGATTTGTTTTTGAGTAAACTGTAATACTTATTAGAATATATACAAAAATAATAATAATAATAATAATAGTGTTTTAAATTAGGTTTATAATACATTATATAACCAAAATACAACTACAAAAGAGCCTAAACTTTGTAATTGGCAAATTGTTACAAGTTTTTAATTTGAATTTATTACTAAAATTACTTTATTGCCCATTAGTAAAAACAAGTAATAACTTAACACATAAAATTTGTTATGAAAATATTGAATAATGAGGTCTAATATAGATATAAATTATTTATTTTATTTATGAGGAAAAGAAGTTATTTCCTTTCTCAAGTCAAATTTGTGTATGTTAAAATTTTCTATTCCTCTCTATTTAGGATTTTGCATTATTTAATCAGTTAATATAGATAAAAGTGTGATAAAACCTACCAAAAAAATGAATACTGAAATAATTCAATAATATTGAAGTCATTATTTCATGGATGAGTATGAGTGTTTTTTTTTTTTTTTTTTTTTTTGTGCTGAGAATTACTATAGTAAGAGCTAGTTTGACAAAGAATAGGAGAAGAAATTATTCCCTTTCATCAGTCAAATTTGTGTATGTTGAAAATTTTCGTAATAACAGGCTTTTCAATTTTTTAAAAATGTTGAAATTTTCTATTCATCTCAATTTAGAATTATGCATTATTTAATCACTTAATATAGATAAAAGTGTGATAAAACCTACCCGCAAAAATGAATACTGAAATAAGTCAGTAATATTGAAGTTGTTAGTTCATAGATGAGTGTGAGTGTGTCTTTGAGGGCATAGTTACTATAGTAAGAGCTAGTTTGATAAAGAATCGGAGAAGAAATTATTCCATTTTCTTCGGTCAAATTTGCACATGTTGAATTTTTTTTTCCTCTTGCAATTAAGAGGCTTTTCAATTTTTAGAAAATCTTGAAATTTTCTATTCATCTCAATTTAAGGTTTTGCATTATTTAATCACTGAATATAGATAAAAGTGTGAAAATGAATATTGAAATAAGTTAATAATATTGAAATCATTATTTCATGGATGAGTGTGTATCTTTTTTGAGGGTATATATATATATATATATATATATATATATATTTAATAACATTTTTGAGGGTATAGTTACTATAGTAAGAGCTAGTTTGACAAAGAATGGGAGAAGAAATTATTCCATTTCATTAGTCAAATTTGCAGATGTTGAAAATTTTCGCAATAAGAGGCTTTATTTATTTATTTTTTTAATTTTATAAAATGTTGAAATTTTCTATTCATCCCAATTTAGGGTATTGCTTTATTTAATCATTGAAAAAAAATATAGAAGTGTGATAAAACCTACCTAAAAAATGAATATTGAAACAAGTCAATAACATTGAAGTCATCGAGGATGAGTGTGATTGTAATTGTGAGTGTGACTGTTCTTTTTTGGGATGAGTCTCGTCATGCTTCTGTCTATTTTTAATAATTAAAAATTGCAAAGCCCTAAATTGAGATGAATAGAAAATTTCAACATATGTTTAAAAATAAAAGCTCTTATTGGAATAAATGGAAAATATAAACTTTTTTTTTTAAAGAAAAAGTTCAAAAAGGCTGGTATATATAAAGAAATAAGGAAAAAAGCGGTTTGCTATGGGTTTTATTTATTTATTTTTATTTTATCAATATATGGTCCGTGGGTCATAGCTTTTATTATATATATATAAAGATTATAAAAAAAAATTTAAACATATATTTAGTTACACGTAATATATATATATATATATTATTTTTTATTAAATTCAAACACATGATAAGTGGGATCCTTAATTAAGTTCTCCCGTGTGTGTGTTTTTTTTTACACTTTTCTAATTTATACAACTTGGAGATATAATGTATTATCTTTTTATTATTTTTATTTTGCTGATTATTTGTTACCATCTTATGGTTGCCTATAACATTTCTTAGAGACCCTTTTTTAACACCGCACCTCCTTATCCATGTTAAGTGTATGTCTCCATTCTAATCTTTTATCAAGAAAGTATATGCCGCCCCTCCCCCATAAAAACTTTGAAAATACACACGTTTATTTTTATAATTTACTAATTTCAAAAGGCACACATAGAGTTCTTTCCTTTATAATATAGTTGCAAGCTTTTCCTCTATTGTTTTAGTAGGTGAAAACTTGGGTGTGTATATTAAGTTATCTATTGATTACATTGACCATTAAAATACAAACAAAAAAAAATATCTAATTGATTATACAAATGCGGACAAATGAATACATCTTCGATGTGGATGATTTAAAAAAAAGAAAAGAAAGAAAAACTGCCACTGAGCACCCGCGTTTAAGGTTAAGAGTTTTGAGAAAATTCCAAAATAATTAGGGTAGAAACATGTAACAAAATTAATGATTTTTGAAATATGAAGTGAGCTTGAGCCCCATGTAAATAGCTTACAAATAATATTTATTAGCCTAGTTGTTATCACCTAAATACATCACTCTATATGTTTATTAATGATAAAATGTATGAAAAGTTGGAAATGTTTTTATTTTATTGCTAAAAGCTTTGTAATTCAGTTGACATTTTTTATTGTTTACAGTGCAGACATTCAGAGTTTAAATGGCCCTTACCCAACTACCACGTCGTTAACAAAAAAATTACGTCACTCTATACATAATTAACGGTCATATATGAGGTTTCATGTCTTTATTCTAGCTCCATTTGTTTTTCTCCTAAAAGAGACATCTTTAATGTGAACAAATTATATTGTCTCAGTTACTGGTGGGCAAAAAAGTAATTCTAGTGGTAGATTCAAATTAAAAACCTATTACTTAGGATTTGTTACAAAAGTGTTGTAAAAATGTTGTCGACGTAACACTCATTATTAATTAAATTAATCACTCTAAAAAAAAAATAATAATAATAGAACCTACCATTCATGCGAGAGAGGAAAATTACTAGTGGAAAATTGAATAATTATCCTCCTTTAAATATAATTTAAGCTTTTAATGTTAACTGGTTAAATTTAGATGAAATTACTCAATTATAACATTTAACTATATTTTCTAAAAAAAAATTTTAATTGAATTTATCTTAATTAATATTAGTGTTTTTAATGGGGGCACTTATAGTTAAAGCTAATGTTTAATAAAGTTATAGTAACTTTACTGTAGTGTAGTGTGTACATGATCTGAATCAGACTTAAGTTCTTATGGCATTGCGCCTGACTTTTCACAGTCCTACCTAGCGTAAAGTAGCAAGTCCTTTTATCTCAATAAGCCAAATTACTGAAACATCCTCACTCCCATGAACATACTCACTCCAATGACCAATGTTCGACCAAGGCAATCGAATTTATCGATTAAAAAGAAACAAAAAATGACCAACTAGATTCCTGACAAATCGACCGAAAGCAAGGGTAATTTCGTAAAATTAAAGTCATACGTAGATTTTGAAAAAAAAAAAAAAAATTCTCTTTTCGAAAACAGTAAAGTTGGCAACATCAGTAGGACTAGGACAGTACTGAATCAATTACATCTCACTATCTCAGTAAGTTACTATAAATACGGGATTTTGACTCTCTTCACTCCATAAAACTCAACGCGTCTCTAACACCCTTCAACGGCTCGCTTTTATTTTTCCCACTCTCTCTGTGAGAAAGAAACAGAGAGACAAAGCTCATGACTCGTTTTCAAACGGAAATCTGGAGCAGAAGAAGAACAATGGAGATTTTTCTAGGGTTTCTCTTCTCGGTTTCCTTGTTTCAGGCAAGAAGAAGAGATTTGATGCTTCTCTTCTCATCCTCCTCCTCCTGTTCTTGCTCGATTCTTTGATTTTCTCTCTCTTTCTCTCAACTTTTCCCTGATTTCTCGGTTCCTTCTTTTTCTGTTTCCTTTTCAGGAAAATTACAGTAAAGAAAGTTGATGAATGATTATAAGAAATTCTTGTTTTACATCGTTTAAATATTTTCAAATAATTTTAAAAAAAAAGAAAAATCGAAGTGGAAACAGAGCAATTTCTTTCTTACTTTATTTTCTAGTAGTGTTTTCTCAGTAACCAAACGGAGTTTTAAAGTTAAATAGTAATAATAATTTGGAAAGTGAATTTTGGCGAGTTATCTTATACATGCATATTATGTGTGCTCTTCTTTTATATATATATATATATATGTAGCTTCATGGAGAATTTTTTGTGCGTCTGATGATCTTGCTGAATTTGAAAATATATGTATGTGCAGGTCTTATTTACACTATCTATAGTCACTGCAGAGAGGTCTGATACACGGCTTCTTTTGACTCCTGCTGTCACATCAGGGTGATTCTTCTTCTTCTTCATTTTTTATTATTTTTAATTTTAATTAAAAAAATTTATATCTATTTTTTTAAATGCTAAACTACAAATTATAGTAAGTATTGCAATTGGTATATAAAATTGCTCAGTTTCTAAATGATGTGGTTGCTAATGCTGTTTTGTTGTCACTCTGAGTGTTGAATATGCTGAAGAATAAGCTTGATTTTGTTTTTTTAATGATTGCAAAATTTATAATATTTAATTTGCTTTGAGTCCTGATTGTTGAAATTCGCAAGATTCGAACTACTTGTTCCTAGCAGTAGCTCTACTATATATGACGAAAGAATTCGATTTTTGTTTTGTAAAATTAAGATATTTTAGTTGTTGATGCCGTTTAGGGAAAGGCATTCTGAAGAGTATTGTGCAATGTATGACATCTGTGGACAACGAGAGGATGGCAAATTATTGAACTGTCCATACGGTTCCCCTTCTGTGAAGGTATTTGTTACAGTTGTCTCTTTCTTTTTGGTAGAATTGTAAATTTCTATTTTAGATTTTTAGCTCTTCAGCACCACAGAAGTTACATCACTAATATTACAACTATTATTATTATTATTATTGTCGTTATTTTATCCTTGTATCTATGTGTGCGTCGGGGAATCAGCCTCTCTAAAATTAGGGGGGCATGACTTCTTTTTTTAAATCTACATCTAGTGTATTTTTTTTCCCCTCTGAACTTACGGCCTGTTACACACAAAGTTGTGTGTAAAATTTTTTTAAAATGAAATCATGACTTAAAAAACTGTTACACACAACTTTGTGTGCAATAGCTTGTGCGCACTAGTCATTTCCTTTGAAGGTTTCTATCCAACATATGGGGTTCTTTGGTTGCTGGTTAACCCCTGTTTCAGTAGCAGGGTGGGTAGCAGTCTATCTTACTTCTGGGTCTGTTAGTTTTAAGCTTTTGCTGTTATTACCTGACGGTTTCATATTGTTATGCTTCCCAGCCAGATGAGTTGCTTTCATCAAAGATCCAAAGTTTATGTCCTACAATTACTGGAAATGTTTGTTGTACAGAAGCTCAGTTTAATACATTACGGGAACAAGTCCAGCAAGTAAGATTCTTCTTTTGTCTTGTTTGTTTGTTTGTATTTTTGGCTGTGATTGGCCACTCCTGAATTAGACCAGGCATTATATGATATTGGATGTGATAATTCATATTTTTTACTTGTTTGGGAAAGCCTAGCAGTAATTTGTCTTCATAACAATGGCAGTCTTGGTTTTCTGTTTTATTTGTCCAAAGTCTATATTTTGCCTGATTTTTGTTATAGTTTGAATAAAAAATATTAATTTCTCTAGATTTGTTTTTTAATTTGAAACCAGCAGGCTTATGTTTCACATAAATGGAATTAGAATTGGAAAATGTTCTGTTTTTTGTTAGATACACATGAACTGAGTTGATGAATATTTTTCACGTATACTGCACTGATGATTTTTTTTTCCTAGTCTATTAATGTTGTTGGTACATGTGCCAACAGTCCACATATTTACTGGTTTCATTATTTGTTTAGGACTTGAGTGTGCCTTGCTGAGCTCTTCAGATATTGTTCTTCTTCTTGCACTTTCTTTACAAGATGTCCAGCATCCATTTAATAATATCCATTATATATGTGTTTTACGTTTATCCTTTCTTGCAGGCAATCCCTTTTCTTGTAGGTTGTCCAGCGTGCTTGAGAAACTTCTTAAATCTATTCTGTGAGCTTACCTGCTCTCCAAATCAGAGTTTATTTATCAATGTGACTGCTATTTCCAAGGTCAGGATCCCACTTATCATTCCCTGCAAAAATTGAAGATAGCTCTTGATTTTATCATTCTGTTATGCCCCCGATGCAGAACAGGTTCAAAGAGATAGGAAAGGGGAGATAAAGGGATGTAGAATAAGAAAAGAGAAAGTCCTAGGAATCAGCACCAAGCAGGAAAACCTAGGCATCAGCAACTAGGTTGTTAGGAGTAGTCACCAGTAATTGGAAATAAGGAATAAATCAATAAGGAAAATAAAAAAAACCATTTAAAACATAATTTCACATGATCCCCTATAAAATAAGTTTTTACATCATTGGAAATTTAAAGTAGCACTAATTTTGGTGTCTGCACCAGCGCCTCATTGTGCTTCAACTGTATAATGAAATTCAAAACTATTTGCAACAAGTACATCTTATAAATTCATTTGGAATCTTGTTATTTATAAATGGTTTTTGGTTCTTAAATTGAGTAGTCAGAGCACATATTTTAACAACATTGTGTAGCCCATATCTAACGATATTCTCCTACGATACAAGCAGCAACATCTACTAGATATCTGGTCTTACTGTGTCCCCATAGGTTTCCTGTATATTCTATTGTTGTTCGCTTCAATATCTTTTGTTGGATACAAGTTTGGAATTGCTTCAGCAAATAAGTCTTTAAAGTATTTGTTCTCATTTGATGAGGTGATTGTGACATACATAGATGTGTGTGTGTCTTATTGGAGATAGATACATAATGGTGCATGTAAACATTTAACTTTATTTATGAAACTCATTCCTTTTTCAGGTTAATAACAATATGACTGTGGATGGGATTGATTTTTACGTAACTGACAGTTTTGGTGAAGGGTTATATGATTCTTGCAAGGATGTAAAGTTTGGTACCATGAATTCTCGGGCTATACAATTTATTGGTGCTGGTGCTCAAAATTTTAAAGGTAATCTGATCCTTCTAAAATTGCATCCTTAGGATATGTGTGCAATGTTTTTATGCTAAAGTGGGGGATAGTTATTGAGACTTTTACTGTATGAATCATGTTTTTGAGTGTAAACTTTGTGATAAGTAAAAAATATTCATTAGAAGAGCAAAGGGCCACAATCCAAGTACATGGGAAGTATACAAGAGATGTAAAAGGTTTCCCATGTCCTTGCCTATGCGAGAATGGCTTAGCCATCATCTATAGACCCCTCTGTGTTTGGAACAAACTAATTTGCTGAAAAATTTCTAACTGATTAGAAATTTGTGCAACTTATGGACTATTTTAGACCTTTTGAATTTGGAAGCAGATGGTCAATTAGTCATGATTACCTGTATTCTTATTCCATCATATGTTCAGAGACATTAATAAAAGCATGTATTTTGAAATTTTCACTTTCCTAGATTATAGTGTAGTATGGTGCTTGACTGCTTTCCAATCAGTTGTGCCATGAGTAGAAAAGGCATTACTCTATGATTGAGATAGATGAAAGACCTAGTTGATAGCTCCATTGAATACATGGTCCCTAGCTGTTAGTCAACTTTAAAGAATATATGGTCTTATTAGTATTCCTTTAAGAATCATAACTGATTTTGGATGGCAGTGTTGCAGAATGAGATATTCTTTGGTTAGAGAGTTGCATCTAAATGAGCCCAATAATTGGTTGGTACAGATGACGTAAATGAAATTAGTTATTCTGGCCATATTATTGATCCAAATTGGGAGTACATGACTTTGGGAAAAGAGTGGAATCAGAGTCTTACTTGAGCAATGAGTTTTGAGGTTTTATGCGATTGCTTAAATATAAAGAGGCACTTTTGATGGGTTATGGGTTTTTTTTTGGGTGTTGTGTGGAGGTTGAAGGGTGATGCCCAACTTTATGCACTTGATACTTCAAGGTTGGAGATGGAAACCAATCTCCTTCGGACATAGAGCATGGAATTTAGTACCGTCATGTTTGATATGGATTTGTTGGAGGGAGAGGAATAGAAGAACTTTTAAGGGGCAGAGGAGTCATCAACTGTGAGGTTCAAATCAATTGTTGTGAGCTCTTTATTTAATTGGTTATCAGTAAAGATGGATATACCAAATACTTTGTAGAAATTATAGATCTTTGCATTTTCTTGAGAGTTCTTTGGGTATACAGCTGGGTACACACCTAGTACCTCACTGTCCTAAACAACGTTTGTAATCTTGCATTTTGATTTTTAATACAAATTATTATTATTATTATTATTATTATTATTATTGTTATTATTATTTTTAAAAAGGAAATTATAATCATTAAGGACTTGAAGTGAGAAAGGAAGAGATGCATGAGTCCTAGGTCTATTAGGTGTCCATGACTAGAAAAAATTGTTGCTGATGGTTCTTTTTGTTTTTCTATTTCCCCTGCTTAAAGTGATAACTCAAAAATAATTTGATAGAAAAAGCCACTTCTTCTTTTTCTTATATAAAAAGTCTGGGATTATAACATGTTTTTATTTCTTTCTTTATTTACTCATTATTCAGGTTGTGTTCTAGGTTTAGTGCTTAAATTGTGAGTTTTGTTTTGCAGAGTGGTTTGCCTTTATTGGTAGACAGGCTGAACCGCACGCGCCTGGTTCACCATATGCCATTAAATTCCTTTCAAATGCTACTGAGTCATCTGGAATGAAACCTATGAATGTTTCTATTTACTCATGTGGTGATATTTCATTGGGCTGCTCCTGTGGTGATTGCCCCTCATCTCCAGTCTGCTCTAATACAGCTCCTCCTGCTCACCACAAAGCAGGTTCCTGTTCAGTGAGAGTTGGGTCTCTAAAGGTGAGAGAACATATGTACTTAGTTCCAAACCTGAGTGGTTGCTTTCATTTACTTGTTAATTCTAGATGCATAATTTTGTAGGGCATTCTTTCTTTTTGGATTTGTGTGAATTTCTATAACATAGATGGCTTTGCTAATGTGGTTTCCATGTTTGCCAACTGCAGGCCAAATGTATTGACATTGCTTTAGCAATCCTGTATATCACATTGGTTTCTATGTTTTTAGGATGGGGTTTGTTTCATCGAACAAGAGAAAGGAACCCACGTTCTAGAACAAAACCATTTTTGAATGTCAACGATGGTGGTCAACTACATTCTGTTAACAGGCAAAAGGATGAAAACCTCCCTATGCAGGTGCATGCTGATTTACCACCCACTTCTAATGATTTAACCGACATCCTCATTATAGTAATTAAATTTTATAATTTGACTTGAGTTTGCGGCTCTCACTCATTAGCTTTGGCTAAAATGAAAGAAAAATTATTCACTGTCCATTGTCCAAAATTTGTGTGCATCTCCTGGAGGAGTTTGTGTAGAGACCCAGTAATTTAGAGTTATGGTAGCTCCTGCACGTCCTCTGACCCTTTGGGAGTTTTTACCATGGTTTCCATATTTTAGATAATTGATTTATATGTGTACTGGATGTCCTAATCACTGGATCAGAAATAAGAGTAATATATATATAGTTAGAGCATGGGCTAGCTGACTCATTGCTGCCTTGTATTTGTTCAATCAATTCTTTCTTCCCTATTTTGCTGTTTTTTTTATTGTCTCAAACTCTACCTGTTGACTCTTTAAAATGTCCCTTTTGCTGTGTCCTGTTTGCGAAATATGTGTTTTCTGCCACTGTGAAATGGTATTAATGTTCTTAATTGGGTTTCTAACTCTAATGCTTCTAGTATCCTTCATATTTTCAATCGTGAATCTTGTGGATTATTTATGCTGTAGCTTAGTAAAAAAGAGAGAAGGTGGGAACCTGAAGTCACCTGCCACATTCATGCACATGCGTCTTCTTTTTGCTTGAATCTTGTTTGTCTGAATATGAAGAATTAGTGTCAGCAACCAACATAAATTCTTGTATATTACCTATAAAAAAGAATTTATGCTCCCCCACCCCGCTTTTTTGTATTACTATCTGTTTCTTCCATTTTTAGGCTTATATAATTACAAGTTTCTTTGATTGTCAGATGCTCGAAGATCATCCACAAATTAGGAATGGGGTCCAACTTTCAGTAGTGCAAGGATACATGTCAAACTTCTATAGGTCATTGAAATGCCATTGATGCTCACATTGGTACAGTCAGAATGATCTTTGACATTGTGTATATGTTTTCATGTTCAGGAGATATGGAACATGGGTTGCTAGAAATCCAACCTTAGTTTTGTGTTCATCAGTGGCGATAGTTCTTGTGCTTTGTTTGGGTCTAATCCGTTTCAAGGTGGAAACACGGCCTGAGAAGGTATGATTTGGCGCTTAAAGATCTTTCTTTTTAATTCCTGGTGCCTTGTTTAAGGCCTTATTGTTGGTTTCCATTGTTGTCAAATCTGCTCGAGTTTTCCTCTTGGAATTAAGTCTTTGTGTTTTCTCATCACAGCACTTCTGCTGTAGTCAGAATCCAATTTTGCGGTTTGCATATATTCATGATAGGAAGATAATTTGTGTAATACCAAGAGCAATTATCTCACTCACACTTAGAGACATAGATTCTCTTGTACATGTTAAGCTCCTTGGACTGATGAATGCATGAAATGGTTTTTTGCCAATTGAAAGTTCCTATGGTCATTTTCATTGACACAATTATAGCATGCTTATATTTCTAGTTCCTCAGTTGGGAGTGGTTGTTTTGACTTTAAATGCAATATTTTTGTCTGTTTTTATGATTTTAGCTTTAAGAAACATGGGAATCTCGGATTTTCAAACCTTTAGTGGTCTTTTTATACTGAAATATTTCCTTGGCTACAAGGTTTTTATGCAACTGTTAATGAGATTCATTTTAAAAGAATTTTAGACTCTTAAAAATAAAAGAATTTGGAAACTTTGATGAATTACTGGGAGAATGTTTATGGAGATGCTAATACAAATTTGGGATTCAAGACAGCAAAAATTACAAAAGCATCATAAGAAACAGATAAAAAAAAAATTTGGGGGCGTTACTGTCATAGGGGAGAGTAGATTATATTTTATCAGAGCCACTATCAATGTGCAATATTACAGGTTTTGTTTAGTTGTTTCACAAGTCTTCTCACTTTCCATGCAATCATTCTTAGTGTGTTTTTTTTCACTAACATATATGTGTTGCCTATAAGCGTCTTAACTGTGATTTGTACACTGTTTCAGCTGTGGGTAGGGCCTGGGAGTAAAGCTGCAGAAGAGAAGCAATTTTTTGACAGCCACCTTGCACCTTTTTACAGAATCGAACAGGTTCTACATAATATGTCTGTGTGTGTATAGTTATTTATTTGTCAACTTAGCATGCTTTCATTAGGTTTAGAAGGTAAATAATGTCTTTAAGGCCTTACGGAGACCAAGATCCAGTCTTTGCTTGTGCTTTTAACAGATGTTGCCCGTCTTATCGTGTTTGAGTGCATAAATATATATGCCTCTATTATTATTATTACTAGTGTGTAACCCTATACATATGCATGGGGTACAATTAAAAATAATCACAATTACACAGTTCAAATTATACATTTTTTTAGTAGAGGTTCAAATTATACATGGTATTAACTTACACATTTTTTTAAACTATACATTTCTAAAATATGTAACGGTTTCTCATTATATATATATATATATATATATATATATATATAAAATTTAGAATTTAATTGGATTTAGACTTCGGTTTTTTCACCCAATAGTTCACTTACCATAAAAATTAAAAATTAGATGGACACGTAGCGCAAAATTGAACTCCAATTGAAATCTAATTTAGAATCTAATTGGATTTGGACTCTTCGATTTTTACACTCAATAATCTATATATATAATTCATTATATATATAGAGATTATTATGCCCCTATTCTTTCCTTTCATGCATTGTCAGAGAATAATACCTGTATAACAATTTTTTCACCCTAATTTTGACTTCTTTTTCCTTTGTGGGGGTGGGGGGGGGGGGGGGGAGTGTTGTTGTCTTTCAAAGAATAATATACATAGGTTTTATGTGCCTTAATCAGCATCATTGTAATTTACTGTATTTGTAAATTTTTATTTGTCTCAGTTTTTATCTAATACTGAGACCATTGGTAAAATAGTACTTGTGATTTGATACAACATCAGGGAGTAGATAAGTTGAGACTAAATATTATGCGATTTGATACAACATCAGGGAATTGATAAGTTGAGACTAAATATTATAGCAGGAGGATTTGTAGTATTTATTTAATTTTGATGTAGCTAACCATGCCTTTTTATTTTTTTAACTTTATCCAGCTTATATTAGCAACAACTCCAGATGCTGTGGATGGCAAATTACCAAGTATAGTGACAGAGAACAACATCAAGTTACTTTTTGAAATACAAAAGAAGGTATCCATTCTGGTATAGCTTTTTAGTTGTAACTAGATTATGTGACTTGTGGTGGACTATGATTTAATTTGTAATTATACTTTGCCTTCATTTTTTTTTTGGGTAATCATGGTTAAAAATTTGTATGTAATTATATTTTGCCTTCGATTTTTATTTTTGGGTAAGTGTGGTTAACAATTTGTGTTTGTTTGTTTGTTTGTTTGTTTTTTTCCGTATTTTCTAAAAAAAATTTCAGGTTGATGGAATTCGTGCAAATTATTTAGGATCAATGATAAGTCTCAATGATATTTGTATGAAGCCGCTAGACCAGGATTGTGCCACTCAAAGTGTTCTGCAGGTAAACTTGTTTTGGGTAATGCATACTATGAACTGTAGTGATGACTGATGAAGCTTTCAAAATCTTATTTTCTTATTTTCATGTGCAATTAATATTCCTGATTTAATTTTAATTGTGCTGTGCACAATTTTATGCACTTCAAAGGAAGTCTTATCCAAGTATTTTAAAGACATGCTATTTTCATACATACACTTCTTTTGTACTTGTGTTAAAGTCACTGGGACTAGTCTATTAGCCTTTTTGTTCCTTTATTTATTTGTTTATTACCTTAATGAAACATCAGCAATTTTTTTATTAGACATAAATTGACATTGCCAAGCTAATATTTCCTTTTCTTGTTTAATTTAAAATATAAAGTAGCTATTTTAATCTTTCATTGATAGGCAGCATCTGCCATTGACATTCTGTTTCTCTTTTTGTGGTGCAATAATTCCATATCTCTATTTTACAACTTGTCATTGCATCTTGTTAACATCTTAAACTGTTTACAATCTCTTTTTATTGAAGTGATGCATGATATTAATTATTCATTATGGCTAGGGAACCTTGATATTTGATGGCATGAGATATATATATATATATATATTTATTTATATATATTTTTTTTTTAACAAAATATATTTAGAGTCATGTAATTAACATGCTGTTTCCTGTTTGTTTTGTCTTCTTGGTGACAGTATTTTAAGATGGATCCAGAAAATTACGATAATTATGGGGGAGTTGAACACCTTAAGTATTGTTTTGAGGTATGTTGTGGTAATTTCCATCTTCATGTTGTTGAAAGCTGGAGAGCTTGTTTCTGCTGATTTGTCTGTTCACATGCCTGGAATTTTGATAAAGTTTTCCTTCCCATTTGCTTTAGGATTTTCATTTTCAAGATAAGTTGCCAGAGACAATACAATCTTAATCAATTTAATAATATGATTCTATATTTGCTTGTATGGATACATAGGATTGGGATTGGTATACTCAAAGTGATAGTAGGCTTAAATGGTATAGGTACTTGTACATATGTTTCCAATCCAACTGCTTGATACTTACTTAATATCAGGTGGATGGGTGATGAATGTATGTATCTGAAATTTATCTTCCCACAAAAGAAATTGTCTTTTGGACCAGGGCGGAGGATCGAGGAGGGGGCAGATTTTGAAAATCCCCCACTCCCTCTATTTTTTATATAAAAAAATAGAATTTATATATAAAATTTAACTAATGGCCCCCTAGATTTAAAAAATTGTACTACATCTATGCAAATGATTAGTGAAATATTTTTCCCGTTATTAATCTTATACCATATGTAGCTCATTAAGTCAAAGTGTATGCAAGGTTTTTTTTTTTTTTTGAGAGAGAGTTTCAACCTATGACATCCGTTCCTGAGGATATATTTTGCTTGCCCCCCTGAATATTTTTTTTTGGATCTGGCACTGTAATTTGAGCACTTGTTTTTATGCCAAAGTAAATAATATATATCTGAGCAGAAATGATGAATGTGATGTTGGGTAGTCTTATAATGTGAAATTGATCTGCCATTTTAAGAGTTATCAAATTTTAGATGCTTATCAAAATAAAATAAAAGAATTGCAGAAATGTTTTCATTCCTGAATTGGATGACCAGCCTCACATATTAGTGTGCTTAGTTTTGTCCATTCATATATTTGTATACTTTCTTGGTCTATTTCTTTCAAATTTATCCAATGGCTTTGAAGAGACTCTTTTTCCATAGCTATGAATAGATTTTTTAACCTCATGTCATGGCTTTATAGCCTCCTCTGCCCCTCTTAATTACTGACACTTTATTTACTTCTATCCTTTTAGCATTATTCTTCTGCAGATAAATGTTTGAGTGCATTTAAAGGTCCTCTAGATCCAAGCACTGCATTAGGAGGTTTCCCTGGGAACAATTATTCTGAGGTAATCTTTTCATCCCTTTGAAGTTGCAAACTTGATTGGATTTTAGATCACTGCATAGGAGGTTCCCCTGGGAACAATTAGTCTTAGGTAACCTTACAGTGATATTTTCTATGACAGGCTTCTGCATTCATAATAACTTACCCTGTAAACAATGCTATTGATAAAGAAGGGAACGAAACGCAAAAGGCAGTGGCTTGGGAGAAAGCTTTTATTCAGTTAGTGAAGGTTTGTTCACTGTACTAGTGTCATTCCAGTATTTTTTTTTCTTGCAATTGTTCTTTTCCATGCCCTACTCTCAAGTATTAGACACATCTACAAAAGTTTCATTATAAGAAAGATGCATTTTATGTGGAATTTACATAATAATATATCCGTGTAAGTCCTATTATACCATTTCGCATAGTCTGAGAATTTTGTTAGTGATTGTATTATTGAATATCTGGTTTTTGGAAGTGTTTAGGCAATTCTTGGTGTGGACACTAGATTTGACTTATTAATTTTGATTGATTTTTCTTAGAACTGATTGATCGTGATTGACGCTAATTGACACTGATTAATGCTATCAGAGGAGTTTGATTCTATTTGATTTTTGTTTCCATATCTTATGTTGTCTCATTAGTAGTTTATTTTCTTTCAATGTATGATATATCTTGAGAATCCTATTTAAAAGGATCAAAAATGTCTATTTTAGATGTTTTGTTCATTGATTAATGGAATTTGGGTTGGGAGTTTTTCTTCCAGTTCTTGGTGTGGATTCCAAGTAAGCCAGGTGTTGATTCTTGGGTAACTATCATGATCTCTTGGTTGGTGCTGATTCCACGAAACCCTAGGTGCTATAATATTCCTAGGTTCTGTCCATTTTGTTTTATTCTTTTTTTTTGGTTTCCCAAACAAGTCTCCCTTTTTGGAGTTCATTGTCCTGCATCAATTTTACTGTATGCAATTTTTTCCTCATGACTTGGTAAATCATCCATCAATATAAAATTGTCCATTCCTGTTCATTACAAAGCATAACACATTTTTATAAGTCATTATTCATTTATTATGATTTATGAAGTTCAAGTAAGTGCATTGAAGTCATCTACAAATTGAAGCTAGAATCTAGTTTAAAATTCATGTTTATTTGATTTAAATCATTCTAAATTATATGCAATACAATTTAAATATGACATTTAGTGATCATAGCAACAAAATTTAGATCACCCAAGTCATGGTATTTCATGATTAGACTAAAGTTTTTGGGGCTGTATGGGATAAGCCTCTAGAAGACATTAAAAAGGGTTGGAAGGGCTTTAAGCAATTTATCACTTTCAAGGTAGGGGATGCCTCTTCAATTAGGTTTTGGCAAGACTCATGGTGCGGGGGGCTTTCTCTAAGGGAAAATTTCCCAGAACTATTTCATAATGCAGTGATAAGGATGCTTTTGTGGAGGGCTTTGTCTTTTGTAGGGGATAGTTATCACTGGGATGTCAGGTTTGTTTGCCCTGTCCAGGATCGGGACCTGGAATCAATTGCCAATTTTATGGATCTGATTTATACTGGGCAGATAAGAAGAGGCAGAATAAATACACTTGCTGCACTCCATCTTCACGGAATGTTTTTGAAATCAAACCATGTTATAAAGTGTTGCACTTGACCTCTCATCAGTCCTTTCCTTGGAAGAATTTATGTTGGCCTAAAGATAGGACAAAGATCAGTTTTTTCCTCTGGACAGCAGCTTTGGGGAAGATCCTTACTACCAATGACCTCCAAAAGTGAAGATTAATTGTGATAGACTGGTGCTGCATGTGTAAGAGGGATGAGGAAACCGTAAATCATCTCTCCATTGCATGCTTGCTAGATAACTTTGCACCATGGTATTTTCTTGTGTTGGGGATTACTGGGTTATGCCAAAAGGTGTTAATGGAGCTTTTAGCTAGTTGGAAGGGCAACCTCAACAGGTATGCTAATGCTGCGATTTGGAGTATGATTCCACATTGCCTCATGTGGGGTATTTGGTGGGAGCGGAATTCTAGGACATTTGAGGGTTGTGAGAGATCAGTACATGGATAGAAGCTATTATTCCTCAAGACATTGTTTGAGTGGATTAATGCTTTGGGTCTGTTTTCTTTTGCTGCTTTTCCTGACTTGCTTGATTGATGTACTCTCAGTGTTTAATTTTCGTGTACCCTTTTTACACATCCAGTGATCTTACGTTGTGTTTTTTGAGCTTATTTAATGAAATTTTACCTATAAAACATACCAACTTATTCCTTGTAACAAGGGAAGGAATGAGGGTTTTGAGGAAAGGCATGGCAGCCTATGATAAAAACATATGTTCCTAGCCCAAATTGTTGGATTTTAGCGTTTCTGTCTTTAATACCATGCTTTGGGAACCAAGATAGCTGATCCTGAACTGTTGATATGATTTGATTATATGCATTTTCTCATCTGCATTTTAAATGTAAACATACCAACTCTTTCCTTGAAGCAAAGGAATAAATGAAGGATATGAGGAAAGGCATGGCAGCCTATGATTAAAACATATGTCCCTATGTGTTGAAAAATGGTGGGAAAGGATTTATCTAGCTCACCCAAATTGTTGGGATAGAGTATTTCTGCCTTTGATTCTGTGCTTTACGAAGTAGGGTTTTTGATACTGAACTGTTGATATGATTTGATTATATGCATTTTCACACATTAGCATTACTAGTTTGTTGGTTTTTAATGGTTTAGAGCTGCTTTTTCTCCATTTTTCACGATCCCTTGTACGTGTTTCCTTCTGTGTGATAGGATGAGTTGTTGCCGATGGTGCAATCTAAAAATGTAACGGTTTCTTTTTCATCGGAAAGCTCCATTGAGGAAGAATTAAAAAGAGAAAGTACTGCAGACGCTATTACTATTGTGGTAGGTTTTTCTTTCCCCATTTTTTTTTTTTTTTGAGTGTAAGAAAGTTTTGTTTTAGCTATACCTTTTGAAATATTTCCGAACTCATTTATAATGAAACTCTTGATTGTCCACAGTCCTGTGGATGTGCTTCTTCTTTTTTCTTTTTCCCTTATATTATATTTAAATGCACTTTTACATGAAGATTTTAATTTCTTGTCTATATTTGCTCCCTTTTTTGGTTGCAGATAAGCTACCTTGTGATGTTTGCTTACATTTCTCTTACTTTGGGTGATACACCTCGTTTATCTTCTTTCTATATTTCATCTAAGGTATGGTCTCATCCAAGGTTTCGATGTTCTTCTTTATCATGATGGACCTTTATGCTCCTATGGAGCCATGCTCTATTGCTATTTAGTTTTAGAAATGTTAAATTTTCTGCTAAGGAAATATTATCTTATTTTTTGTATAATTGATATTATAAGATGATTGGCTTCCAGGTATTGCTTGGTCTCTGTGGAGTTATGCTTGTCATGTTGTCCGTTCTCGCTTCTGTTGGATTTTTTAGCGCCATTGGAGTTAAATCTACACTAATCATTATGGAAGTTATTCCATTTCTCGTTCTAGCTGTAAGTTCTTACCCTTCCTGTATCTTCTAGATTTATGTGTTTGTCATACTTGTGATTACAATGTTCTTGACTGGAAGGAGACACACCAATCTTATTTTGTTGTGCTTAGTACTCTATATATAGAATGTCATATCTTAGTTGTGAAGATTTTTCTTCATTAATTTTTCACCTATATGCAGTTAACTGATTGCCCTTTTGTATCTATACAAGCGATTTTGGGTGCATCCTTGTTGTAGTTTTATGAAGATCACTTAATGATTTGTCTATCGTTAGTGATGAATTCCACCATTTCTCCCCATTGTTCTGTTTTACATTGTATCTTTATATTAATGGTCTTTTGCCATATCAGGTTGGGGTGGATAATATGTGTATTCTGGTGCATGCTGTTAAGCGGCAACCTTTAGAGTTGCCTTTAGAAGGACGGATAAGCAATGCACTTGTGGAAGTTGGACCATCCATAACACTAGCCAGTCTTTCAGAGGTTTTAGCCTTTGCAGTTGGGAGTTTTATTCCCATGCCAGCTTGCCGTGTGTTCTCCATGTTTGCAGGTTAAAAATGTTCATGCATTCCAAATTTTGCATGGGAAATAGTTTTTGTATTTCTATTATTGTCATGATGTTTTATTTCTGGTCAATTGTTTAAATTCCATTTGCACATTCTTTTGCAGCATTGGCTGTTCTCCTGGACTTCCTTCTGCAAGTTACTGCTTTTGTTGCTTTGATTGTTTTTGACTTTCTCCGAGCTGAGGATAAGAGAGTTGATTGCTTTCCTTGTGTAAGAGTTTCTTCATCTTATGTTGACTCTGATAAAGGTATATTTGGTTATTTTATAATTTACAATTAATTGATCCATACCTCTGATATAGTTTTTTTGATGCATGAATTCCTTGCATGATATATATATATATACACATATATGTGTATATATATTTATGTTTTCTTTTCATTTTTAAGCTGTTCATCTCTTCTTGTACACTGTATTAAGACTAACTACTGAAATTACAGGCATTGATCACAGAAAACCTGGAATCCTGGTTCGATATATGAAGGTAATTATTTTCTTTCTTTCTTTTTGTTTGTCGAAATTTTCATGTTAGTCTTATCTTTTAAAGGTTAGACCAATGATCTGATTTTATACTCAATGGATTCAATGGAAAGTACCCTCAATGTCCTCTGTAATTGAGAATTCACATGTATGGTTATGTGATCATTGTAACTCTTTGTGACATTACCCCACTGACATGGGACAATTTGGAGAAGGGTTTAGGATAATATTTGGATTTTGGGTTTAGAACCTTTAGAAGGAGGGTTAGGGTTTAAGAATGAATTTGGGTTAGAGAAGGGAAAAGATTTGATTTAGGGTTGATAAAAGGGGAAAAAAAGAAATGGAAATAGAAATTCTTCCCGATTTGTGTTTTTCCTCAATATGCAAAACATTCGATTTTTATTGATCAACTCGTTGGAGTACAATATCACACTTACATAGGCCCTAAATCTTAACTTCTCCTACTAGAACTAGAACTCCTTTGACTAGTAAACCAAACCCTGATGGAATTGAACCAAAGCCCACACTTAAATACTACACTAAATAAGACTTACTTGTTAATAAAAGAAAATCCAAGGTCCACAACTATGGCCCATACCCAACAATAGTAAAATTACAAAAGTAACCTTGACTTTAGAATAACCAAATAAAGCATTAAAAAAAATCAAATGGTAATTAACTCCATCAACCACTCCATAGCCACACTATGGTTGTGCCATCAACCTATCAAAACTTTTTATTTGATTAATATTTTGAGAATTGAATAGTTTGATCACATATTCTTCTTGTTCATAACTTCCATGCCAAATACCATATTAATTGGATGTTATTTACCATTTGATTAATAAACTCATGTTTTGCATATAATTTTTAAGTTAAAAATACATTAAATTTAAAGTCGTTGTGATGAGATAGTTTTTGATATCTGATTAGCTTGATATTTTGCAAGCATGTAAATTAGAACAAGACAATGTAATCCAACGGTTAATTTGTCAATATACTCATTCAATACAAAATTATGGAGCAGTGTAACATTGTCAGTCTTAGGGAGCCGATTAGGCCATATGAGGCTGCTTAGCTATGTTTCACTTGGTCATCGGGTGTCTTGTTGGTCTGAGTTTTCCAACAAAATCTGCAGTTGGGGGTGGTGATTGGGTTCATTATTGGTGCAGATCAGGAGAAAGTACTGGGTTTATGGGTATGATTTTGGTTATTGGGGTTAGATAGTGTGTTTAAGGTGGCCGTTGGAAGTGATTTATGTAGGAGTTGATGGTGAACCACCTGCAATGGCGGGGAAGGTGATTTTTCCCCCTATGGTTCTTATACCTTGTTCTCAGGAAGTGTGTTTAGGTTTTATTAATTTATCTTAACACATGTATATCTTTTATATGTGAGTAATTACATTGATATCACAATTTTACCTGTCACATACATACTCATAATAATATAAATATGTTCGCAGAGTGTGGAGATTGGTTACTTTTCTTTAGTTTGGAAGGCCTGTTATACTCCCTGACCTTCAGCAAAATTTTATGCATGCCTGGGTTATCATTCAGTGTGCATGTCATGCATATGATGTGTTTCTGACATATTTCAATTTGTCAATATTATGCATTTTAAAGCAATTTATTTGTATCTTAAAGATAAAGTAACTTTACAAAAGTTAAACCTCCACCATTGTTTGTGGAGGTTGTTGCTCACATGCCTCACTAAGACATGTAATTGTTAAGGGTGCATCATTTGATTTTGTAAAACACCTTAATTGAACATGTACGATTTTTGAACATTACTTTTAGGCATGTTTATATTAGTACTGCTGTCTTAGTCAGTATTGATAGCAGTGATGTTGAACCAACCTGCACTCCGAAGGTTTACAACTTGTCCATGTTGTACTGGTAACAGTTTTGTTGAGACTAGAGGTTTTGTGAAACTTGACTGTAAAATGCATGATGATATCTACCTTTAGTATTTGGGCCATGGCATGATGCTTTGTTGAGTATAGTATACATGTTATTGTAGTTGTAATCATTAATGATAAATATTGTTTCTGTCCACTCTCGAGGAGTCATTCATGCTAAATATTTATTTTTCAAAAAATAGGGTCATTTTTGTGTGGTGATTTGAATTTCTTTTTTCTTGTAATTTTTTTTTCTTTATATGGTTGTCTTTCCTTAATGTCTAATCCAGTTGAGCTTTGATTTGCATTTCAGGAAGTCCACGCACCTATTCTCAGTCTTTGGGGAGTGAAAATAGTTGTCATTTCTCTCTTTCTTGGATGTGCATTGGCTAGCATTGTGAGTTTTTGTGGATATTTGAAAAAAAAAATCATTATCTTTTGACATTCTGTGAGATTCTCCTTTTATCTGTTTGTGCCTCCTATGCATCTTAATTAATTTTTCATTGCTTTACATCTCATAGGCATTATGCACTAGGATTGAACCTGGTTTGGAACAAAAAATTGTTCTTCCCCGAGACTCCTATCTTCAGGTTTAACTACTTTACACCTCATTATCTATATATTATGAAAAGAACTATTTGTTTTGTGTATGCTAAGACTAAAATTCTGTTTTCTACAGGGGTATTTTAATAATGTTTCAGAGTATCTCAGAATTGGACCGCCACTCTATTTTGTTGTGAAGAACTATAATTATAGGTATCATAGTGTCATTATATTCCCTTTTTGCTCCAATTTGATCACCTTTGTAGCTATGTTGTTATTCTTCTTATCATACTTGTGGTTCTCTACCTTTATAAAAAGAGAGAAAGGACCAAGTGCCAGCTGCCAAGGCGCATGCCTCCTGTGTATTTTATACAATTTAATCTTCAGAAATTTAATTACTGGTGTTTGATGAAGCCTTTTTTGTTACTGTTGATTTTTCAACCTGAATTTTTTCCACCATGTGTCTCTGAAAGAAGAGGAAGAGGAGGGTTGAAGGGTGAACCTTGATTTAGATCCATGTTTGTCACTATGTTAAGACTACAATACTGATATTGATCTATTCCTCAGCTCAGAATCAAGACATACAAACCAGTTATGCTCCATTAGCCAATGTGAGTCAGACTCCCTTTTAAACGAGGTAAAACCTTTTTCCTTTGACATAAAAAGTCTGATGTGTTGGTCAATGTTTTTCTTATAACACACTTTTGATTTGGTAAATCACTTTCATATAAATGTGAATCTTTTGTAAAGGGTGACATAATGACTGGTTTGGTTTATTGTCTTTTGTTGTGATTTTTATATCTTTGGTTGTCCCCTTAGTTTGTTCTATTTGATATGAATTATGTCTCTTTTGCTTCTGTAGATTGCAAGAGCGTCCTTAACACCAGAATCAAGTTACATAGCTATGCCAGCTGCATCATGGCTTGATGATTTTCTTGTGTGGATGTCACCAGAAGCATTTGGGTGCTGTCGGAAGTTCACAAATGGGAGTTACTGCCCCCCTGATGATCAGGTCATGACCCAATAAGTCCATTGGCTTAATAATAATGTTTTTTTTCCCTATAATGGCCTATCTTTTTTGTCACATTTTCTGTTTTCTGGTTGCATGATTTTTGGGCTTAATGACTGCTGTAAATTAGGTTAACATTAGAATTTCATTTGCAGTATTGGAATTTGTACTAATACTAAAAAGGTTTGAAATTATATAATGGCTAGGTCAAAATGAGCTCTCAAAATGGAACTGTGGAATTGCTCTTTTTCAACTTTAAGGGTAGTGAGACTCAAAGTAATAAGTTGTCTTTTTTAGGGGATATCATGATTAACTATGCATGACTTTCTCATGGTAAGAATATAACAATGATCTTGCTATAAACAATCATGCTTCCCTGTCAGTTTTGGGGGAACTGACTCAGCTATTAATACTGATCTTGTTCAGTACCAAGCACATCCCATTGAATTTACTGAAGTTTGTTCTCTTCCAGCCTCCTTGCTGTTCTTCAAATGATGTTGCTTGTGACGTGAATGGAGTATGCAAAGACTGTACCACGGTAATTTTCGCACAGTAGATTGGGGGAAAAAAAAATTTGGATGAATCTTCTGTCTAATTGTTTTGTAGTATAATTCAATTTTTGTTTGTATATTTAACATATTTAAATTGAGAGGTCTTAATTACTAACAATTATGGAGATTGTCAGTGCTTCCGTCACTCAGATTTGCAGAATGATCGTCCATCTACGGTGCAATTTAAGGAGAAGCTTCCATGGTTCCTGGATGCTCTACCCTCTGCTGATTGTGCTAAAGGTGGCCATGGGGCTTACACTACTAGTGTGGAACTAGAAGGTTGGTAGGATTTAGTATTTGTCCTTCCATTATTTACTCTCAGGAAATTAATGTATAATGATTTATTGATTGAACCTATAGTATCTGTTTCAAAATTAAATTTGGTATTAGCTAATTGATCACACTTCATCAGGATATGACAATGGTATTATTCAAGCATCATCATTCCGTACGTATCATACCCCCCTAAACAAGCAGGTATGAAAGTTCCTTTCATCATGAGTTAGAATGCTGTTTGTTTTCTTTCTTATCTTGTGTTAAAAAGAGCTCCTCTTTCTTTTATTTTAGGATGACTATGTTAATTCAATGAGGGCTGCTCGAGAGTTCAGTTCAAAGGTTTCTGATTCTTTGAAGGTAATATTTCAGTGCTTCACAATTCTATACAAATATTTCTTGACCTAGTTTTGGGTAGAAGTTCTTACCATATTATTGATGGTAGAACAGTAAGAATAGTGAATCTTCTATCCATTCAATGAATAAGAATTGTCTCCCTTTCTCTTAAAATAGGTGCAACATTTTGCAGAATGGGCTTTGTGCTAATCATGCTACATTTGTTGAAGTGAAATTACTTTTTTGGTGCAGATTGAGATCTTCCCATATTCAGTGTTTTATATGTTTTTTGAGCAATACCTTGATATATGGAGGACAGCACTGATCAACCTTGCCATAGCCATTGGTTAGTGAACTTGAGAACTCCTATCATTTGAATAACTGGAGTGTTTATTTTTTCAGTACAGCATTGATTTTAGAAACTTAAATGGGATCTATGTCCTGTGCTAATAAATTTAGCATTTAAGTGGTCTTCATTTTTATTGCACAAAATACTTGGTTGCACAGCCTGAAGCGTATATGATTTTGCCTGCTACTTGTATATTGAAATAATAACCTCTTGCAATATATATGTATGTCTGTGTGTGTGAACGACAGTATTGATATTACACTTAACTGGGACCTATGTTGTAACGACCCAAATCCATAAAACACAAAATTAGGTACATGACTAACTAATTGGTCTAGCAAATGTCAATTAAAGTTACTAAACTGTCAAATAAATCTCTTACAAAACATAAAAATCCATAACTAAAAAAGAACTTCAAATTTCTTTTAATCTGAAACAAAATAGAAATAATTAATATCCTGTAGATAAAGCCAATCACAATCAAATTTGTCTAAGTTCTACGAAGCTCTATCTGCATACTTTATTGAGTGTTCCAAAGCTACAGCTCTCAGTTAAACTTTAATATGAAAGTTATCAATGAAGGAATGAACTACATAGCCCGGTAAGCAATTATACATGACACATAGCAGAACAGATTCATACTACAATAAGCAATTATACATGACACATGGTGGAATAGAGTCATGCTACACATGAATATTTTGAAAAACCATATCATGATATCAACTTTAAAGTCTTAAATTTAGTTCAAAATTAAATCACTTAAAATATATGCATTTAAATTCTTAAAATCATTCAACAACACACAAAAAATTGACCAGTATACTTCTCCTACACACGTATCACACGTTCTCACATACTGCCTTGTGAGTGGACACCACCATCTAACCCCTGATGGAGAGAGATGTTGGTTACAAGATATAGACCTCCAATTATACATACTTACAGGCATAAAAGTAAAAAGAAGACGGCCCAACCTGTGGCCTGATGGATGGAGCCTGCTAATAATGGGCTTGAAGACCTACCAAGTTCAGTCATTTAATAATTAAGGTTTCTTTATGCATTTTATTATTCTCTATTTAAGCACATTTTTTCAGCTTTGTAAGACAGTTTTGAGATTGATAATAAACGTTTTTTTAGTTTTACAACTGGTGCCTACTCCAGTCATGCTTGGTGTTGACTCCAAGCAACCCTAAGTGCTCCCCACCCTGTGAGGGAGCTTACACATATATCCAATCAACATTCAAGACACTTTATGGTTCAGATATCATATTTCATAACATAAGTGAAGTTTATGCAGATTACAAATATTTACTAAGAGTCTTTGACATATGCAAGAGCACAATATCAAATTGAATATAAGACATAGGATGCTTGGCTCTCCTATGAAGCACATTAAGGATTGGAGCGCTTATAAAAATATTTTATAATTCTTAAGAAAGTATAAAAACACAATTTAATAAAAGACAAAGTGACAAACATTCTAAATACTATTTGGAACCAAGGAATACAAATTTAAAATCACTTAGATTTAAAAAGTTCAAAGAACAAGTTTTAGGAAAACTTAGTTTAAAATGCAATTAGTTTCTAAAAATAACTTAGCTTAGAAAACATCTTTAATATAAGAGCTAGAGGATCAACTTAGAAATCATAAACTTTAAAACATTGACTTTTAAGAACTTGATGAACAAAAATTATGTATGTGATGCCCAATTAATTACAATTCACAAAACCTCCACAAAACAAGTCTGATCACTCTTGAATGTAGTCTCACTTTGGAAGTTAAGACTATTCCTTATAGAGTTTAAGGCATTCAACTTCAACTCCTACATTGAAACATCAAACAACTAAGGATATGATTGTGCCTGCTACTTCTGTATTTCAATAATATCCTCCTCTGTCGGTGTGTGTTGTGCTATTTGATTATTATTTGTCTAAATAATTTTATTTTATCGATTTAAAATTTAAATTTTATAGTGACTTGTGTAATAATGTTTTACATTTTAGAAGCATTAATTGTATTTCTTTGATGATGTAACAGGTGCAGTGTTTATTGTTTGTTTAATTATCACGAGCAGGTCAGTATCAATATATTTATCTATTGGTTTAGATAATAGCCCTTTGTATTTTTGCACCTTGACAGTGAGTTTTAATCTTTCTGGAATGACTGATCTCATTTCTTATTCTTTGCTTATTAATTGTAGTTTTTGGAGTTCAGCAATTATTTTACTGGTGTTAGCAATGATTGTCGTGGATCTCATGGTAATTTTCTTCCTTGATAATTATTGAACTTTTCATTTGCAATGGTGATGTTAATTTTGCTTTAATTAATTTAGAATTGACCATATGTTGTTTTCCTGTTACATCGCTTACAAGATGACGTTGTACAGGGTGTGATGGCAATTCTGGAGATCCAATTGAATGCAGTCTCTGTTGTTAACCTTGTTATGTCAGTGGGCATTGCTGTTGAATTTTGTGTGCATATGACACATGCTTTCTCGGTTAGTACCCTTGGCTTCTTGATGGACTCTTGCAAACTTAGTTTGTTTCCTCCGTATTACATTATGTTTTTGTTTCAAGTTTGAAAATATTCTTCTAAAAAGGTATGAAATATAAAATATATTTTGTTGCAAGCTATTCAATTTCCCACATTTGATTAAAGTTATTTTCAATATTTTTACGCAAACCTCTAAAAAGAAAACAATCTCAAATATCATATTTGATATGATTACAATATTCTTTGAACAGTGAAATGGAAGTGTTATGCAAAGAAGTATACTAATAGAACTTTCAACCTTTGAATGCTTTTCTTCATTGTGAAAAATTTATTTTGAAAGTCATGACTGGTGAGATGAGATGCTGATACCTCTTCCAAATATTGGGATATTTTATTTTCTTGGCTTTACTGTTTTTGTTAGTGCCATAATAGAGGAATTTCTTGTACAGGTAAGCAGTGGAGATAAAGACCAACGCACAAAGGAGGCTCTGGGTACAATGGGGGCATCTGTCTTCAGGTAAAATATTATTTTCAGTCAACAGAGCTAATGTCCAGATTCCTAAGAAATTTGCATTAATTTTGACATAAACAGACTATCGTGCTATATTGACATAGCTGTAGTTGTAGTCATGAATTCAGCTTCTAATTGCAAGGTCTAAATTCCCTCCTATTTTGTGGATAACCATTAAACCATGGTTTCCTCCTGACCCCGTTGCAAAATATTTGGCCCTAGCTGTCAAAATTCCAATGTAAGTTTGATTTCAGTTTAAAGTGATCTCAATAACAAATATACAAATCTTCGACATAATTTTGCAGTGGAATCACATTGACAAAGCTAGTTGGAGTGATTGTTCTTTGTTTCTCAAGGACAGAAGTTTTTGTGGTAATAATTGCTCCCTCTGAATTTTGAATAAGCCAATATTTTCCGTTGTCATTAATATCTTCCGTGCTTGTGTTTTGCAGGTTTATTACTTTAAAATGTACCTGGCACTGGTGCTTCTTGGTTTCTTGCATGGACTTGTATTCTTACCCGTAAGTCCAAGATACTTTGTCACTAATTTCTTGCAGAATATCTTTGTCTTTGTGGTATCCATGTAGGTAATGGAATCATGAACAATCTTGGTGATTTGTGGTATCCATGGAGGATACTGGAATCATAAAAAATCTTGACATCAATAAGCTCTCTTTAGCAACAGAAGGACCAAAAAATTATGTTAAAATAAAGTATGCAACAAGAAAGTTGCACCATTTTGGCCAGTATTTCAACATACCAAATTATGATAACTGGATGTTTTGACTTGCTGTTGCCTGGCACATGAAAGTCAGTAAATACCTCTAGTTTTGCTTCTATGCATGATCTTGTTCCACGTATCAGTTATTAAAAAAACATGTTTATTCTGAATTTTCATGATATCCATTGGTGTTAGCACCTATTGAGGCTCATGGTTATGACCCAATCCCCCCCACCCCACTCTCTCTCCCAAAAAAAAAAAGAGGAAAGAAAAGGCATAATTCTAGACAGTTGAAGTAAAATTGATTTCCATTGATACACCTACAACAATAACGACCAAGCTTTATTTCCAAAATTTTGGGGTCAGCTATGGATCTTCAATAGAAAAATCAATGTCAGCCAAATGTATTCCACTGATATTCCTATGAGAGAAATTAATAATATAAGGAGAAAGTCATTTTTTGTAGCTTTTTTGTTTGCAGGTATTTTTGAGCATGTTTGGTCCTCCTTCTAGATGCGTGCTTGTCGAGCAGGGTGAAGATCATCCATCTGCTTCATAACAGCTGTAGGAAACCATTTTTTGTTAATGTCCTCTTTTATACTGAGATTGCATGTATCATCAGTGCTAGAAGATATTTGAATAGCTTCCAAAATGTAATAGATAATTTTCTAGTGATGAGGAAAAAGAAAAGGGAAAAAAAGGTAAGCAAAATTTACCTTCCTTTACATCTCACTTTAGTAATTTGACACATAGAATGAGAATGTCAATAACTTTGGTCTGGCTTCTGGTCCATCAAGGCTGATAGTATCTCCTCTCTGATGTACAATTAAGATGAAAGGAAGAAATTTTATTAGTAACATTGATGAAAGAATGAGTTAAAGTTGTTTGAATTGGTTTCCTTTTTTCTTGTTTCATTTGCAAATATCCCTTGTGAGTTGTGCAATGGACTTATAGTAACAGGTTATTATTGTTTTCTTAATTATCGCATTATTTCCTAATGTCCTGTTAAGTGGATCACAACATTTGATTTAGATCGACATTTGTTTCTAACTTAGTATTATGATTAGGCAATACTGCAATTGCAAATAAATGGTTTTAATCAATAATGCCCTTTCAATTAGTTTAAATAAGTAGGATTCCAATTTCTTGACCATTTAATTGTCTTTGGAGATTGTAAAATTCTCTAGTTTTAAGTTCCTTTGGGTACATCCGATTAACTCAGTAGTTGAAATGAAACAGCTAATTGGCATGTACTACCGTCTCCAAAGATTCACTTGAATGATCTATTTAAGCATGAGAGAAGGTGAAATCATAGAAGGTTAAAAGTTCCACCTCTGCAAAAGAGAAATTATTCACTCTTACGAAATGAGTCCTGCCTCCTCTCACTGGATGTGTGGGCAGCCGGAGTCCTCCCTCCCTCCTCTCTCATAGATAGGGTTGTCCATCAACCTATCAGACCCGACCCACCCACCCATCCAACCTGATCTAACCCGAGGACCCATGGGCGGATCCGAATGCCTAGATGGGTCGAGTGCGGGTCTGTTAATTTTAAAAATCGGTTTTGCAGGTCAGTTTTAGGTCCCTTGAATTCTAACTCGTATAAATCGACCCGACCGCCCAGAATTTTAAAAAGGGAAATCTTTGACTTGGGTTTCTTATTTACGCCTCAGTTTAAACACACATTACAGGCCTTCTCATCCTCTTTCTCAAAAACAAAAACACGCCTCAAGGCCCTCAACCCTTATTAGTTTCTAAAAAATTTCTCTCTCTCTCTCTCTCAAATCCCTAACCCAAACCTCATTACTGCCGTTGTCGTCCGTCGCCGAGTTGGGCTCTACTGCCGCCCCTAACCCTAGCCTCCTTACTGTAGCCCCTAACCCTAGCCTCCTCACTACCGTCGTCACCGAGTTTGGTCTATTTCCACAATCGCTGACTCAAAGTTCAACTAGAAACTCCACATATTGATGAATCCCTCCTCTGATGTATTTGAAATCTCCTCTAATCTTGTGCAGTCTGTGGGTTAGTAAAAACAAAGTTTTTTTTTTTTTTTTTTTTTTTTTTAATTGTACTAATCTTGTGGATGTGGTGCTGGTGGGGGAATGAATGGTGGTGGTGATGTGGGTTTAATCTTTATCTCCCTCTTTTTTGTTTTAGTCTATGGATTTGGTGTTTTTGTTATTTGGGTTTTGATTTCTATCTTGTTGGGATTTAGACCCAAAATCACCTGTCGGTTTCGACCCACTCAATCGATGACTTGTGCCACCGGGTTCGACCTGAATATTCAGTCGGCCGCGGGTCTCTTTTTCGTTCACCCGATTCGATCGAGGTTGGTTGCAGGTTAACCACAAACCCGATCTGACCCGACCCGTGGACAACCCTACCCATAGAAGTGAATATAATATATATATATATATTTATATATTTATATTTATATAAGTTTAAGCATAGTATTTATTATTGCTAGGCTCCTATTGAGTGGCCACATCATCTATCCATTTTCAACATTTTTTTAATTCTTTTTTTTTTCTTATTAATTTCCAAACTTATTGTTATACTTTCTCTAACTTTTCTTATCCCTTTTACCTTTTCATCTCCCCATTACTATCTATAAAGTTGAAGCGTAGCATTTATTATTGCTAGGCTCCTGTTGAGTGGCCACATCATCCATCCATTTTCAACATTCTTTTTTTTTTCTTATTAATTTCCCAACTTATTATTATACTTTCTCTAACTTTTCTTATCCCTTTTACCTTTTCATCTCCTCATTACTATTTACCTTAATATCACTTTTTCTCTATCCTTTTATTTTTTACTTTTCTTATTCCCCTCCTCTTATTATAATTTTACAATTCTCTTTTCCATTCTACTCATAGTTTTTTCACACACAAAAGGTTATTTCTCTCTCTCTCATTTTTTTTTTTCATTTTTGGTGGATTTTTTAAAATATTTTTCTTGCATCTCTACTTTACGTTGATGAATTTTTGTATTATTAGGAACTCTACTTTGGGTTGATGTGATTAAGTTTTGTGTTTTTAAGTTGTTATTTTTTTTATTCTCTTTGATTTCATATATGTTATCATATTGCATTATAAAGATGGTATATAAAACTATGATGTTATTTTATTACATAACATTACTTGGATAATTTGTGTTATTACTATTTTTTTAATACTTTTTTTCTTCTTATATTGTTTTCTATAAATTTTTTATTATTCTCTCTCACATTCTCTCTTGAAAAGTGGTTATTTTATTTCTTTTGTTTTTTTTTTATTCTTTCTTGCAACTCTACTTTATATTGATGAATCATTGTGATTTTTAAAACTCTATTTTGAGTTCATATGGTTTGGTGTTTTATTTGTTTAGTTCCCAATCACAAGTAGTGTCTCTCTCTCTACAACAAAATTTAGAGAATAAATTATACATATTCAGTATAAGTTTGATATGAGTTTTGATTATCATGATAATCTCTTTTAAAAGAATGAATAATTTATTTAAATAAAAATTATACATACATACATATATGTATATATTTATTTATTTTGCTTAAATGTATAATTAACCTCATACAATTCATTTAAAAGTAACGACATTAAAACAAAAAAATAATTGCCCTAAAGATTATAATTGTATATCTATTGCCTTTATGTTTAAAAAGACTTTCACTTAAATTTAGTCGTACCAAAGTGGACTAAAATACTAAATTAATATGGCTCAACAAATGCATAGCAACAATAAATGTTATGCTTAATATGCTTAGGTGCTTTCAACCCAAACATTTATTTTCTCATTATGTAAGTGCACAAAAATAGATCGAAGTGGACCAAAATGAACTGAAGTGATCCGAATGGACTGAATTGGACCAAATGGAACAAAGTAGATCAAATGGACAGAATATGACCAAAGTGGACAGGATGGACCGAGTAGGACCAAATAGGACCAATGTGGACTGAATAGGACCGAAGTGGACAGAATGGACTGAATAGAACCAGTGGACAAAATAGACTGATTAGGACCAAAGTGGATCGAATGGCCCGAATGAACTGAAGTGGATCAAAGTGGATGGAATGGACCGAATAGGACCAATTTGGATTGAATAGGAGCCAAAATGGACAGTAATGACTGAATGGGACCGAAGTGTACATAATAAGACCAATGTGGACCGAATAGAGCCAATGTAGATTGAATGGACCGAATATAATTTTAGTGGACAGAATGGACTAGATAGGACCGAATAAGACTAAATTGAACCGAAGGGGACAGAATGGACCGAATAGAACCAATATGAACCAAATAACACTTTTGAATATTTATTATTTTTATTACATTTTTAGGGCTCATATTTCTAATTTCTAATGTCTATTTTAGTTTTTTTTTTTTATTTTTTTTTTTTATATTTTTTTTTTTATATTTTACCTCAAAACTAAAGAGTTCAGTCAAAATAAAATAAAATAAAATTTCATACTTTTCAACCAAAAAAAAAAAAAAAAAATTTTTTTTTTTGAGCTAAACTTGGAAAGAAAACCTATAAAAAAAAATCAACGTGAAAATACTATTCTGGTCTCACATTTTAAAGTTATGGTCAATTTGGTTCCTACATTTTGATAACAGTCAATTTAGTCCCTGTTATTTTTAACTTACAATCAATTTGGTTCCTACCATTAATTTTTTAACGAAAAATACCTACGTGACAAATGGTTTGCACAATTGACAAACTTCACGCTTAGGTGTCTCATAAAATAATAATAAAATTTTTTAATTAACATAAAAAATTGCCACATCAACATTAAAAAAAAAACAAAAATAGAATTTATTCCTCAATTTTTTTTAATAAAAAGCCTCAAGAATTAATTTAATTGACTTAATTCTCTCGTTTTTTTTTTTTTTTTTTTTAAATCACTTTCTTGGCAATCAATCTCTAATTCATTTTTCTAACGTTTATCCTAAAAAAAAAATCTGTAATTCATTTTTTTTCCTTTTCTTTCTTCCACTTTCTGGGTAACCAAACACAACATCCTCCTTGAAAACTCCACAAACAACCCAGAAAATCACGTCCAGATCTGTGAATTGAAATTCAAAACAAAACCCATCACTAATAGTAGCCACAATCCATCTCCAACCCAAAATGAAACTCATCACCAGTAGCTGCTACAACTCATCATTAAAAGAAACCCAACACTTCTGCCTTCACCAATCTTAACAGTAGCAATTGGATTCGGATCTTCTCGATTTTCTAGGATACTCTAGCAATAGATTTTTTTAAATTCTAACAATTCTTTTATAATTTAAGGGTTTAGATTCTACCGTGTTAACATTCCACTAATAATATTCTTAAAATAATAAAATAATGTTACAAACAAAACAATTAAGATTATTGTTAGTAAAATGCTGCTATGGCAAAATGGGTTTTTTTAAAAAATAACTATAAAACTCAAACTATATTATAAGTTAGGCAATGTTTCAAACATATTTCATTTCTCAAGTGCTGTTATGGTCACATTTGGGGTCTTTTACAAACTGGTCATCCCTACATTTTTTTTTCTTTAGCAAAAATTTAATTTGACTACTAATATGCCACCTAACAAGGGTCATAAATAGCAAGAGACCATGCTATCATCTAATATTGTACACTTGTCAGTCAATTGAAACAATGTCAAGTATGTTGAATTATTAGGTATTGAAGTACAGAAAATGTTACTATCAAGTTCAGGGAGTTTAAACTTGGTTTCAATTCTTTTTCTTATTATGTTCTGCTATTTGTTTGTTCAAACATGACCTCAAATTCACTATCGAAGGCCAATTATAATTCGTCTTCATAATCCATATTAGCACACCAATTCTATATATATATATATATATATATATATATATATTAAGTAAAAGCAAGAGAAGAAAGCGGAGGAATGAGATAAAAATCAATAATAACTTATCTGCTCAATAATTATGAAATTTATTGCAAAAATTATTGTGTCTGTCTTCATCTACAATAGAACTTTGACTCTCGCGCATTTTTAGAGTGATAGTCAATTTACAAGCATAAATGTTTGTATAGGAGGGGGCAAAAATCGATGATCAAATCTACTTAACAAAGCTTCGCAAACATACATTTAGATTCTACTAAAATAGAATTTTATCGCATTAAAAAAAAAACCCAAAAAAAAAACAAACTACAATTAAACTTTCTATTTTTGAGAGTCAAAATTAATAGAACTTACCAGTAAGGCAGTAACCAAAGCTGTAAATTACAGTTCAAGAGAGAAAATCCCCCCTCCTGAAAATGCTCCAAAGATAAAGACAGGTCCTTGTGCATTGTGCATTGTGATGTGAGCTGTATTTAAAACCTACCAAAACCAATACGCAATGAATAATACCATTAATCTTCTTTTTTGATGAAATAGTACTAACCCTCTAACTGAAGCTGACAACTCAAATTCATAAACATATACATGTATATATATATATATATATATAGTAGTAAATACTCCATTAACACTGTATTAGTTACTCAATTAATTTCCCACCAAATACATCTCTTTCTCTCTCTCTTTCTTTCTCTTTCTCAATTTCACAGAGACTCTCTGTCTTTGCTTGTTCAACTCCCCAAAAGCCCAAAACAAAGAAAAAGAAAAAATTGAAAAAAATATAGAGATAATGATACTCACGTCCCACATTGTTCAAACCCTTTTGCTTTAGTCCAACTCCAACCCGAATCACCTTCTGAAAAATCTTCTTTCTTTTCAATCTTTCTGTCTCTCTCAAACCTCTCAGAATCTTTGTATATTTTCATTTTAGTATAATAAATTTTTTTTTCCTTGTTTCTCAAAGCAAGAAAGCGTTTTTTTTTTTTAATTAGTGGGTGTTTTTTATAATTCAAGAAAAAGGTTGTTTTCATTGCCAGCCATGACTGAGGTCCTCAATCCCAACCATTCGCCAACCCATTTCTCTTCTTCTTCTTCTTCTCCTACAAGAGTTTCTTCTTCGTCTTCTTCCTCTTCTTTTTCTCCTTTATCATTTGCAAAGCAACCTCAGAATGAGGACAACAACAACATTAACAACAACAACCTTTGTGAATGTGAGTCATTCTCTTCGCAAGTAGCAGAGGACGGAGATTCTATAGTGTCGGTGTTTGAGGAGGAAGAAGAAGAAGAAGAAGAAGAGGAAGAGGAAGAAGAGTGTGAGAGTCAGACAAGAGATCAGCTTTCTTTGTTGGCATTGCTGGTGGCCCTTTTCAGAAAATCGTTGATTGCTTGCAAGAGTGATAGAAGGGAGCTTTGTGCTATGGAGATCGGGTGGCCCACTAATGTGCGCCATGTGGCGCATGTTACCTTTGATAGGTTCAATGGCTTCTTGGGTTTGCCTGTGGAGTTTGAACCTGAGGTACCCAGAAGGCCTCCCAGTGCAAGGTTCTTTTTTTTTTTCTTCTTCTTTCTCTTTTTTTGTGAGAATGTGAATGTGGGATTTAAGTTTTCATGATTTTGGTGCTATTTTGGTTATTCAATTTGTGAACTTGTTGATTTTTATTCATTTTTGTGTTTTTCTTTTTCTTTTTCTTTTTTAAAAAGTTATAATGGTTTATTCAAATTCTTGATTTTTCAATTTGCTCATGTGCTGTGTACTTCTCTATTCTTTTCTTTTTGGTGGCAATGCAATCTTGAAATTGCGAATTCGGTCTGTCAAACTGGTGGGGGTTTTCCATTTTGGGTGTTGTATTTGTTTGTGCAATGCAATTCTTGAGATTTTAAGTTTGTTATTTGTATTGGTTGCTTTGCCGGTTTCTATTCTTGGATGTCCTATTGGTTGTGGCCTATTTTTAGTTATTGGTCTATCCAATTTGTCAAACTGCAGCTAGATTGAATCCAACTTGTAGTTAGAACAAAACAAAAAACAAAAACAAAAAAAAACAAAAAAAAGAGGCTTTTTTGGTTTCTTATTGGTTATTGCAATTGCAAAATTGTTGTGTTTGTTTTACATTTAACATTACTTTTGGTGATTGTCGTGGATGATATATGTGGAAACAATTTTATTTGGATAGATTAAAAAAGGTAAAATCTAAAAATCATCGTATCAAGGAGATTATCAACAGCACCCTCTCGATTTTAAAGCAAATGGCGAGACTCCTGATATCGCATATGATGTGCTATCCCTTCCTAAGGGCGGCTGAGATTAGCTTTAATTGTAACTCAAGTAGATATAAAATTATGTTGGTATAATATCTCTTATTTGAAGTCCTATAATGGAATATTCATCAATTTAGGGATGATTAATAGTTTCCTTTGCCTTATTTTAATGAGCTTTGGCAATCAGGCCTTTGTTCCTGGCTTATTCATGTACTTATGAATACATACATACACACATATTCAATCATGTAAAAAAGGTTCTTCCTACTACATACCAGTATCCATATTTCCTGGACTTGCATTTTTTTATCCATTTTACAAGCATCCCACTTAATCAGTATTTTCCATGTATAAACATGTATTTCATTTTGTTAAAATGTTGGATTCTGAATGATCATTAAGAATGGGATTTAATGGTTATCTGGTTAGATAACATAAATGGAAATAAAGTTAGCATCATCTGAGAAGGATTTATTGAAATTCTCCTAAGGTTCAGAACCTACACACTAGCGACATCCGCATCACTTTATATAGTATAACTTTGTTCCTTGAAGGCTTTAAAGCTTGTTAATTTTTGCACATCTTCTTGTCAGTTTCTACCTAATTGTTTAACTAGTATGATCTTGCCTCTGCTATTCATTTGATTTTTCCTTTATTTTCCCCCTTCAATGTAGTACTACCGTCTTTGGAGTTTCCACAGAATCCATGCAATTGTCGTATGACTCTCGAGGGAATAGCGTGCCAACAATTCTCTTGCTAATGCAAAAACACTTGTATGCTCTCGGAGGCCTGCAGGTATTTCTCCTTGTTCATTTTCTTCTCCTCTGCCTCTTGAACATCATGACTCTAAAAATTCTGAACCAAGAGCAATAGTTTGGAATTGAAAGAAAGTTTTGTAGAGTTGAGTGGTTTGACTTGTCTGAGCGGCTTTTTTCTATTTATATATCTTTGCATGTCAAATTATGTTGAGTTTATTGGTATTGGTTTTGGTCTGAAAGTTCTTTGGAGACTATAAATCTTCAAACTGTTGATTTTACACATGTAGGCAGAAGGGGTTTTCAGAATTGCTGCAGAAAACAGTCAAGAGGAGTATGTCAGGGACCAATTGAACACAGGAGTGGTACCAGAAGGCATTGATGTACATTGTTTGGCAGGGCTTATCAAGGTATGCTGTTGTTATTTTATCAAAGCTGATTAAATATAACATTGCTATCAAGGTACATCATTTTTAGGCATCATGTTTGCTGTATATTTGTTTGTGAAGAGTATGTGAAAGTGAGTTGATCTTAATAAGCATAATCATAAACAAGACTTACACTATTTACAAAATTTTGGAATAACACTATGTCAATGTTCTGCTCCAATACTGCTATCCTTAATCAGTTTCAAGTATACTGTCAAATGCCAAGAAAAAGAAAGGATCATATGAGTCGAAAAAATATTGTATTGTGGTTACATGTCTACATACACAGTGACTCTTGATCTGCTATGGCTGGTTTTATATGCCACAAGTTGTGTCCTTTCACTTTATGTGTTTGGTTGGTAAAGGCACTCCAATAGAATATGGCAAGAAAACCAGAAGAAGTAAGTGTTTAAGATTTCTTCTTCTTCTTTGACAAATAAAATGTTATATAAAGGGTAAGTTTGGACCTTCTAATGATGATTTCTTCTTCTTTGACATATTACCTAAACAGTTCAAGAGATTGAGGGACCTCTAAATCTGTACATGGTGGAAGAATGGGAGAAAATTTTGATTTTTACCTGTCTTATTCTTCTGTTTAATAAACTTGCAATTATTGTAAATCTAAGGGATGTTAAAATCAAAGCAAAAATTAGTCAAGTTGCAATTACTGATCACTGTGGAAAAAGTTTGGCCTATTCTAGATTGATTTTATTGAAGAAATAGTCAAGTTACTACATGCTCCTATAATTAATGAGTAAGAATGAAGCCCTATAACTAATGATATCAATACATTGACTTGATGAATATTTGATCTTTTAGGCTTGGTTTAGGGAACTCCCAACTGGGGTTCTGGATCCTTTATCACCTGAGCAGGTAATGCAATGCCAGACAGAAGAGGATTATGTTGAACTTGTGAGGCGTCTACCTCCAACTGAAGGTGCTCTATTGGATTGGGCCATCAACCTGATGACTGATGTTGTCCAACAGGAACATCTGAACAAGATGGATGCACGCAACATTGCTATGGTTTTTGCACCAAACATGACTCAGGTTAGTTAAAATAGTTTCAACTTCTTGAAGTTCAGAAATTCATGGCATGTTTAAGTCAATTGCAGTCTATATATTTCTTTCTTGCTAAATGATATCATTTGGGCGTCCCTTTATATCAGTCAGTTGTGTTATATAGGACCAAATCTTGAAGCATGTTTTGAATTGCATTTAAATGAGCACCTTCATTTTAGAGTTGGTGATGTCTGTATGCTACATGCTGACTAGTAAAATCATGTGCCAAAATGACAACCCCACTCTTTTTTTCTTTTTCTTTTTTCAACTCATTATCACCTTTGATTTTCATGTTCTTTTTTTTGGGGGGGGGCAAGCTATCTCACCTTCCATTTAAACTGAAAAGATTTGATGGCACTGCAGATCGCAGATTTATCCAACGATTTTCTGGAATGATTTGACTTGTTTTGTTGCAGATGGCAGATCCTTTGACTGCCTTGATGTATGCAGTCCAAGTGATGAACTTCCTCAAGACCCTAATCTTAAAAACACTCCGAGAAAGAAAAGATTCTGCAGTGAAGCTTTACTCTGCTTCCTGTTTAGAGCCTTCTGATGAGAATGGACACCAGAGCCCTTCCCAAACCTGCTTGGAAGATGCTGCCCTAGAAAATGAAGAGCCAGAGCAAGCATTTGTTGCTGAAGAACCTGTTCCAGAAATTTTCTTTGACACTAATGAAAACAATGATCTTGCTAGTGGAGAAGCTGGCAGTCCATTGACATCTTCTGAGGAACTAAATTCTGAAGAGCGTGGTTCTTGTGGGACTCTGATTGGAATTGACACTTACATTAGCAAAATAGAGGCCAGTGAAGTTGATGGTGAAATAGCTGGAATTCAAGGTACTACTGAAAAGAGGACTGGTCAATCAAGTAATTCAAATTTCAAATGGGGGCCAACTAAAAAATGTGTTCAGCAACCTCTAGTTCCAGAAACAGGGCCAGTTGACAAGACTAAGGGAATCAGCAATCTGAGTCGCATAGATTCAAGGATAGAGCGGATCGAAGCCTGGAGGTGAAGGAAAGCTCAAGAGCAGTTGGGCCTAATTCATTGTATGATACTGTATTTTAAATGTAAGTTTGTTTGATTTGGAAGTTGAAGAAAAGTTTGTGAATTGTTCGTGTATATTGTCTCTGCTGCTTGGTGATTTGCTTAACCTGATCTGATTTCATGGATGACCCTTCTGTAGAATCTTGCTAACATTGTTACTGGAGTTCCATTGATGTGATTTCCTGTGTTTGCTTTTCAATCTGTGACCAATCTTTTATTCCTTGTGTGTTTAGGTGCTTAGCCCTGGTCTCTTTTTTTCGCTTACGTACATTTACGAGTGGGGGATTTGAACCCAAAACCTCATTGAAAGACAGACAATGCCATTGATCTGCAAGGCTCTTATTATCACCTATTTTTTTAAAATTAGATGCTTGTCAAAACTTGTATATTTTAGAATCACTATATATACCATCAACTTATTTATAATGCGTGTCAAAACTTGTATATTTTAGAATCACTATATATACCGTCAACTTATTTATAATGCGTGTCAAAACTTGTATATGCTAAAATGACTATACCATCAACTTATTTGTGGAAGTGCGCTTTTGTGGAGACCAATAAAGTACCTCAAACATGTAATAAAGATCTTGGCTTTTGTTAAATTTTGTGGGAAAACGGCATTGTCTAAAAATGTGTGATCCAATGAGTTGGGACCACGAAATCGAAACAAAGAAATGAATACAATTATCTAAAAGCCCATAAAGATAACGAGGAAAGAGAATCACACAACTAAGGAGCTATGTGATAAACTAAAAATAATAAGAGGCTGTGCTAGTCTGCATCGATGGATTGTTTAGATAGGACATTGAAATAGACGGATAGTCGGATAGCACTCAACAATTTTCTCACAAAAGGAGGAAAACATGTATAGTGTATCAGCTCGAATATTCCTTGTGCTTCTGGAAGTGAAAATCAGGGCATCACTGATCACTCATGCAGAAACAACTGGCTGCAGCTCGCTGGTGTTAATTCAATTATAATTTTTTTTTTTTTTTTACTTCGTGTGAGATAGAGCTGTTTCTCAGAAAATTTTAGTGAAAAACAACTCTTATCTTCTTCTAAGTTAAATATGGGAAGTTGATAGATTGTTTTCTTTTGACTTTTTTTTTAAATACTAACAAATTCAGAAAAATACAGAATAATATCTTTGTATAAGGTCTTCTGTTTAAATAAACAGAATATAAATTAAAAACCATATAACGTTTATTACATTATGAATGTGATTTATCATCTTATCAAGACACTAAAGGTATATTTTTTATTTGTGTACAACAAAACCTTGGGAACCAATTCATCTTAACCAAGTCAAGATATACAAACAAAGCCTTGGGATGTCAAGCTCACTCTCAAGCCTACGGGTCAAATCTAAACTCACACCTTTGGAGGGGAGTTGGAGGCACCATTGCCTTTGACAACTATTTCAGGCTGCAGATTTAATTACAATGATTTGATCCCTAGTTGATGTCAATGAATGTGACTAGGTAAGTTTTTGCAGCCAAAATTATTATGAATTGTGTTAGGTACAGAGATTTCCCCACAACTTGATATGATTGGATAACACCAATCACAATAAATCACATCAACAGCCATGAAAATTTTGTTTCTTTAGGATTTTTGTTCTTATATAATCACTATTTATTTAGAGTTGCTTTCAAGAGGTGGAAAATTTAGATAGGATGAAAAGGTAAGGTGCGATGTGGGTTCAAATTGTATAACCAATTACATCAGTACACACCCTGGACTGCATCACAACAATTTTACATGCCATGCTTTGATTACAAGTTCAATAACTCTACAACTCCAAAATATTTCACAAATGTTAACAGGACAAGTTATTAATGGTAAATGATAAAATGATAAGTATAAAAACTTATCAATTCAATTACTATGAAAATTATTGCGTTGCAAGTTGCAACATAACTCTTAAAGTTGTAGTCTCCTTGTCCAGTTGCCCATCCCTTGGAGGAGACTAGAGAGCAATATAGCCTTCAGTAACAAGTATTCTCCCTCGCCCTCATGCTTTGTGGATGATTTTGTGGGTTCTCATTGAGGGAAACTATGTTTCCACTATAGAAATGAATATGTTGAATTAAGAGATCATTTAACAAAAAAAAGGCAAAAATCAAAACATAAAAGATTGCAATCCTTGATGTAGTTTGTGCCACCAACGAAAGGGGTATTATTGTTGTCATTATTATATTTTGAGGTCACCAATTTAAGCTAGAGTCAATATTTTTATTACAAATCCATCACAACCCAAATACTCAAAAAAGGTTGTTAAGAAAATATTTTGAGATTTTTTTTTCTTTTGTGTCCATAAGCTTTCTCTAAGTGAAAATATTTAGGTACTCTTTTAAATGCTCAAACAAATCTAAAGTACAATTTTAACATAAACTAGTCGATGTCTCATGCGATATACGAGAACAGTATAAATCAATTTTAAAATATTTTATAAAAAAAACTATACTTTTTCTATATGAAATTTATCTTTATGACCGTGTAATACTTATTTTTAATATTGTTGCCTCTACTAGAGCACACAACCATTAATTATCTTCCACCTTGGATTGAAACTTGTCAATAACATATGCTAAATCTCCCTCTAAGATGATATCTCTTACACCTATTTCAATTGCAAAATTAATAGCCTGGATTTGCTAGTTTTGTTTCCTTCGAATCTGAATTGCTCTCCCTTTGCAACTCAATGCTGCAATGAGCGACCTGTTATCATCTCGAATCAAAATTCTTGCTCTAGCTTTGCTCTTTAAAAATCACTCCATCAAAGTTTATCTTGAAGGACAACTCTTAAGAACGTTGCTATTTATGCTTGATTGGACAAATGTGTAGCGACAAATAATCATATTATCCAATCCATTAAATCTGACTATTGCAATTCTAAATTGAACTTAGTTCTTGAATGACAATTCTTAAGAAGGTTGTTAGTTATGCTTGATTGGACAAATGTATAGAGAAAAATAATCATATTACCTAATTCATTGAATCTGACTCTTGCAATTATACATTGAACTTAGTTCTTAAATGACAATTTTTAAGAAGGTTGTTAGTTATGCTTGATTGGACAAATGTGTAGAGAAAAATAATCATATTACCTAATTCATTGAATTTGACTCTTGCAATTATACATTGAACTTAGTTCTTATGCAAAAAAAAAAAAAAAAAAAAAAAAAAACTAAAATGTTATCCATTGAATCTATCTAAAACATTTAAAGTAATAAAGGCATATTAAAGATTTAAGTTGTTTGGCTAATTTAAAACATCAGCCCATTGTTTGGAATATAGCAGCAAGAAGTTAATGTAGAAGGCTAAATGTAAAACTACTCTAATAAAGCGTCACATGGTAGAACCTTATACTTTCTAACATGAGGTCTCTGCTTATATATATTGATTGATCAACTGATTAGTCCATATTATGGCTTAACAATATGTTTGCAAAGACTAAGAGCCTTGTAACTCAATTAGTATCTGTTGGTATTTCCACTAGAGATATCCAAGGCACAAATTTCCCCCTCTCTGTTGTTATAACTATTGAATTATCAAAAATATATATATTTGGTAAGAAAAAAAAAAAAGGAGGAAGATGAGATCTTGAAAAGAGAGAAGAAAAATGTATTTTCATGTTTGGTTAAAAAAAAAAAAATGGCACAACAAAATCTCGCAATATTTTCATAACAACATTGTTTTGATTTTTGGCGGGTCTAAGTGTTATTTTATTTTATTTTATGTTTACTCATGGTATGCTGATACCCTTGTGTTTGTTGTGAAATTTTGTAGTGACCATAGAAGAATTGGGTGGGTGGGGGGGGGGGGGGGGGGGTGGTCTCTCTCTTTTTCCCCCTTTTCCCATACTCATTATTCAGCTCCTTAATTTAAAAGAGAGAAGGAAAATAAAAAGTGGGAGAAATGAGAAATATTTATATTTAGAGAAAATAATAATAATAATAATATAGAGAAAAAGAGAGGTTAACACAATATGATTTTTTCTTTAAAATAAAATTTGATAATTATGGTAATTATTAATAGTCATTTTATTATGATTGTATTTGTATATAGAATTAGTATATTCTACTATTTAATAAAAATATGATGTGTCAAGATTCTAATAGAGAGTTAAACATTGAATGATATTTAAATTAAATTAAAAATATATTTGAATAATGATATGTAAAATCAGGAGGTCTCGCAAGCTTATGTGACACAATATTATAAAGTTAAGCAAATGTCAAACGTCTTTGGTTATATATATTAGTCAATAACCCGTGCAATGCATAGAAAAATTTAACGAAATAAAAATTTAATCATTAGCGTAGCTATTAATATTATTTTATTTATTTATTAAATATAAATTCAATCATTAGGTAGTTATTAATAGGTAATTTTGTTAATAATTAATAGTATTTTATTTTAATTGTGACAAGATTTTAATGAAGAATTTAAACTCAATTAAAAATTATATATTATAATAATTACGTGTATATTATAATAATTATGTGTAAAATCGTAGATTAATTTGTAATTGTAGTAGTAATGGATAGCCTTTTCTTTTAATTGCAACTTGATGACATGTGTAACTGTGAGTGATGAAGAAAACATAATGAGAAATGATATGTCCATAACATTTTCACAACATTTTTACAACAAATCCTAAGTGGTAGGTTGTTATTGGTGGGACAAAAAAGTAATCTTAGTGTTAAGTTCAAATTTGAACCAATAACAACTAACCACCTATGATTTGTTGTGGACGTAGCATCTCTCAAACATAATAGGTTCATGTGCGACTAATGGTTCACTCATTATAATCACATATGTCATCAAATTGTGGCAAAAAAATTTCAATCATAGAAGAATTGGGGAAAAAAAATTATATACACCACTCATAAATAGTAGGTAACATCTGTAAACTTTTTTTTTTTAGAGTAATAGTTTACATTCAATTGTAACCACCAAATCTTGACCAATCTCCAAAACCACCCATTCTTGCTCCATTTTTTTTTTTTTTTTTTGGGGGGGGGGAGTAAGCAATCCGTGTTGCGCCATCTCTTGATAGCACCCCAAATTATTAGCACCATCTCTTGATCTCTTCAACGGTTCAACCCATCCTAATCTCGTGCTTCCTTCTCGCACTCTCTCTCTCTCTCTCTCTCTCTCAAGCTCAACCATCAAGAACTCCTCACTTTTTTTCTCTCTTAGTCTCTCAAATATCCTACAAATAACCAAGGAGCCAAAAAAAGCCATGGCTGCCTGTGGAAGCCTCCAACACATCTTTGAGAAGCCATTGCCTGAAAATCCAACACTTCTTGAATCCCTCTCATGGAACCAGATTCCCAATATTGAGGAGTCACCATCCTTCACCGAGATCTTTGGTGAACTTCATTTCAAAGAGAATCCTGAACCATCCAGCTTCCCAAGCCCTCCCACATCATCATCATCATCATCTATCGAAAAGCTTGATACCATTGATGAGAAAGAAGAGAACAAGAGGAACCCATCATGGGATTCCAATTCAGACACCACGACCCCAAGAAACAAGTATACTAGTAGCCACAAAAGCAGTGACAGCTTTTCATCAATGAACTTTGATAGCCTGCAGTTGTGCACTGAAGGTCTTGGCTTTGAAAGCTCCGATGATGTTGAAGAGTTTAGGAATGAGAAAAATCAAGAGTGTCAAGTTGAGCAAGAAGAGAAAGTTGTTGGAGGCTTGATGACAAAGCAGCATCATTTGGCATGCAATAAAAATCATGGTGGTGAATTTAGGAGGTCAAAGACAAGTAGTGGTGGAGCATTCCCACCACCTATTTCTTGTATAGGCAAGAGTGGGAAGCCTTGGGTTTTCTTTAAGTCCTATAGAGAAGATGGTAGGTTTGTTCTCAAGGAAATGAGGATTCCCACCCAGGAGTTTTTGCATGCATTTAGAGAAGACGGTCGCCTCAAGTTGAACTTTGTTCAGCCAAATGATGAGATTCTAGAAGAAGAAGAAGAGGAAGAGGATGAGGAGGAAGATGAAGAAAATGACAATGATGATGATGAAAAAGATGGGAAGGAAAACGAGGATGTGTAAGCAATGGAGGAAAAGAAGGAGATAAGATAAGGCAGGCTGAGCTTGAAGTCAGCACAAGCATATATGAAGTCTCAAGCAATTTCGTAATTGCAGGTTGGAGTTTGCTGGTTTCAACTCTTAATTAGTCTTGTAGATGCCAGTTAGAATTTTTAATTCTGCTAATAATTAGAGGAAAGAAAAACATGAACCCAGCTTTGCATTTAAGTGGGCAATTTTCCTTTCTTCTGCTTCTTCTTCTTCTTCTTCTTCTTCTACTTTTTTTTTTTTTTTTTTTTTTTCAATGAAATTATCAGTCATCCAAGGTAAAAAATATATATATATTCATTTCCTCTGTCTATCTGAATTTCCCTGCTGAAGGTGTTTTTAAAACCAAAAGATGGTTTCTACTTTCTGCAAATTTAATTTCAGGTTATACAAAATAAATTCTAGGTGTTTTTCCATGAGTTAATTGCAGAAAACTATCCTAAATTATAGGCACTTACACTTTGCATATCAAACTATGAAAATTTATAATCACCATCTCAATTATAACAAATTTTTGCCAAGTGTCTTGTTGCGATATTGCCGGCTTTGTTTACGAGAGACAGTCTATTTCAAGAAATATGAGCCGCATTAAATATGGCCAAAAATTTCAAGCAATACTAGCCACATTATACATAGCTATATATGGCCAAAAAATAAATAAAAAAACCGCGTTTATTTATTTTTTGAGATAGTTACAATATACTGCTAACTCCGCAACACAAACCATTTTCCCACTAAACTCCAAAAAATTGGCATAAAGCTAAAGAGCTTAAAATGCTAATCTATTATAATCAAAGAATAGCAAAACTTAGGTACAGTATCTTAGGTATTGTTCTTTAGGTTCTCCTCTTAAGATTTTGCCATATTACTACTTAACTAAAAAATACACTTTTATCCCATGAGAAAAAATCCACATGACAAAATTCTAAGAAGGAAACCTAAGTAGTATACTTAAGTCTTGCTCATCAAAGAATAGTGCATCGTATTTGCAATTTGTTTACCTAAAAAGGTACATGTCAAAATATCTAGACCGTATCAAACCAAGAAAGCACTAAAGGAAAGGACAACCTCATGTATTTTTTTCGAATCCGTGTCTCACAGATCACCATAATCCATTACTTCCATATACTGCCATATATACTTGGGCAAATGGCCAAATGGTATTTAGATTTCTTGACTGTGTCTCGTGTACCATAATAGCACATGTTGCATTAACCTTAATTAGTGTTGTATATAAAACAAAAACCATTAAAGAGGGTTTTTGCATCCAGGTTAAAATGAGTAAATGATTGATTTCTTTTATCACATCCAGGCTCTAGCATTTAAGGCATATGAAGCCAGGAACCATTAATTTATAGGGGACAGCGATGGAGCCCCGTTTCATTAAATCTTAAGAATTTGGTTGGTAAGAGGATAGGAAAGAAAATGCGAGGTTGAAAAAAATGAAAAAGAAGAAGAGACCAATATTTTTGGTTAGAAATGTTCGGCAGGAACTATGAAGGTTAGAAAAATGGACAGAAATTTTCTATTATATATTTCTTTTTCTTTTTCTTTTTTTGGCTATAAGGAAGTGGATTCTCCCTCTTGGCCAGACTTTTCACTTCCTACCGATGAGATAAGAATATAAGATACCCCATAAACCTCGTGGACTAATAGAGTGGTGGATGACACGTCCTTCAGATTCCTTAAAACCCACCACCAAGATATCCCCAAAAGGACTATTATATCTTTGTATTGAATTGTCAAATCATCTATGTAAGATATTCTCTTAATTTCCTTTAATTTTGGAATATAAAAAATGGTGGACCTAGATATAAAATAATATCTCTTTCTTTTTTCCCTTTCACTTTTCTACTCTACCAAACAAGAGAATATATCTTCTTCTTCTTTTTCCTTCACCATTTTTATCCTTGCACTTTTCTACCCAATCAAATGCTCTATAAGTGTTGCGCCAGAAGTCCTGTAGCTTACACCTTTTAGTGTTTCCACAAAAACATCAAGGGCTTAAATCTCCCCTCCCTCATTGTTGCTATCAAATTATCAAAAATAAATTGTTCCACATGTTATATATAAAAATAATTGCCTATATAATAAGGATGTTTTATGAAGCCTAAATAAATACTAAATTTAATTGAGATGCAAATAGAAAAGCAAAAATGCACAACAGAACAAAATTAACGAAAGGGACAATGAGAAGCAATAGTAGATAAGCAAAATTTGGGAATTTCTAGGTACTGACAGCATCATACTCAGTTGTAGCCAAAAAGAAAAATATCATGCTCAGTTTTCAAAAGCTTACACAAGATCTATGACCTGGATAAGATGGCCCAAGATGCTCAGAGAAGGCCTATTAAGAAACCAGTGAAGAACAAATATTGAAGTTCACCTTCAAGCCAAAAAAAAACAATGAAAGTTTAACTTGAGACTTCCCACACCTTCCCCTGCAAGCTGGGAATTAAGGTTGGTTGCAACACTTTATGTATATGACTCAGGATGTTGATTGAAAAAGAAAAAGGGGGAAGAAAACGCAGCGAAAACCTATAATTAAATCAATACCAATGACCAAGGTGATGTTCAAATTATGAAAGAGACACCCAAATTAAAGATGAATAAAGAGGAACAAAAAACATCAGCTATGATCCAAATCCATAGGGAGCCTACCTATGATCATGACATGAATGAATATAATGCCAATTTCAAGTTTTTTTTTTTCACAATGTAACATTCAGGAACAAATGAAAAGTACTAATAGAGTCAAGTAGTCAACTAACAGTGAATATAGTTCAAACCTGAATTATACACCACAAAATGAGCATATATTAAAGTGAGACTCACCAAAGTCTCAAATATAATTTGTGGATAAATCGTTATTTATACACCTTTGAAATTCATCTAATTGATGGTTAGTTTCAGAAAAATGATACATTAAACAACCAATTATGATTATAGCCAGTAAAAATCTAGAGACAGAGAGCATCATAATAAAATAACTCCTTTAATGATTGAAGTTCATGGCCCCAGTCCCTTTTATGGCCAAGAACAGATTCAAGCGCAAAGCTTATCATAAATAGGAGGCCAAGGGAACAAGAAATTCACTCTAAAGATGCTCTTTATAAAAGATAAAATATAGTCTTCTTGAGATGCTTTGGGTACATCAAAGAGAGATCAGATGTGAACAACATAATTTTTTCCACCAGACACGTGCAAGACAGGTCCCAATTTGTTGGAAGATTTCTTTTCCTGACAAGTGCCAATTCTTTTAGTGGGGCTATGGTGTTTCCAAGAGGGTGACCCCACACACACACACACCAGCTTACGCAGGCACGTACGCAATGGCTACCTGGAACTCCTGCTGTGAAAAGTCAGCTTAAGGTGAGAGAGAATGAGAGATGATTTTATTTTCTGGCTGATGCAATGATGTTGCTGTTTTGAATATTATAGCGGTTGTATACTTGTATTAGTATTATTATTATTATGATAAGAGTGGTCCTTACTTTTAAAAAAAAAAATTATTTACATAGATGGAATCCCTCCCGATTTCTCTATTATGTTTGGACTTTGGATGGAGGGGATGAGAGAGGAGAAGAGGGAAAGTGATGGGAGAGGGTTGAATAAATCTTATTTAGATTTTTTATTCAAGAGTGAGAGGGAAGGATTTGAGATGGGTAAAAAAACCTTGTATGAATGTTTAATAAAGAATGAGGAGGAAGGGTTTGAGGAAAATTATCCTAAATTAGGAGGGGAGATGAGAGGCTCATAGCCTTAGAGGGGTTATATTATTAATATATATACACACTACTCTAATGTTAATTTATATCTTTAAAAAAAATTTATTTATAGAATTAGCAAAATAGAGTCATAGTTGTTAATTTATATCATGGTTGTCAGAATCTCGATCCTAAATCTTAGAATCCTAAGATTCTACTATCCCAAGCTATAAAAATGATCTAGATCTATGTAGAATTAATGATAGTATCTATATGTCAGCGTTATCCGAAATGGGTAGGTAGAGAATACCTACGAGCGCAAGACTACCCTTTCTAAGGAACTCAGCAAAATAGCCTCGTAACTTTGGGAGAAGAGGTACCTCCTCACTGTCTACTTGAAACTGTCCCTTGGCCCGTAGGTCCTGACTCAAGGTTAGAATTCTAGCTCTTCGAGAGTGGTTTCTCATTGATGGCTTGGGCCCCCTGGAAAGGGGAATCTTTTATGAGATAGGATTTGCATAGGATCACAATCCTCGATAATGAAATGTAAGATCTTACGATCTTACTTCATAAAATTCTTACAATCATACTCCATAGAATCAATTTGAATCGATGTAGATTGTTCATATATCATCTAAACAACAGAACTGTTATCCATTTTATTATTATAATTATTTGTAATTATGTCTCTCTATGGTGAGATTAGGACTATCTAGTCCTATTGATTAAGTTGTAATGGGTTTTGAAGGGTTTGGCATTTCTCATTATGTTAATACAATTGAAATATTTGCAAAGTCTTTGAAACTTTGGAATTGGGATGATTTTCTTTTTGTAGCCAATGATAGATTTGTTAATTTGGAACTTTATGCATATTTTAGGTGTTGGAACTTGAAACTTGTAAGTTTGAAATTTGTCATTTATTCACATAGTGGTAATTTGGTACTAAGTAGTTGGTACCTTTCGAGAGTAATTTGTGTCGCACTTACTATTTTTCTTATGATTCTTTAACATATATTATCATTACTAATGATTTTTCATTTTTATTAATGGAAAGTAGAATCTTCCGATTCTTGATTCAATCCACAAAACATTCTCATCGATCTTATGTAAAATCCTGATCTTGACTATCTTGATTTATATGGCCATTTCACTCTATTCTCCTCCTCTATTTTATTTTTAAAATATATAAAAATTAAACTTAAAACATCCAAACAATAGGAAGGATAACCCTTCCCTCTCCTCCCCTTTCCTCTCTTTCACCCTTTTAGGTCCATTTGGTAGGGGAGATTTTAGGGGGGTGGAAAAAGGGGGAGAGAACAGTGTAAAGAAAATGGTGTTTGTGAGAGTTTGGTTGGAAAGAAGAAAGAAAGGAAAATTGATAGGATCTGGATGTTTTCTCTCTGAGTCCACCAAAATATTTTATTGGAGAGAAACAAACGAAAAAATTGGATTAAAAAACCTATGTGCAATGTGCACATGGGTTTGTCGTTTTCTTCTTTGGCCTCTTTCTTCTTCATACTTTTTTTTCCCCTTTGGTTTTTGTCTTTTTCTATTATACCCATCTGTTAGTTGAAGTATTGTTCATACACAATACTTTTTGTTTTATTTAATAGGAATATAATTGTAAATTTATACCAACTTCAGTTTTCATCCTCTCATTTTTCTTCTCAACCAAACAAATGAGTTTTCTATCTCCCCACTTTTCCATCTTCTCAACCAAACACATATAAAAGAAAACTAAATATCTTATATCCTCTCACTTTTTCACTCCTCTAACTATAAGCAATAACTGACTCAATCAGCGATGAATTTTCTTTTATCCATGTTACAAAACAAAATTATTACTATTGACTATATCTTTGGCATGCTTTGCCAATATATGTGCTGACCTATTGCCAAATATATATATATATATATATAAAATTAAAAAGAATGTAGTTGAATTTAATTGAACAACTTAAAATATAAACTTAATGAATTGTAACAATGTTTCGTACTTTTTAAATAAATAAAAATGGCATTCGGTAGAATGTCAATTGTAAGATGATTTTATATAAGTATGCTATTAAATATGGTATTACTATTAGCGATAGCTATCGGAATTAGTGAGAATCACTCAACCAGAATTGTCTTTTTGCGAAATTTAAAAATTTAAAAGAAAGAAAAAAAGTGAGTTGTTTTCAATGGATTCATTGTTTGTGCTTGTCCACACTGTTTCGATTTTTTTCTTAAATAACAACGTCAGCACCACGGTTTCGAGTTGCTCTGCTTTGATCAACACAAGTGAATATAATAATCGCCGTATCAAGATCGAGATCGATTTTTTTAATACCAAGTGGAAATCATTGTAATGTTTACTTTAGATTCCAGTTTGCGCATACATCATCATCTTATATATTATAATCAAGATTCCTGGTTGAATTTTTTTTTAAAAGCCCAGTGGAAGTCACTGTAAGATTTTTGAGATTCCAAGGATAATTCTAAGACCCCCACTTTCATACTCTTTTTGTTACAACTAATTTTTTTTTGTTACAACTAATTTATGTGACACAAATTATGATTGATTGTCTGTTATTTTCATATAAATTCATCAGTTTTTCTTCACCGCTCACGTTTAATCACATAAGATGGTTGTGAATCTTGTGACAAAGGATGTGTAAAAGTGTTCTGAGCTAGAATTGGTTGAGATTCCAAAAATAAATAATTCTAAGACCACGCACTTTCATACTCTTTTTGCCACAACTGTTTTCTATGATAGACTGTGATTGTTTATTTGTCACTGTCATATAAACCCAAAATTTTTTCTTCACTACTCACAGTTAGTTACATAAGACAGTTATAACAAAAAATGTACACAAGTGTGTGGTCCTAGAATTAAGATTGGATTTTTTTTTTCTTTTTTGCTGAATAAATTAAGATTGGAATTGGCATATAAGAAGACTATTCTGCGAATAAATAGTTATTAAAAGACTTCCTAGTTCACTTTAAATAACACTACCTGAAAGCTCCTCAATTATTTGAGCTCTGTGTGACGCCACTCCTTACCACTCGTGAAAACCACTTTAACTAAAACAAAATAGAATAAAAAAATAAAAGGATTCGCCATACTATATATGAAGCTAGACCACTTTATATAGAAAGTTAGAAACCTAAGACCCTATTGAAATACTAATGAAACCCATTAATAGTAGACCACACAAGCTTCTTTTTTGCTGAATCAACAATCAAATTTTATTTGTTTATTTATTTACTTTTGGCTAACATGGCTGCTGAGGTTCTTAGCATCTACAACAGGCTTTTCTATCTACCCTTCCCACTTTGTTGTTTAAGACGTCACTTAAAATCATTGATCTAACAATTTCTTTAACACTTTCTAAATTTTTTATTTTGTTATAGTGACTGTTCACACCCAGAAAGTCATTGCAGCTTTCTGAACTCTTGTTTATCCATTTTTGCCAAACAACAACCTAGAAAATTGATCCTAAAATTGTTGATAACCATAATTCAATCTAGAATCCACTACAACCAATGACACATACACAATTGATCTATGGAAACCACATAATCCATTGCTAATTAAGACCCAAATTTTTTTTTTTTTTTTTTTTTAAATGGGGATGCACAATTGATCTAGGCCGCATGACCTTGGAGATGTCGCTCTCTCTCTCTCTCTCTCTCTCTCATTTAAGTAAGGTGGAGAATAAAGAATTTAATAAATAAAAATAAAAAGATTTTTGGTAGAGAAAAATTAATTAAGAAAAAGAATAAAAACATTATTTTAATGAAATAGAGAAAAAAAAAATAGAGAGGCTATCGGAGAGAAAAAATTAGAAAAGAAGGGGTTTTTTTTGGGAGGGGGGAGGGTAAAATTTAGGTGAAATTATAAAGAGAATTTAACGTTTTCAACATGATAGTTAAACCCCTTTTCTCTCCAAATTTTGGATTACTATTCCATAAAATAAACTCCAACAAATTATTATCAAACATTAGTTTTCCTAATCAATCATCAATCATCAATTATCTATATATATATATATATATAACCAGAGACCTTATGCAAGAGAGTATGAGATTATGCCATATGGCGCATTCTATGAAAAGAATTGAAATAATCTTAAGCCACATTAGAAATAAGAACAAATTTAAAAATAGGGACTCTTTATTCCTTTGGTTCAATATTTCAAGACTACTTTTTGTTACATTTTTTATTCAATGTCTTAAGACTACTATTTGTTTCATTTGCTTCAATATTTAAGACTTTTCCTCTCTCTCACACACACAAAACTCTTTGCATTTCCATTCACCATTTTCAATTCTACTCCTTTATATACACATGCCCACAGCCCTTCATACCATCCAATCTCAAATACACTTAGACAAAAAACGATGTCATTTACCTTCAACCTTTCAACGACATCTACATAACTCCAATATTATGATACCATTTGATCCTAACCTGTATGAGTAGGTTATGAACAAGGAAAGGGGCTTGCATTTTTTATTCAGTGACGGTAGCTTACAGTTTTGATGTTGAAATCGAACATTGTGGATTTTGTGAAGGTTGTGATTCACTTCGAGTCTTTGGGTGTTTGGGAAAGTCATAAATGTATTTTGTTTTAGATCTAAAGAAAAAAAGAAAGAAACATTCTAATTGATTATTTATGAAGTTAGCTTTTTTATTTTATTTTGTGTTAGAACTCATAATTTGTAGGGTTTTTTGTAGATTTTTTTTTTTTTTACTACTAATTTGTGTGATATGAACCATAGTGATAAAAAATAAAAATCGATGATGATTTTCCATTTTTTTTTAAGGATACGAAAGCCCAACTAAAAACAATTAAATTTTGATAAATTGATGTGTTTTTAGCCAACTTCTCTTTGTTTAATCACGTTCTCTTTATATTGATACTTACAAATGATTTCCTTAATTTCATTGAGATAATGAATTGAGTGTTTGTGATTGAGGTCTCCATATTTGGTTGTGAGAATAGAGTGGTTGAGAAAGCGTTTGAGAGGTTGCTTAAATTTATGTAATTTTAGGATATAAAAGTATTTTATTCTTTAAATTATTATTTATAGATTTCATAATCATTTAATCAGTTTTTTTTTTTTTTTTTTTTTTTTTGAGGACCATCATTTAATCAGTTTAAAAAATAAAATCTACATTTAACGGTAAATATTATAATATGTTAGTCTTATAGTGTTATACAATTTTTTTTAATAAGGTTGTGCCATGTGGCGCATTCCTTGATGTTCTCTTCATTTAGCCTTATACTTCAACAAAGTTTGTATTTATATCAAAGTATTAATTCATTGCATTAGCCAATAGAGTAAATGCATATATTAATTATCTATAGTTGTGCACTAATTATTTATATTAAATGAATTTATATGATTATTTTTATAAACTCTATATAAGAAATAATTTTTAGTTGGAATAATAATAATAGATTTAGAATATGACATTCTTTCTCATGTTTAGTTGCACTGACAATAATTGACACAAAAACCATTTTAAAAAAAAATTGTGAATTCACTAAAATTAATCTTAACCCTTTAAATTTCCTAACTCCTTTCAGTGACATGTAATATATATATATGTGTGTGTGTGTGTGTGTGTGTGTGTGTGTGTGTGTGTGTGACTAAAATTGTAGTATTTATTCTATGTAATTATTAAGATAACAAATAGAATAAATATGTTTATTTATATGAGAAACAATTGATTTTTTTATTTTATTTTATGTGGAGAACAATTGATTTGAAATATGATATTCTTACTTAAATTTAGTTGTTTTTGCAATAATTGAAACAATGTCCAACAAAAAGGAAAAATAAATCAATTTAGTAACATGAAATCAAGAATGTAAAAAAAATAATTGAAGGATATTTGTATTTTTTTTACTAGGCATGAAACATACCTATCTATATGAGCCACTATATCATGCAATTTTCAATTTGTAAACACACACGCACATATACTATATATATACACACACACACACACATATATAGTATGATTAAATCCTTATACTATTCTTAGTGTCTTTTATTTTGTCTATAAAATATCTAAAGTTTACGATTTTTTACAATGAAATTTATTTAAATTTTTTTTTATACATTAATAGTTGAGGGTGGGGATCTGAATCCCGAATATCTCTATTGAAAATTGAGATACCAACCAGTTAAGCTAAATCTTATTAAAATATTGGAGAAAACTAATAGCAAGTTGCATCGTACATCATGCGAAAACTCTGTGGCAGCCACACCAAGAGAGCTACTTTAGATGAGCCATATGTTTTTGCAAATAAAATTCATCCATCTCCCCTCTCTTCTCACTTTCCAAAAAAAAAAAAATAATTAATTAATGAATATTTAATAGAATAGAGAAGAATGAAGAGTTTGTTAGTTTTATTTGAAAAAATAATTAGCTAAAATAGAAAAAGCGATTTTTTAGTTAAAATTTGGATGAAAATTTTCCTGATTGGAAATGCTCTTAGGTTTATTAGCAATGCACTAGTCCAATCCAGTTAAAATATTACTACCCAACCCAAAAAAATGATCAAACAATCTAGCCCAAACAACTTCTACAATTAGAGAAAGAATGCCTATTGCAAACTTTGCAAAATCAATACAACAAAATCTCAGAATAATAAACTTAATATAGGATGAATGACTAATTTCCATATACTGAAGCATAAGCAACTGCATTCCGAATGCCTTTCTTACTCTGGTCTCATTTCCTGTACACCAAATACTACCAAAAGCATCCATGCAATTTGTATAAAAAAAATTCCAATTTCAGGTTGTTGTAGACGGTTCAACAAGTTATCTACTGCATTCAAAAACAATATTATGGACAACTAAAGCACCAATTCTCTTTAGACCAGCTTGCCAAACTTCTATAGTGTATGAGCAAATCAAAAGAGCATTGGTGAACGTTTCAGCCTTAGCTCCGCAACATTCACAAGTCGAGTATCAAAGTATTTTCCATCTGACCAAATTATCTCAACATGCTCATCACTTGAGGTTTTCAGTTTGTTATTAACCCGCACACCCCACAATTTCCTTCAAAATTGCTCACCTTCCCTATGATTTAATGATTAATCCTGTTGTGTATTAACTTGCTGGGAACGAAGCACATTATACGCCGTCCTCACGGTATAAATCACATATATTGTGAGAGAGAGGTCTCACGAGACTCTCTTAACTCATAAGATAACCTTTTTTTTCCCTATTAGACAGCTCCTCAACAATGGCACTCTCATTTTGAGCTTGATCCCTAGGCAGGCGCCCTCCTCCCTTGATCCCACTATTCCAATAACACTCCTATGGCCTCGACCACTGGCCAAAATCCAGTAACGACAATAATAAAGGATGAACGACCAACTCCATCACCCAAGTCTTGAATTTGTGTTGCTCTAAAAGCAAGGTTCTAATGACTCGACCAAATACCATAGAAATGAGTTATGGCAGTTATCCTTCAAGATTGGGATACACAGCTTTGGCAGATAAAAAGGCTCGTGTGACAGTTCTTCTAGATTGGGATACAGCGATCGGTGGTTTGTTCCACAACAAATTTCTATGGTCTTTGGACGAGTCACTTGATTGAAAGTTGAAACATAATCTCTGAAACTAGCCGTAATCTTTTGCTGAATCCCTTCCACCCCTCTATAAAAATGACACTATTCCTCCTTAAAACTTCAAATGCAATCCATCATAATTGTTGCTTCAAGACTAGACACTCCCAAGTTAACAAGATCATCTGATGGTCAAACAATAAATATAATGAACTCAAAAAAATTTCCAACCTTAATTACCTCAAAAGTGAAAGCCCCATTGACAACCAAACCATGGAACAAACCAGACAAACCTTTTAAAATGAATTGTGAGATGCAGCTTTGGCAGATAAATAGAGGGCTTGAGTGACCACAGTTGTCCTTCGAGATTGAAAGGTCGGTTTGTTAAGAGATGGACTAACCTGAATCTTGCTTGTTCTCACAAAACAGTTTACTGTGGGAACATGCATTCGTATCCGGTTTCTTCAAAAATTTCTATTTTACCATCTCAAAACCTAATTTATCAATTATACCATACCATTTTACAACACACCCAACATCTTAACTTTTTATTTTCCTATACAACACATTAAAATAATACATCTATACAAAAAAATATATAACCCAAAAAGTAGGAAAGAGAAATTTTGTTGGAATTATTAATAAAAAGTAGGAAAGAGACCATTCAAAAATAATTTTTAAGAATACCATTGTGCTACAGTAGCATCATATAAATAAGATGCTACTGTAGCACAATTGTAAATTTTTTTACAATTACAACACCGGATAATGCACACTTTTGCACACTTTTATGGTTTTGATGCTAAAATCCACTAACATATACCATTTGCAAGACCCAATGTGGATGCATCAGATATTACTTAGCCCAACCGCACAGTATACAAGGAAATGAAAGGACCATTCAACTCCAAGTAATCATAGATAAAATATGCACATACAACCGGCATTTATTAGATTGAATATCAGGTTAAATAGTCGAACATGCAAGTTTTAGTATATGATAATATTACACATTGCAGGATCAACACTGATTTATCCTTCCAAATGACCAGAATCCTCTCACATGTATTCTTTCTTACTCTACTCTCTCCAATTAAAAACATTGCTTGCACCACCCTTCACATGGTTGGCCTCACATTAAGACGAGATGCTATCTTCTGACCCAGAGATTTGTCAGCCTGTAGACAATGCCAGCAGAGAATATCAAATCAGTGCAATATCAAAATTAATCCAACGTTAACATTTAAATTTTGACAGTTCAATAATCACATCTATAAATTTTGAAGCAATAGAGAGAGACTAACCTGAGACCAGTATGAGATCCAGATGCTGCGGATCTCATGAGTGACACGTGGCTCAGCTAACGCATCAACCCATCGGTGGATAAATCGCTCTTGCCTAGAAAAAGATCACAAGAGATGCAAAAGAAAAAAAATATATTAAATTGACATTCATACAAGGTATCCAAGTATTATATTAAAAAAATGGAGGAACACAGGTACCTGTCTGGTGCCCAGGATCTGTATCTCTCTCCTGGTTGCTTAAAGTTGTTCTCCTTCTCAATGATGCACTGCATTAACGAAAAAATTCAGTGTGAACTCCAATTCATTTTTTGACCATATTTTCATGTTTGTTTGTCGAACTTGAACTATTTACTTATGCCATAAAATCCGGGAAAGAAGATAATTTCAAGTTTTCAACATTCCTATTAGTTGAGGACAAGGAGAAGGAAAAAGAAAGGCAGCTTTATTTTCTTTTTCACGTTTCTTATTATGCAATCAAGAAGATCAAGCACATGCTATAATGCTTAAAGATGATCTCAGCAAGGTAACAGCTTTGCCAAACCAACAAATGTGTAAGGCTTATACAATTGTGAGTAACATGGGTTAACGCATTCAACAACCACCCCCTAGTCTAAATTATACTGTGACAAACAAAGATGCAATAGGTGGAAACTGACCTTCTCACGCTTTCCAGTGTAGACAGCAGGAGGAACTGGAAACTGCTCAGCATGACGAACAGGATCAAACCTTGAAGGGAAGTAATTGACCTAAAAATTGTGATCATAATAACTTTTCAGAGTAAATCTACATGAATGAAACAAGCATAAAATTGCAATACCACCTTAGCATCTTACACCATTTTGTGGGCCTAAGGCACCAAGGTGGCATACAAGTCTGACTGACTAAAAGATGCAGTAGCTAGCTTAAGTACCTCCTCATCCCTGTGCATGAAATTCATGAAACCCTCATGGTGATTGTTGTGATGAGCAGACTTGGGAGCATTAACTGGGAGTTGCAGATAGTTTGGTCCGAGACGGTGCCTCTGAGTATCAGAATAGGAAAAGATACGAGTCTGGAGCAGCTTATCATCTGAGTAGTAGACCCCAGGAACCACAATGGCTGGGCAAAATGCAAGTTGTTCATTTTCTGCAAAGAAGTTATCAATGTTCTTATTCAAGACCAAGCGCCCAACTGGCTGCAGGGGCAAAATGTCCTCAGGCCAGATTTTGGTTACATCAAGCGGGTCAAAGTCAAATCTGTCCTCATGATCTGGATCAATTGTCTGAATGTAAAGTTTCCATTCAGGATAGTTTCCAGCTGCAATTGAGTCGTAGAGATCCTGTGTGGCATGGCTGTGATTAGCTCCTCCAACCTTAATAGCCTCTTCATCCAACAAGCACTTGATCCCACAAGTGGGTTTCCAGTGAAATTTGACATAGTGCGCCTTCCCAGCCTTGTTGATCAATGTATAGGTGTTAACACCTGCACCTTCCATGTGCCTGTAATCTTGTGGAACACCCAAATCATCAAATAGGAAGGTGAACATGTGCAGACTTTCTGGATGGTGGGAGAAGAAGTCTAAAATCCTCCAATTCTCCTGAATGTGAGACTTAGGGTTGGGTTTGAGAGCATGGACCATGTCAGGAAATTTCATACCATCACGGACAAAAAAGACAGGGAAATTGTTCCCAACTAGATCAAAATTACCCTGAGTGCACAAGCAGTAAAGGTCAAGATATGAACAAAACAGGGAACTTGAATGCTTATAAACAGTAAAGTGAAATAAATTCACTCGTATGTATATAAAATTTATAATTTTATTTAAAAAAGAGACAACTAATTCCAGGATGATTTTACACCTGGATAAATCTTGGAACATTATTTTCTTAAAAAAATATTTACATGCTGTAAAAACCATTCCCCCCCCCCCCCTCTTATTTTTTCCCAAAAAAAAAAAAAGATGTATAAAAATGCCAATATGAAAACTAACAATTATTGAAGTAAAATATGTATAATTTTGCAAGTACAATAATTCAGTGACAATTCGTATTGTCGCCAGAGCCCCCTTGAGGAGCTGCTACATACACTGCTAAAAAATATTTCATCAAATCTACATGATACAACACCAAAAAAAAAAAAAAAAAAAAAAAAAAAGAGGCTACCACTATCATCAAAAGGGTCAAACACACATAATGTCATCCAATACAGTCAGAGTATTAATAACATCCACTATTAAATGAACCCTAACCTCTCTGGTGTAAAACTTCACTGCAAATCCTCGAGGATCCCTCAGGGTTTCAGGGCTACCACGCTCGTGGATAACAGTGGAGAAACGGACAATGACAGGTGTCTGAACTCCAGGGGCTCGCAGGAAATCAGCACATGTAAGGTTAGATATATCATGGGTGACCTCAAAGAACCCCTTTGCACTGGCTCCCCTAGCATGGACAACACGTTCTGGGATCCGCTCCCTATCAAATTGCGCAAGTTTCTCCACCAGATGATAGTCCTCAAGGAGAATTGGACCTGTAAACCAGAAACAGAGTTCAAATCTTAAATGCAGCTTCTCAACCCTATTTGTTTATGGGGAAAAGAAAAACACACCTGAAGGAGACCAACAAAATTCAACATTTTCAATATGATGTAGCTAAATATATCCTTCCCTTATTGAAACATAGTTTAGCAATATTATAAGATATTCAATCCATTATGCCTTTTTAGAACAAAGGTACACAGAAATGAATTCCCAACAAGAAACAGCCCAAAAAATAATAAATCCCTAACCATTTGGACCAACGAGTGTATACTTCCATTATGCTCTATCCAGGGAAATTTTCCTGTTAAATTATACAGAAAGAAGGCTTTTCTATCATTACATAACTCATCCCTTTTGTCTTACAGCATCTGTGCAAATCCCTAAATTTGAACCTAATACTGTTCGGTGCACTTTGCTGAACCATTCTCTTTTCATGAAAAGTAAGAAAACATACAAGAATGAAATACCTAAAAGTGTGCCGGTTTGGTAACGCATTTTCAAACCGCACTTTTTCAAGGTACCACTTTTTAAAACTTCACTTTTTCTAGATACAACCTTTTTAAAAAGTTGAAAAATAAGCAAATGTGATGAATTATAAAGTGAATAGTTAAGAAATAGATAACTGTCAACAATAATAAAAACAAAAAAACCCAGTTAAGAAAGGTCGAAAATTTCAAAACAGAAGCTGTTCTCAATCTCATAATTGGTCCAATCTCGGTCAGATAGTCCTTAAAAAAGTTTTGGATTTGAACACTAAATTAGCATCTTATTCCACAAAAGTTGAGCACATCCATCATGAAAAATCCAACACCTAGCATTAATAAAAGTGACAATATTAAACTAGGAATAATCATAGCAAGAGTAAAAACAAGCACAATAACAATAACAACAATAGTGATGGTAAGGTGCCACACAGAAACTAAAATGGTTTGAATAATCATTCTATTTCACAACAACATCATCCAAGCCCTACAGTCAAGGTTATATTCTTTTTGGTCATACTTTCTATTCTATTCTATCAAAAAATAGAACTTTATTTCTATTCAAATTTGAAACCCCAGATGAAAAAGGATTCAACAATTTCAATCTAGCATAAAAATCCATCACAAATACACATCCTACTCAACAGTAAAGGTTATATTCTTTTTGGTCATTCTTTCTATTCTATTCTATCAAAAAATAGAACTTTATAAAAAATTTCTATTCATATTTGAAACCCCAGATGAAAAAGGATTCAACAAATTCAATCCAACATAAAAATCCATCACAAATACACATCCCACTCAATCATAAGAAAAATTTCCCAACTTTAAAACACATATATATGATTTAAAAATTAAAACATTCACTAGCTCATAATTCAAAACAACAACAACAACAACAACAACAACAGAAAAAAAATAGTGAGACAAAATTTATACCTCTGGATCCAACGGTCAACGAGGAGTTGTTGTTCCAAACAGGAGCACCAGAGTTTGTAGTCCAGAAGGGTGAATTGTAAGCACTTGAGGGACGGTACTGCATCATATAAACACAACAACTTTAACATTCCTATTGCTTACAAATCATATCACATAGAAAATAAATAAATAAACAAAAATAAATCCAATTCATCCCCATAATTGTTTCTGGGTCTTTCATTTTATTTATTTAGATACACTTTTCTAATATTATTAATCCAAAAAAAAAAAAAAGTGAAACCCAAAATCAAACCTCCAAAGAATCATACAGAAATTACAAAATTGAAATTGAAATCAAACCCATGATAGAGTACCTTGTAGGGATCCATGTTATGCAATTGAGGAAGAGAGAAAGTAACAATATTGAGTGAGACTTGGGTTTTGGTTTGTGTTTGTGTTTGTGTTGGGTTGGCTTAGCTGCCCCTCCTATATATGAGAGTCAAATTCGTGTGGCAAAGGCAAACACCAATTGTTGTCTTTGGGAATTTATAATCAAAACCAGGTTCTGGATTTTTCACTTTTTTTATTTTTATTTTTGGGAAATAAATAAATTTATATTTATATATGTACTTCAATTCAATTCATTCTAATCTTCACAAACCTTATCGTTTTTTTCTGGCACAGACAACTAAATATGCTGCCCGAGAATACTGCAATCTATCGTCTCGCTACGTCACGAGTTTTTTATGTGTTTACTATTTTTATTTTTTAGTCATAATAATCTTCTTCTTTTTTTGACAAGATATATAGTCATATAATAATCTAGTACTAGTAATAATTTGTAAGGATTGATGACAACATACAATTCATTGGTTCTAGGAAAAAAAATGAGGGTTTTATAAAATAAAAAAAATTATATGGTATTTTATGATACTTGATGCTTTTCATATTCATCAATTAAAAAATAAAATTAGTTTTATCAAAGTTAAAAACTTCCTCCACTAATTATAAAATTATAAGAAATAAAAATAGAAAAAAATTAATGGATGCGCTAAAGGTATTGGTTTAAAGAATATTTTTAGAAATTTTTTTTATAGAAAAATAAAAAAATTTAATTGATTTATTTTTTATAAATTTTTACATTTTTTTTATAAAAATAGTATTAATTTTTTTTAAAAATAGTCCATTAACAAATGCTCTAAATGATCCCATTAACCAACTCATAAAAATATATAAGATTCAACAAGGAAACCAAATGAATAGGGACAAGGCAGGATTTACTCTTAGGGGACCAAAGCATGAATTTTTTTATCATTTAAGAATAAGAATGTACTAAAAATCAAAACTAGATTAATATATGAAAATTAAAAATAACTATTTTTTTAAATTTTTATAATTCAATAGTTAGTGGAGAAAGATTTGAATCATGAACATTTTTTTTGGAAACACCATAAAGAAGAAGGTGTTAGTTAAGTTACGAGACTCTTATCATTAGTATCTATTCAATATTAACAAAATATAAGTAAAAGTATATATAAAATGATTTTTTCTTAATACATTTTCATTTAATCATTTGTGATATATCAAAATGAAACTCAATGTTATTTTAAATTGCAAAAATCATCTATAATTGATTATGAGTTAGAGCAATTCTACTTTCAATGTACAAAATCAAAGAATTTATAAGAAAATTATCTTTTATTTTGTTGTGAAGCCTAATTTTGACAATAATTAATTATTATTGAAAATGTTTGTGTTGCAATTATAGTAGAAACTAAAAAAAAACAAATAAAAGTACAACCATTCTATATATAAAAATAAATAATAAAAAAATAGTGCAAACTACCAAAATTGAAAGTCCTATGCATTATCATCAAATGGCCAATATTCTTCTTAATAAAAAAACCCAATTAGTGTTGCCAACCTAAATAAAGTGTAATCATATCTAACCCAAAAAAGAAAAGATAAAAAACTAGTTAAGTTATAATTAAACTCTTCCTGATCATTTATATAATTCAAATTTATCTAATAAGGAATAAATATAAAAATACAGACATTCTTGCACAACACATGAATCATCCTGTCCCACAAATAATCTAGAGTATCACAATTTTTCTTGTTCAAATCTTTCAATCTTTTCTTAAAAATCTTAGAGAACAAGAAAAAAAGGAAAAAAAAAAACTATTTGGCATTATGAAAATCTCGGAATATAAAAATTTTCGTGAAGGTTGGTGAATGGTGATATATTGAAAACCTCGCCAATTGAGAGAGTGGGGCCCACAAATTAAGAACCTAGCATTATTTTATTTATTTAAGGATAATAAAAAATAAAAAGATAATGACATTGACATTATAAGTAAGAATGAGGTGGAAAAAAAAGGGTTAAAATAAATGAGAAGGTGAGGCATTCATGGTTCCTTATCCTGGTTTTGGTGTTTTGTTACGACTTATTCGCAACCATGAATGGCAGGAGTGTGACATGGACCACTGTCGAACTGCCACGTTTTCATAAAAGGGCCTTGAGACGTGTGCTCAAAAGCCAAAAAGTATCTATTGGATATGCTTCATTGGAGAAAACAGAGGAGTGTTGTGTGTGTGAAAGCTGCTAATTGCGTAATATTCCGATAAGGTTAGAATGGGCCGTGTTGCGGTGAGCTTAGCCACAAGACTGTCTTATATGGGCCCAACATTTTTTATTTTTTTATTCACTCTCAATAAATTAAGACAATTAAAGAAATTTTGTTTTTGCTTCTGCTTAGGGCAGCTAGTTTGTGTAGTTGTACACTTGTACCTCTTCTTTTTTTTTTTTTATAATCTGTGCAGTTGTACCTTGGTTGTGTTTATTTTCAATGATAGTTTGCGATTCAGAAAACCAAACCAAAAAAAAGAAGAAGTTCAGCAATGATTTATAAATAAGACAAAAATAAAGCTCAGGCACAAATTATATTGGGACTTGGGTAAGTAATACTACCCTATACTCCCTAACCTTTAATCTCGGGGTATAATAATATTAGTACCACACATTTTCATAGACACTTTACTATAATTATCCTATATGACAATAGACTGTGAGTAATTAAAAAAAGATAATAGATCCATGTGATAGTGACAAACAACTAATTACAATTTACTTTACATGCCATTGAGGACGAGGAGAGAATTGCTTTACCATATGCTAGCAAACTTTTTTGTAGAAACATATCAGGCATTCGACATTAATTTCTTTAATTTTATTGATAGCCAATTAGCCATAAAGTGCAATATTGTTCAATATTGATAAACTATGTGGTTGTTTGGTTTGTTTGCTTTTTCTTTTTTTAAAGTTTATTTATTTATATAAAATCTTTTATAAAATCAATTTTTCTTAGTACATTTGTATTTCTAAAGTTTTTAGCAAAAAAAAAACTAATAAAAAATAAGCTATACCAAATTAGAACTTTATAAGTTTATATATATCTATATATTTAAATTATTAATTTCAATTTTGTTATAAATTAATTTATTTACATTCAATGAATTAGTACATAAAAAAATAATATTCCAACTAGATCACTCTTAACTGAATTGCATCTATAGATTCAGACTCACCTCACAAAGGTAAGTATTACCTCTCTATGTGTGTGTTTGCCTATTGTGTTCTTGGAAAAATTTAAGTTGTGCTTAAGTTCAAGTTATATTATGCTTGAACTTAATTTTGATATTAAACTCAATCTTAACTTGATAAATGAATGCCAAGCTCAAACTTTTTGAATTTTGACAAATTCAAGTTCAAACATTGTTTATAAGCTTAACCCAAGCTCAGATTGAATTTGAACATAACATTTTTAATGTAAAATATATTATTATTTAATATTCATGAATTAGGGAAAAAAATCCAACATTTTTATATAATATAATACATTAATTGGGACTATTTTCACATATTTATAAAAAGTATTTTAAAACTTTTAATTCTAAAAATATCAAAGCAGTCATTATTAAAATAAATATCATGAAAATCTCGAAAAAGAAAAAGAAAAATGAAGAAGAAGAGTGTGTTGTGTGTGAAAGCTGCTAATTGCGTAATATGCCGATAAGATTAGAATGGGCCGTATTGGGGTGAGCTTAGCCACAAGAGTCAAGGCTGTCTTTTATGGGCCCAACATTTTTTATCTTTATTCAGTCTGAGAATAAATTAAGACAAATAAAGAGATCTCAGCAAAATTAAATAAGACAAAAAATAAAGCTGAAGCACAATTCGCAAAAAATTAGGGATACTCTCTTGCACACACTTTACCACAACTAATACATATGTTTAGCAGTGATGAGATTAATTTCACAACAATGGTGGTCTTCATGTGTATGTGATGTAATCCTAAGGGTGTAAATTGTGTCAAAATGTATGACAAAATGTGTATCCAGAAAGAATTGCAAAAATCATATTGGGCCCGGTTAAGAGATACTACTTTATACAGTTATACTCTCTCTATTCTAAACATACCCTTAATTGAATTGTATTCTAGATAGATAATGACCTAAATTTCAATAAAATTTACTCTTAACTAAATTGTATCCTTAGACCTAAACCCCTCTCTTTCTGTATGTGTTTTGTGTACTTCTTGGAAAAATCTAGGTTGTGTTTAAGCTTGAGCTCAATTTAACAAATAAATCAATTTGAGCCAAGCAAAGCTCAAGCTTTTGGAATTTTTGACAAGTTCAAATTTGAACATTGTTACAGGATTGAATCATTTGAATTTATTTTGTCAAATCAAGCTCAAATATTCACTACTTGACTCAACTCAACTTGATTACAACCCTAACTATCTTGAGTATTTGTGTTTGAGTTTAATTACAGGAACTTGCTTGCTAAGTCTTTGTGAATAAATGCACCTTACACAGAACATTTGGCAGCGAATGGCGAAACCTTAGAAGAGCACATTTTCTTCTACGCTGAGCCCTAGTGAATCCAAACTTCTGTAACACAAGTCGGCTAAGAGATACCACTTATTCTATAGTTTAGAGATCAACATGTCTACTTTAATATCATGAAAATTCTATGCTTGTATGTTGTGTAAATGAACAAGAGAAATACACAACATTTGCGTGAAAGAAAAAAGCACAAAGTTTACACAAAAATATCTGAATTATAGTTGGATATTATTAATAAAGTTTGGCGTGAGTAGTCATATTCAGCCTCTCTCTTTAGGCAAGGAAAATCTACCACGTCGCATCATGCCTTGTGGCTTGGGGATTTTGGTTGCCTTTTTTATGTTTCAAATCTTGACACTAGAGATGTTGGGGGAATTTTTGGTGGTGGGTAGAATTAGTTGAGGCGAGTAGCTTTAATTGTCTGTGTTAAATTTGTTGTTTGATTGTGTATAATGATTGAATGAGCAGTAACATGAAAAAAAAAGCACATAAAGGTTTATGTGATTTAGCGTAGCAGCTTACATCCACGGTGTGAAAGCCCTAGGCTAATTATAAACTAATTCAAAATTAAGTTGTTTGTTCTACAAATGCTTTAGCTTACAATTGGTTTGAACCACTTGTGCCATAATATATCTAACCGTCTACATTATCACGAGAGAGAAAGCTTGGTCTGGTTAGGTGGCTCCCCATGAGAAAGAAAAATGAAAAATTAGGTGGCATTGGGCTACCACAGCCACTTTTCAGTATAGAGGTGTATAAATTTTATGCATCTATCCAAAAATATCAACCAATAAGCTAAAAACCTTGAGAGCTACTAGAGTTTTTTTTTTTTTTTAATAAAGAAAAAACATCTAGAGTTTTTGATTCCTTCAGTATCAAATATCTACCTATAATTTTAAAATCATTACAATTTAAACAAATGGTAAATTTTTATTAAATAAAAGTAATATAAAGTTAGAGTTTGACTTGCATCCAGTACACTTGACATGACATAACATGATGCATAAAAAGTGTTTAAAATTTGTCACATGTCCTCATTATGTCTCATCTAATAGACCGGAGCACTAAACAATATCTTTGTTGAACTAGAAGCTACTACTTTTACAAAAAAATATTACTACTTTGAGATTTTTTTTATTCCAAAGTATCACCTACCATTCTTTAAAAAGGTTTATTGTACTTAGATAAATTTTAAGTAAAACTTATATAGACTTTTGTTGTTATTAAATAATGATAAAGACTTTTTCCCTTCCAATGATAAAGACTTTTTTTTTGGAGAAGATCAATCATAAAGACTTAATAAAGGTATATATTGCAACAATTCTAAAATTATTAGGTTAACATTGACAAAAATTAAATTTTAGTGTTTAATTTAAAAATTAAAGTCAAACTCCAAGATTTTATTATATCATTATCCATTTTATTTTTGTATGGATTACACCCCCCCCCCCCAAAAAAAAAAAAAAAAACAAACAAACAAACAAAGCATATCTTTTCTTTTGAATCCCCATCTTTTGTTTGAAGATTAGAGGCAAAAGACCAATTAAGCCTCCGAGTCTCTGACATCCACAATATTTATAGTTTAAATCTATAGAATAACTTAAACTAACAAAATGTTTGAATACATGATTTTTTAATAGAATCGAGTTCATGTTAGTTCATTATTAACCTCTCTAAATTTAGCTCAAATTATATCTCTTCAAGGCCTATATGACTCTATGAGGTGCCTTTTGCATATGATTTTCTAATCTATTTTAGTGTTGTTCTGGTGGTAATTATTATCATTTGCATTCAGATCTTATAGAGGCAAAAATTGCAGGATTAGCATCCTCTTAACTGCATAACTCAACTGTTCTCTAATCTTTGCTTTCAGTTGGAACTCTTCTATGCGGTCACCCTAAATTATCTACTTCAATCTTTTGGCTGTACTGTAATTCATATGAAAATTTTGTGGTCTACATGTAGGAATTGATATTGGCAATAAGTTTACCTGATTTTTTGGTTTAGCTTTTTTCTAGAACTTATTTAGTGTCGTGGTTTTTTTTTTTTTTTTTGGTTCCTAAATAGCAGGTTCCCCATAACATTTGGCAGAGCTAACAAAAGGAAGATTCATTTTAGGCTAAACATAAAAATGAGGCAGTTTCATTTACCTGGTCATCAGCAAACTTCACGCATTCATATCCAATTGCTTTTCACTTTTTGGACTGAACCATTCAAGATATATTAGAACCTTCATCCTTTCAATCTCTTTCCCTGCAATGGAGGAATACAATGAATTTGCTAAAAGGTGTACAAAATGGAGACTGGTGACAGAATTAGAATATGTCTTTTTGCTCAATGCAACTCAACAACTTCATATTGTGTTATGCTGGTCTAATTTTAGTGACTAGTTACAGCCAACTGTTATAATAATCTTTCATGAGGAAAAAAAAAAAAATCAATGAGAAAGGCTTAGACACCAAAAAATGGCAACTAGAGTTTGTCTTTTCTAGTATCATAACCTTTTTTTTTCTCTCAATGTTGTTAGTGAAACAGTAACCTGAAGCAAACATTCATGGTTATGATTTCTCAAATGCAACAGGTTTAACAATGAATATATCTTGTAATTTATAAAATCTATCAGCATTGATCAACATGGCACAATATCTCACTTGTAACTACAAGATTTCCTCCACAATTTAGCCCAAAAATAAAAAAGAAACGGCATTAAAGAAAGTTAAAATTATGTTAAAACAACAAAGAACAACTATTAGAAATTTAGAATGAAAGTGATGATAGGAAGATATTACAAATTTTATTACAAAAATATTTTATAATTGATGCGTTAGTGTTACCAATCACAAAAAGTAATTCAAATATTTATTTATTATCATATTTAATTGGTACAATCACATTTAATGAAATTCTTTCTCAAAAAAAAAAAAAAAAAAAAAAACACATTCAATGAAATCCTAACGCTTATCCATAAACCAATACGACTGGACGCATTGTTTGAAGGGCCTAGAATTTAATTTGAAAGCCCAGCTTGCTAAGTTTTGGGCCGCAATGTTACCTATTCTTGGGATTTTTTGGGCCACTTATTATTTGAAAGGCCTAGAATTGGGCTATTCCATCTCTGAAAATCCCACCCTATGGCTAGGATTAAGGATTGATTTGATCCAATCTTTCAAACTTAGATGTGATAGGCTCTGGGTGTTAAGGCCTTAAGGGGCCATGTTGGTGTTTTCCATGGGACTTGGGCCAAGTTATATTGTAAAAAGATGACATGGATGGGCTGGCTTGTTTGCTCGTCAGTATCACAAAGAGGCTTATAGTTACCAAAAAGTACTTACTACTTAGATGCGGAGAGTTTTTTCTGGGTTTCGTTTAAATAGTCTAGTTAGGTATCTAGGGGTCATTCCAAATGATAGATGGGCTGGCTTGATGGTTTTTGTTTTAATTCCCAACCATAGCCAGGAGGCTTTGCTTATTAGAGCTTGTTTGCAACAAAGATCTAGCTACCTTAAAAAATTTTCCGAATTACTGTTTTCACCCAAAGGCGGTTTTCATTTGTGGGTTCCCCTACTTGCAAGTCTGTTATTACTATGATCACGTTCAGGTAGTAAAACTCTTTACCTTTTTTTATTATCCAAAAAAAAAAAAAAAATTAGACAATTTTCATTTAGCTTGATAGCCCAGCCAAGCTTTGGCTACGAGGGCTCTTGATATCAAGATTCTCTCTAGTGGCCCACTTCCTTGGAATGACCTGTGGAGTCCCATGCTTTGCACCTCTAGAGCTTACTTAGCCCAACCCTGCGGTAAGCTTTGTTTCTGGACCTTACTTAGCCCAACCTTACATTATGTCGTAGAGTGATCTTAAAAAGCCTTAAGTGCATGTATCATTTGAGATGCCATGTACTTGTATATCATCCGAGGTATTAGACTATTAGGCATCAAAAATACACTTGCCCAAGTGTAGTGAGAGCTAAATTCTTATTTAAAGTTACTATATCATATGTAATGAGCTTGAATCATACTATCTAATGCATTATAATGTTATAATATAAATAAATAAATAGAGAGAAGGAAAATAATGAAAGGGAAATGAATCATACCTCTTGTAGACTGCAGATATAGCCTTGAAAGCACAAATAGAGGAAAGAAGAAAGACAACCTTTTGCTTGGCATTTGCGGTGGACTAAAAAATCCTCTTTTGTTCTGTTTCATAAGCCTACAGTCTCTGTTTTCAATTTTTATTTTCCCTTGAATTTCATTGATACTCTTGCCTCTAAAGATGTTGCATAATGCTAAGGAATACAACATTTTTCACAAAACTTTTCACAACTGCTGACATGGCCTGTTGTGATTATTGTAGTAACATCACTTTTATCTAAATTCACCACTGACACCATTTTTATTATGCACCAATCACAACAGGCCATGTCAGCAGTCGTGAAAATTTTTGTGAAAAATGTTGTAACCCTTAACTTATTGAAAGGTGCCCAAGCACCTTTGATTACATCGCAGCATACAAGTAAATTGACAAAGTAATTCAACTCAATAAATCATAAATAGAACTTACAAGTTACAAATATACAAACAGGATTTATTAGATTGAAGCATGAAGTTTAAGAGCCACATAACACCAAAGTATCATTATATGATATTACACAGCAATTATTGGAATAACACTGATTTCTCATCTTCATATCTCACATATACTCTCTTCAACTCAAAAGATCCAGCTTGCATTACCCTTCACATTCACATTCACATAGTTGGCCTCACATTAACACGAGATGCTACCTTCTGACCTAGAGATCTGTCCGCCTGTAGCAAATTCCAACACAGATCATTAAATTAGCACACTATCACAATTTCAATGTTACCATTCAAATTGAAGCAATAGAGAAAGAGGCTCACCTGAGACAAGTATGAGATCCAGATGCTACGAATCTCATAGGTGACACGAGGATCAGATAAAGCCTCAGCCCATCGGCGAATGAATCTTTCTTGCCTGGGAAAAGATCACAAGAGAAATGCAAAAGAAACAATACATTAAAAATGACATGCATGATACATATATGTCATCCATATATTTTATAGCAATGGAGCAATACAAGTACCTGTCTGGTGCCCAGGATCTATATCTCTCTCCTGGTTCCTTAAAGTTGTTTTCCTTCTCAATAACGCGCTGCATAAACCAACAAATTATGTTTGAGTTCCAATTCATTTTTATGCATCTTTGTCATGTTTATTTGTCAAACCATCTACTTAACTTATGTCACAAAATTCATGAAATTTGATAATAAGGTATATGGCTCACACATATGTTGAATCCATTCCACAACCCCATAGTAAAATTTACATTGTGACAAAAAAGAAGATTCAATTGGTGGAGACTTACCCTGTCACGCCTTCCAGTGATGATAGCAGAATTAATGGGGAACCTTTCAGCAGGACGAGCAGAATCAAACCTCGAAGGGTAGTAATTGACCTAAAAATTATGATCATAATTACTAATCGGAATTATTTTACATAAATCAAAAAAGAATAAAATTGCAATACCACCTTAGCATGCATCTTAATTACAACATTTCATTTGTGGGGTACAACCGTACAAGGCAATGCAAGTCTGAATAAAAGATGCAGTAAGTAGCTTATAATAATTAGTACCTCCTCATCCCTGTGCATGATATTCATGAAACCCTCGTGGTGATTGTTGTGGTGAGCACATTTGGGAGCATTAACTGGGATTTGCATGTAGTTTGGTCCAAGACGGTGCCTTTGGGTATCACCATAGGCAAAGATACGACCCTGGAGCACCTTATCATTGGAGTAGTAGATACCAGGAACCACATAGGCAGGGTTAAAAGCAAGTTGTTCATTCTCTGCAAAGAAGTTATCAATGTTCTTGTTCAACACCATGCGACCAACTGGCTGCAGGGGCAAAAGGTCCTCAGGCCAGGTCTTGGTTCCATCAAGTGGGTCAAAGTCATATCTATCCTCATGATCAGGATCCATTGTCTGGACATAAAGTTTCCATTCAGGGAAGTTTCCAGCTGCAATTGAATCAACGAGATCCTTGGTGGCATGGCTGTGATTAGTTCCTCCAATCCTAATAGCTTCTTCCTCCAACAAACACTTGACTCCACAAGTTGGTCTCCAGTGAAATTTCACATATAGCACCTTCCCAGCCTTATTGATCAAAGTATAGGTGTTGACACTGGAGCCATCCATGTGCCTGTAGTCTTGTGGAATACCCACATCATCAAAAAAGAAGGTGAATGTGTTCAAACTTTCTGGGAGGTGAGAGCAGTAGTCAAGAATCCTCCACATCTCTTGGATGTTAGTCTTTGGGTTGGGCTTGAATGCATGGACCACATCTGGAAATTGCATTGAATCACGCATAAAAAAGACTGGGAAATTGTTCCCCACAAGATCAAAATTACCCTGATCATTGAGTTCACAAGGAAAAAAGCAACCACCATATCAGGATAGATATTATGAACAAAAGTAATATTTCTGTCATTACAAATTTTACTACATAAATCTTATAAACTAACATCTCTGCCTTTTATTTATTATGTTATTGGCGGTAGTTCTACTACTAATCACGTTAATTGTCACACACACACACACACATATATATATATATAGTGAAATCATGAATTCACCTCTCTAGTGTAGAACTTGGTTGCAAAACCACGAGGATCCCTCAGGGTTTCAGGGCTACCACGCTCATGGATAACAGTAGAGAAACGAACAATGACAGGTGTTTGAACCCCGGGGGCTCGGAGGAAATCAGCACAGGTGAGGTGAGTAACATCATGGGTGACCTCAAAGAAACCCTTTGCACTAGCTCCCCTAGCATGGACAACACGTTCTGGGATCCTCTCCCTCTCAAAGTTGGCAAGTTTCTCAACCAAATGATAGTCCTCAAGGAGAATTGGACCTGTCAAATACAAAACAGAAACACAATTCCAAATTAATGCATGCAATACTAGCTTCTTTGAACTGATCTATATATTTTACAACATCCTAAGATATTCAATTTGTTATGCCTTTTAAGAACAAAAAGAAAGTACACTGAAATGAATCCCCAATAAGAAACGAAAAAAGTAATGTCAATTATCAACTCCAAAACTAAAAATCTCTATCCTAACCATTTGGGTCCATTGTGTTCTATCCAGGGCCATTTTCCTGTTAAATTATACAACATGGCTTTGACTTTCCATCATTACTAAACTCATCCTTTTGTCTAACCTCATCTTCGCAAATCCTTCAATTTTTTTTCAAGAGATGGGAATCAGAGGATATTGAACTTAATTATCCCTCCAATTTTTCAACCTCCCATTTTTCAATTCCTTCGAATTGGGAAATTTGGAGGAATAGAAATTTTATTTTAATTAATCTTTTTTATTTTTCCTTTTACCCACAACTAACAACTAAACCTTTATTTAAAATTTTAAAATCCGTTATGAATTCCCCAACAAAATAATCATGGTTATTGGTCGGTGAATGTTATCATATATTTTTGATAAGTAGATAGTTGGGGATGGAGAGGTGAGGCTCAAATCAATGACATAATACACTATAGGAAATGTTATCATTGTTGGACTATCAGTTAAATTACAATTTTACTGTATAACTTATTTTGATGAGATAAAAATAATATGGGTATGATTAAACTGTAACTTAAAAAAATGTAAAACCTTAAAAATTGTCCCATAATTTTTGTAAATTAATTTATAAACCATAACAAATGAACACTATTTTTTCGAGTGTGTGGAGTCCCCATCCCAAACATGTCAAATAATTACATGAATGAATCCCTGACAATGGTCCCAACGTGTGTGTTCAACTTTTTAAAGTCTTGCTTTTCTAAGTACAATTATATTTATAACTAACTTCAACAAATAACTAAATAAATAAATCAGCAATAGAAAGTTGAATCTGCGCCCAAATAGACACATGTTCTTCTTAACTAATCTAGGCTAGATTTGGATTGAACTAGGCCAGAAGAAAGAATTTATTAAGATTGAACTTCGGCTTGACCCAAGATGCTTGGGCTGCGGCCCATAACAAATGACATGTTTCGCTTTAACGGAAAAGTCCAAAAACGTTTCCTTTTAGTTCAACAACTTTAATCTTGTTATTTCACTAAATAATGAGTATGGAACTATGGATCAAGTAATTCTAATGTTAAATCTAATGTTATGTCACTTAATTACGTTGTGTTGAATTAATATTTTAAAAATAATACTATTAGATTATATATTCTTTTTGTTCTCTCTACGTGTACCAAAATTTATATAAATATATATTATTTATTATCTGATTCATAAATTCATTTCTTTTGAATAAATATTAAAAAAAAATTGAAACTTAAACATATGTAAATGAAATAGTTATTTTACCTTTGATCATCTTAATATTTTGCAGACATGAATAGCGTATAAAAACAAGATATTTTGAGAATCCCTTTATATATTCAACTTAATACCACATATTTTATCTAAAGTTGTAAGTGTTATTACTATAAGTCAATTTCATCCCAACCCATAAGTAACAATATATATATAAATATATATATATATGCTTAAATTGAACGCAATAAATAAAGTATAACTGTCTTATATAATCTCTATTTGTAATTCTCTCCCTCTTACTTTCTCATTTATTCTCCCTTCAAACTTACTAGAGATGAACGTTGCGAGATTTATTTGCTTAAGGTGAGATAAAAATTGATTTTCACTTTTTATCTCACTTTTAAGTTTTTTAAGTAATGATAACTTTTAACAGAGATTTTCAAAAAATATATTATTATTGAGGTGATAAATTTTAATGGTAAATATAAAATTATGTTAGTAGCGGATCTAAATGATAACGATTAAAAACTTATCAACTTAACTAGTGTGAAAAATGTTGTCTGTAACATTTCTTAGTATGAAGATTTCCGATCTTGATGTCTCCAGAAAGATCAAAAAGATGTGATGTTACAAATTATAACTAAAGTGAATATTTAAGTTTAGAAAATCGATGACTGTCAATATGATAGAGAAAAAATTGATAATAGTAAATAAAAATAATGATCTTGTTACGGGTCTTTAGGATAATTGTTAATAAACTATTTAAAAATTTTAATACTATTTTCATGAAAAATATAAAAACTCATCAAAAAATTAATTATTTTTTTTTTTCACATAAAAAATTTTCTAAAAATATTTCATAAATCAATACCTTTATAATCTTAGTTATCTTTTCTCTAACCAAAAAAAAACAAAAACCAAAAAATACCCAGTTATTTTAGATCAACAACTTTATCACTATCAAAAACGAAAAAACAAAAAGTCTTCCAAAAAAACAAAAACAAAAAACAACTTATAATCTCACATTTGATCTAACTTCGGTCTGAATTCCTATGAATGTTATAAATTTTAAGTTTGATCACTAACCATCTTATCTCAAATAGGTCCATCAAAGTGACAAAAAGGCTCTGAATAATAATCAGTCTATTTCACGGGCCAAAAAGAAAGGTGTATGTATTTTGCAAAACAATACTAAATCACTTATATTTTTTTATTAGTTTGGAATAATATCACGTGAATTATATATAGATTATCTAATAACATAAGGGAAAAAGTTTGGGAAGAAAAACAAAAAGACGTTGGGAGTTACCGTAGCCGTTGGTTTTTAAGTTGCCCTTATTATTGATGTGATGGTTTTTTAATTGTTTGAATTAGATCACGTTGTTGAGTTTGAGTTTGGCTTTTAAAAAAAAAAAATTAAAAAATTAAATTAAATGATGTGATACGATTCGTTTTTAATTGCTTCAATTACACGAGACGACGTTGTATGGATTCATTTGTACATTAATAAATACAATGACCTTCTCGCCTGTTTTTTTGTTGTCGGAGGCTGCTTACCACTTTCATCGATCTCTCGCAATTTATGCTTTTAGCTAGATACAACATAGTTGCACAAAAATAGTGAGACAGACAAACATTATTAATATACAGAGTCTCTAAAATACCTCTGGATCCAACGGTCAAAGCCGAGGTGTTGTTTGAAACTGGAAGACCCGAGTTTGTTGTCCAGTACGGTGTATCGTAAGCACTTGATGGACGATACTGCGTCATCATCATCATCATCACCACCATGTAAAAATAAAAACCATATTTAGCAAACTCTTTAGCTTATAAACCTTACCATAATGATCATAATTGCACACTTTTCTACTTAAAAATACATGACAAAGATTCAAAGATCCTCAAAACACTTTATAAATTCTCCTATAAGGTTATATTTTTTTTCATGGATCTTATTGGTGAACCAAGATCACAGAGAAACTATAAGAATATGAATGAGTACCTTGTAGGGATCCATGGGGATATGAAAGAGAAATAGAGAGAGAGAGAGAAAAAGAGAATAGAGAAGTGAGGATACTTTTGAGTTTTGAGAGTGTGATCACTGCTGATTCTTGATTTGGAATTTATAATCAAAGTGTCAAACCCGTAGGGTTGAACTTTCTTTTACTATTTTTTTTTTCTCTATTTTTTTTTATAAAAATAAAATATATAAATAAATCTTTCATTTATCCTTTTCTATCACCGACAAACGAAAAATCCAGATCGAGAAATCAGTGTCTCGCTGCGTCACGAGTTTTTGAATGTCACTATCTGCTCTCTCTCTCTCTCTCTCTCTCTTTTTTTTCCTTTTTTTTTTTTTGGTAAACAGGGCTATTTAGAACTGCTCTCTCTCTCTCTCTCTCTCTCTACAATGTACATTCTAGTTCGTTTGTCAATTATTTTATTTTATTTTTGGCACATCTCAAAATATTCTCCGCCCTTAAAAAAATTTATTATTATTTTTGTTTCTACACCCACCTTTCCTCAGATCAATATAAATAATTCACCCTTAAAATATAAACTATTTGCACTAACCTTCTTTGAATAATTGAAAAAATACATAAAATTTTAAAAGAAATAAAAAAAATGATGTAAAATTCCAAATTAATTATGGTTGTTAAAGTGATGTGTAAAAATACAAAATTAAATATTTTTTTAAAATCTTATTTTAGTTATAGGAGATCAATGTAAATAGTTTGCATTTTAAGAGATGCAAGTATCTTATTTCAAATTAAGAAAGTGTGGGTGTAAATGTGTAATAACATAAAAACAAAAACTTAAGAAAATAATCAGTTAGTCATAATATTCCAAGTTAGAAGCATAGATATTTTGTGTAACACACAACAGCAGCAGCTCAATCAATTGATAAATACTATTATCAGTATAATGTTACTTTATTATGATTTTTCATTCTAACTTCTATATCCTTCTTCATTTTTCTCTTTGGGTGTGTCTGGTTATAAAGATTTTTATTTTTCACTTTTTGGTATGTTTGGTTAGAAGGATTTTAGGAATGATGAAAAATAGAGGAGAGAAATCAGAGAAGTGGAGAAAAACAATCTGAATTTTGGTTGTTTGGTTGAAGGGAGAAAAGTGGATGGATTTTGGTGGGGCCCGGGTGTTTTCTTCCTGAGCTCACAAAAAATCAGTGTCTCCAAATCGGGCAGAAAACACAAGAGAAAACTCACTAAAAAAACACAACTACAGATTTCCCTCTTTTACCCTTCTCTAACGTCTCAAATAAAAATTCAGTACCCTACCATTCACAACATTACAACAAAAGATAAACCCATAATTTTATCATCTCTATAGATTAAGAGGATTCAGAAAGTTAGTTATGGTTTCTGAAAATGTCAAAATTACCCATAATCTAATTAGATAATTCTTGTTCTTAAAAAATAAAAAATGAGGTCAAAATTGTAATTCAACAAAATTCAAAAACTAGTACACACTAAACCCAGCATTTCTCTTTAAGTATATTTCACGCAAGTTTAATACATTTTTTTCCTAAAAACTAGCACACACTAAACCCAGCAGTTTGCACCATTTCAAATCCTAAATTTTAATTTCTTAAAAATTTATTTTTGTGTATCCTCACTAACAATAAATAAATTCAAATTGAAAAATTATATTAAACTCAAAATAAAAAAAGCCCCATCACACGTGTAATAAGTCTAGTCTGTATTAACATTTTAAGAGTAAAACCAAAGAAAACCCAAATTGCGATATATGAGAGAGAGAGAGAGAGAGAGAGGTACACTCGTGTATAACACTTGGCAACAAAATAAATGGCTATTCTTGTAGATTTTGTTTTTGATGGAACTACTATACGATTTTTGTTGTTTTGTTGTTTTTTTTTTTTTTTATTTAAGTTAAAATATAGAAAGTTAGAAAATAAAATAGTGTGCTTTTTTTTTATGAAAAATAATTTGTGTAATTAAAAAAAATGTAGATTGATTTGCTTAATGGATTTAATATGTTTGTCAATAAGACAATAACATAATACAAAATAAATAAATAAATTATAATGTTTTATATGATAGGGACATGAGAGTAAATTTATATGAACTACTTTTTCTATCCTTTCATTTTTCTCTTCAACTAAACAAATGAATTTTCCATCTTTTCACTTTTTCATCCTCCCAACCAAACATACATGAGGGAAAATAAAATCTCTTTTATCCTCCCACTTTTCTATCACTTCCTCATTTTCTATCTTTTTACTTTTCCACTTCTCCAACCTTCGGGTAGGGCAGGGAAGCTTTTTTTTTTTTTTTTGGGGAAGCATTTTGGTTTTCGAAATGCTGACATTTGGTTCTTCTCTCATCATTTTCCCAAATAACTTCAAATATACTATATAATGATAATTAAAAAAATTTATCTAAACAATATTTTGCCCCCAAAAAAAAAACTCAACTTTTCAAATGTCTCATTTATTTACTTAGAAAATTAGAAAAATAAATGTCTTTTTCTTTTATTTTTTCATGATTTTAATAAATAAGGAGTCAAGTATTTCATGAATAATCGTTAAGGAGGGAGTTGGATGTTAATTTTAGAAGTGCATAAGCTACATTAGGAGTTATAGTATTCTTTTTGGGATGGGCTTGATGATTACATAAGGCCATCATCTACTCCTCCCATTCTCCTTAATTAAAAAATAAGAAAAAATCAACCACCACACACCCATATTAAAGTCACATTAATATTGATCTACAATATGCATATAAATTACCTTTGCTAACTTAAGCATTTGAGAGTCCTTTGATGATCCTCAATAGCTCACTCTGTATAGTGTTTCATCTCCAATACGGATGTTTGATAGTTCAAGGTCAATTCGTTTGATCAACTAAATCAACACTAGATATGCAAAAAACTTTACAAAATTTTATAATTTATTAAGGTGTTTTATTGTAATTGGTACAATATTATTTTCACTTCAAAAAAAAAGTTGTGAAAATCTTTTTTTTTCATTGAGAAAATTGGATGGAGGTAATAACATTGTCCAAGCTGTAAAGGGAATATTCCAAAAAAAGGTTATGGAATATTAATCAAATATTGCATTGGCCTCATTTGGAAACTAAAGGCACGAAATTGGTGTGCTTGTGAAGGATGATTTTTTTTTTCTTCATTTTTCATCATTTGTAAGTAAAAATTTTAAAATTTGAAGAGCCTCTTTGGCTTAGGTTATAAGTTTTTTTTTATTTACAGGTTTTTAAAATCTCATTTTTCTTAGTTATAACTTATTTTTACTTTATTTATTTTTTAAAATAAAATAAGTAAATGAAAATAAACTCATTCAACATGATAGTGAAAGCTAGATTAAAAGTATCTTTGCCATTTCGAAAACAAAACAATTGTATTAGTTATTAAGTTCAAGGCTAAGAAAATATGTAGCACCGAAAATATTCAATAATAGTGATAATGAATTGGTCAAACCTAAGCGAGTAAGTTGAAAATAAACGATTGGTCTTGTGACTTTTGATTTTGATTGTGTTAAATGTTTTTATTTTGATTTTTGGTTGTGTTAAGTGTATATTTTGAAATTTTTTGTAATAAATTTTGTTTGGATGCTGAGAAAATATGAAAATTTTGTAGGAAAATAGCATTTTTAGAATGTTACCAAACATCGAAAATCGATTTTCGGACTATTTTCCATTGTAGAACCAAACACCCGGATTTCATTTTATTTACGGGAATTCACTTTCTCCTGCATTCATTTTACACCCGGAATTCGATTTACATTGAACCAAACGCAGCCTTAGTATCCAAATTAAGAAAATTCAATTGGACATTTGGCGCAAAATTAGACAATAAGTAGAGACTAATTTGTACTATTTTGTTTAATTTTTATTGTGCATTGATTTTAATATATATAATTAGATCATTCAAAGAGTGATATGCATGGAAGCCTCAGTTGGTTCCCACTCTTTTTTTTTTTTAAATATAGGTAGATAATGTGGGAGCTTGGATTCTAATAATAGAAATTGATCACCACAATGATATCATTACTGATGAACACAAAGAAATCAGTAAGGCTGAATGTCTCGAACGTTGCTAGAGAGAAATAGACAAAGTTTGTATTTTTATAAATCTGAAAAACTGAATTGCCTTGATGGCTACAGTATGTTTAAATAGTAAAACAAACCCTAGGGCGGCGATGAAAACGCCCAGAAACCCTAACCCTAGATGAATAAAGTAGTCTTGGTAGGACTCCAGTTTACACGCGACACAAAGTTTTCCTTTTATGAATCTTGTGGTGCAAGTACTAGGTTTAGGGTGTTTATTTGTTTCATTTCAGTTTCACTTACCTGTTTTTGGTTCTAAGTTGTGCATAGTCTAATAATTTTTTTTTCTCTTTCTTTGTTATGTAGGATCATAATGTATGTAACTACTTTGAGTGGCATGATATTGAGTTCATGCCAAGGAGCAAACATGTTAATAATGGACTATTAGGCTCCAATCGAAAGCTGAAGAATGAAGTTGCAATGCATTATAAGACAATCTCTAAGTGGGATTGTGATAGCCTTTTTGTTTGGGTCAAATTGTTAATGATGGAAGTCGTATTTAGTTGCAATAACTATTAATGTAGGAGTGAAAAAAAAAAGGGGGGGGGGGGCTTATGATGTAATATTCCTACCTATTTAGATTAGATGTAATGTAATATAAAAATGTTCACAACTATGTAATGTTCAACTTATATGAAATTAATGGCATTCTACTAATGTAAAAGTGTGGGCGCAAAGGAGAGTACGCCTCGGTCGAGTGGACTGTGGCGGAGAAAAAATGGAGTCGCCACCTAGATTAGGCCTAGAAACCATATTGGGTCTTTTGGGCCAATTACTTACATGCATGGGTTTGCATACTAGACTATGAGTCCGAAGTTTGGGTACGGCTTGGGAAGGTGTTAAGCACCCAAGACCGCCCGACTTGTGGGCTGGCCTCCATTATGTGTTGCTAGGCCATATTTAATTAAAGAATTTATTAAGAGAGCGCTAATCCTTAACCTAAACATACATCATGCACTTAGGGGCACTTAGGGATATAACACACAAAATATTAAATATCACATCATAATATAAAATGAAACAAATAAAACACAATCAAACATATTATATTAAAAAAGGAAAAGATAACAATTAAATCATACACATAAGAAAAGATTATGAAATAAACCAAATATAGCAAAAAGACTCAAACAAACATGGTAAATAATTAATCATAAATAATTAACCTAAAACAGAGTAAAAAAGAATCAAATTACATGTGAAAAATGATTAAAACAAATAAAAACAAGATTTTGCCCTAATCTGGGTTTGGGGTGTGTACGCATACTAAAAGATGTGTACGCATCCTTTAGCACAGATTCGAAAAATTATATTTTTACACATTTAATCATTCAAAGATACAAAAATAGAAATCAAATAAGCATGTTAGAACCCTAAACACTAAACTAACATAAAGAAAACAAAACAAAGCATCAACATAAATAAATAACCACAAGCAAGCCAAATAAATATACTAAACACACATGAAATAAATAAACACGTTAAACTTTACATAGAACTAAAATAATATAACAAGAACAACTAAAACATATTATAAACAACCTAAAATCATATTAAAACATGGATAAAAATATCATAACATCAAACAAATATGGTAAGAACACTTAAGATAACATCAAACAAAGAATCATGCAAGGGAGTCAATACCGTACCGGAGGCTGTACCGGTTTGGCCAGCGGTACGATATATTTCGGATAACGGTCAATACCGGTGTACCGTTTCAGGTTTACCGCTATGTATGTATGTATATGTGTGTGTGTGTGTATATATATATATATTATAATAAATATAAAAGTTTACCATAAAACATTTCTTCAATTCAAAACTAATTATTCATGGTTTTAAACATTAGTATCAATTAAAAGAAAAAGAAAAAAACACAATATAAAAAATAGAAAGCTTAAAAGTTACCATTGCATACTAAGAAAACAAATAATACTAATAAGTTAATGCAAATAAGTTACCATTTTGCCCGAACAAAAATTCAAAAATTACAAAACTTAAAATAAAAAAATAAAAAATTCTGTACCGGCCAGTACGCCCGGTACCGGCCGGTATTGCTCGAAATTGGCCGGTATTTAAACCGGTACGAAACGTTGATGTTTCGATACCGGTACGGTATTGACTACCTTGGAATCATGTGAATCCTATGTTGCAAAGCAAGAAATCGTGGGAAAGAGACTCACCTTGCTTTATAATCACAAATTTGAGATTGTTTAACCGACCCCTCAGTGCCTACAACACAAAGATTAGATTGAGGAAATAAGAATAATTAAAAAACACAACAATAGTTAGTAATCACAACTCAAGAACAAAAGGTTTCGAAAAGGTTTTAGAAAAGAACTTGGAAAACAAACTTTCTACCTTAGAACTAACTAAAGAGATGTTTTAATTTTGTAAAAGACGTGCTAAGGTACTGCCCTAGGGTTTTGAAAAGAGAAAATAGAGTTTTAGAAAAGATAGAGGCCAAAAATCACTCACTCTAGCTAGGGTTTTGATTGGAGACATAAGATGAGTATTTATAAGTTAAAATTAGGGTTTTGGGGGCTTTTTAATGATCTTTGGATGTTCTCAAGGGTTTATGGGCCGGCCCACATCAAAGCATGATGTTTTGGGCCCTTAAAATGAAGTTTTAAAACCTAACAAATCGGAATGCCCTGTTGGCCCAATTTCAAGTGGTCGTAACTTACTCAATATAAGTCCAAATTAGGCAAATTTTGTGTTCAGATTGAAGCTCAAAATGTCTACTTTCCAATGAAACAAAAACCCACTCAAAATTTCTTTGTGGATTAAACTTTATGGTCTAAATAATGAGCAAAGGTCATTTTTCAGTATCGATTTCAAAGCGATTTGAGCACTTCTGAGTTGCAATTACTTCCAAACCATTGTGAACTCTTTAATTATCCTTGGGTGACATATGTCAAGCTCATCATTGGAGCCGGGGACCAAAATTTATTAATGGAGTACAAAATGAGGTGTCTACAATAAGTTCCTATGAAAGCTTCTAGCTTGAAGTGCTAATGTGGAAATTTAAAAAAAAAAAATTCTCCTATCAGGAAATGGTGGAAATTTTTACAGAAAGATAAAGAAAATTGTTGAGAAAGTAGTGAAAATTTCTTCTATCAAGAATGTGGCTTGCGTAAGTCATTATGGTTTGCATTAAGTCACTCAGATTTACAATAGTAAATTGTTCTCATAAACTACCTTGAATTGAAATACAATCAGTTTTTACCAAAAGTAAATTGTTTCACAAAAAATAACATATAATGAATCAATAATTACATTTTTCTAGCAATAAAAAAAAAAAAAAAAAAAAAAAAAAAAAAAAAAAAAACAGGTATAATGCACTATCACTATCCTTAAAAGGATGGGTATCACTAAACAAAATATTAAACCAAAAGGTTGATTTTCTTCTAGCTACCATTAAACCTTGGTCTTTCTCTTGTACTTCTTGCTTCCACTAGTGCTGAAATATTACCTCTTGGCAAGCGTGCTCAATAATCTTGCACTCTAAAGTGCTGTCTCCTTTGCTCTTGTTCAACCAAATGAAAAGAGACGAAAACAAACAAGGAAAGTAATTGAAGGCATTGAAAAATGAAGGTTTTAGCCCACGAAAGTTAGTAGAAATGCATCAAAATAAACTTGAATTATCGTCTAGGAGGAAAGGAGAAATGAATTTAGTAGAAATTGTAATACAATATTTCATAATGTCCAATCTAAATTAGATTGGAAAACGCCTTAGTTTAATAGTAATGTTGCATTACAACTGCATAAGCTCATCTGCTCTTGTAATAGCTAATTTTTTTTTTTTTTTAATGGCAGCCCGATTTCTGATATTTAAAATAATATAGGTGACAATGACAACTGAAATATCCTTATGTCATTGTTCTTAGTGTGCGTCGCGCTTCCCACGTCCACGTTTTGCATTTTTTTTTCTTTTTTTTTTCAAGCCGTGATTGTTGACTTTGGGGTGTGAACAGTACACACACAGTAACTTTTTTAACAACTTTTCAGTCACGAGACCTACAAACCTTACTTTTCAGCAACTTTTTTATTAAAAATGAGTCCCACGGTACTATTTACACATTTAAAAATTATTTTGCTACAGTATTTTTCAGTTTTCAGCTGTATCCAAACGGACCTTTAAAAGAATCAAACATTAACAAGGATCAAATTTTAAGAAGTTTACATACTTTATTAGAAGGCTATTAATAAAGATTCAATAGATCAATTTACACAGTATATGTAACAGTTTGTGAATGATGCAATTATACATCCTGTAGCTTAGTTCTCTTTATACTCAACATTCAAAACAACAGCCGTATTGTTTAAATACATTAGTGGTACCCATTGGTGATTGTATAAGGTTAAAAAGAAATCAACTCAAGTTAGTCGTCTGATTAAACCCCAATCGTCCTACACGGTTTAGTCGTCCAACACTAAGAACTATACCAACAAGGTCAATCGAATGACCAACTAATAGGCATCCTAGCCATTCAACAACCCAAGTAGAAGGATGACACCGGGCATAGTCTTGCAAATATACAACACGCCTTCCACTCCAAGCTTGGGTTGTTATGTCGCCAAGGAGTCGTCACGTACCAAGGGATTGTCAAATACCCTTCTTAACATCACGCGACTTAATTTAACCTGACAGTCGTCACATACCCAGGGGTTGTCAAGTATCCTTCTTGACACCACGCGACACAATCTACCTTGATAGTCGTCATGTACCCAGGGGTCGTTAGGTGCCCTTCTTGATATTGTGAAACCATCCACCCTAATAGTCAACACGTACTCAGGTTGTCAGGTACCCTTCCTAACACCACGTGACACAATGCACCCAAACAATCGTCACATACCTAAAGGGTTGCCAGGTACCCTTCCTGCCACCACGCAACAGAATCTACCCTTCCTAACATCAAATCATTTCTTTTCACCAATAAATCAAAGACCCATTCCACCAATTCCACGTATGAATCACATTGTTTCCCATTCCCAGACAATCAAACATCAGATCTTAATAACTCAAATGTAAAATCAATCAACAACGACAATATATATATATATATATATATATATATTTATCAGCGTTGGTTTGTTTTATTTTGGTCAGATGGTAGTATGGTGGTAATTTTGCGTGGGGATAAAGATTCTGATCAAGTTTCTGTACAGGGTGGTAACGGTGCTAGAATTACTCATATCATTTTGGAGTCATTTTGAGGGCTACAAATTATTCTACAACTTTTTTATTATAATTCTGATATGGCAAATTGTGAGTGAGCATTAACTTTTGTGGTGTCAAAAATTTAGCAATTTAGCACCACAAAAAACTACTTTATCTATTTTACCACCCCAGTTTACAAAACACCCAATATCAATCATTTTATTTTATTATTCAACATACTAAAATAATATAAATAATACAATAAAATAATTTATCTAGTACGGTAAACAACAATCACCACCACCAACACAATAAAATAATATAACTTTTAATAAAAAAAATTTTTTTAACTATCTTAGCTAAAAATAGGAATATGATTTTTTAATGCCACCCATGCTAATCCTCCTAACCCTCACACCATTTTTTTTTTTTTTTTTTACCAATCATATGCCACGGTACAGTTGTAGCAATAAATTTTTTTAAATTGTGTCCAGACTTTTCAATAATTGTGAGACAGTTCCTGATCAGTATTAAAGAATCTCAACCCCACCACCTTCAATCAACGTTCAAATAATCATAAAGTGTAAACAAGGGAGCAATTATAAAAGTAGCACGATCTTCATTCAGATTTCTTCACATGGCCCTTTTCCCATGGCTAGCCTTTGGCCACATGATCCCCTATCTAGAGCTTGCCAAGCTCATCACTCGAAAGGGTCACCGCATTTCCTTCATATCCACCCCACGAAACATGAAACATTGATCGCCTCCCAAAACTCCCTCTCAATTTGGCTCCCCTCATAGACTTGGTTAAGCTTCCATTACCTCACGGGGACCTCCCAGACAATGCTGAGGCCACCACTGACGTCCCAGGAGCGGAATTAAGAATTTTTGTTTGGGGGCCAAGTTGCAGTACTAATATATTTATTAAAACAACCCTTCCACACATACATATATACAAACGCTTTTTTATTATATACACATACATATATATACACACACTTTTTTATTTGATAAGTTATATATATATACACACACTGAACAAAAAAAAGAGCTTATTTTCAATCAAAATTATGTTTAATGGTAATCTTTCATAAAATAAATTCATTTTTACCATTTCCATGATGAAATTCTTAAAAAGGTTCATTTTCGATACAAATTATCATATTTTATACTAAAATAAGTAAAAAATCTTTCAATTGAACTAATGAAATTTTCAAAAATATGAATGATCCAAAACTTGGTGGAACAAGTTAGGCTCCAAACTTATTTGAAACTATTTTGCTTTAACCCATTATATGGCAACTAAAGAGACATTTCATGTGTAGTTTTAGTGACAAGATATTTTTAATGAGTTAATGACTTGTTAATTGCCATATAACGGGTTAAAAAAGATAGATTTAAACATGTTTGGTGCCAAATTTTATCATATATTTAACAGATATAAGAGTGCATTCTACAATAAAAAATAGAATTGTGAAAAATAAAGTTATGTCTCTATAACTATTAGGCCTTTTTTTTTTAAGAGCATCATTGGACTAATTCAAATACTTAGGGAGAGAGGGCAACTCTTATTTTTGTAGATTAAATTTTGAAAAAATTAAAATAATTATATATTTTTAAAAAAATTTAAAATTTTGCCCTTGAACATACCTCCACTCCTGATGTCCCGTTAAACAAGTTTCCATATCGGAAGAAGGCCTACGATGCTCTCCAAGACTCCATGACTCAATTCTTACAAGACTTATAGCCAGATTGGCTTCTTTACGACTTTGTTCCTTACTGGTTACCAGGTGTAGCCCGCAAACTAGGCATCCTAAACGCTTTCTTCAGTATATTCATCGTGGCTGCACTGAGCTACATTGGGCCAAAAGTCCATTTTGGTGACCGTAAGAACCCCGAGTATTAGGCATCTCCAGTAGCTGCTTCAAATTTTTGTACTGTTTGGAAAATGAACAGTGACATTTAACTTTTACCTACTCACTTTTTCAAATACACTTTCCAACAGATTCTCTATCCCATTCTCTATCTCATTTAAATATTATTTCTTCATTCATTCTTTATTATTTTTTTATCATTATTTATTCTTTCTATATTCATTCCCAACAATTATATTTTTCAATGAAAAATGTTATATTCACAACATTTTTCGCAATACTTTCACAAGAATCACATCAAAATCTTATGTAAAAAATTGTTACTAGTTCTAATTTGAACCCACTGCTGAAATTATATTTTTACTCACCAATATTAGCTAATAACAATATGTTATTTAAAATTTATTGTGAAAATATTGTAGTAAAATTTCTAAATTGTCCTTTCTTTCTTTTTTTTATATTATTTTTCCTTTCTTTCTTTCTATCATCCATACGTTTCTTTTCTTTTTTTCTTTTTTTTTTCTCTTGATTTTTCTCCACCACACACGTTCACCCATATATCCCTATCCTCTCCCTTTCTTTTTTCTCTACTTTCCACTTTCCAGAACCTTCATCTCTCTTTCTTTCTCCAGCTCTCTTTCTCAACTTTTTTTTTTTTTTTTTCATTTTCTACTTGATTCCAACACATTATCCAGCTTTCTCTGTAATAAGAAACGGAGAAAGAGGTAGAGAGAGAAAGAATAGATGGGTTAGATGGCTCCGCTTCGCTCTCTGTGCCGCCGCGCCTTCCGCTCCGCCGCTGCCGCTCGTCGTCCTCCCCACCACCAGGCTGGGTCAGATCGGCTTGTTCTTTCTTTCTTTCTTTCTTTTTTTCTTTTTTTCATATTTGCTTGTTCTGATTCAACTTTATTTTAAGAATTGGATTTTGTTTTGTGTTTGGATTATGTGAGAAACGGGGAGAATGAGAGAAAAAAAAAATCCAAAGGAGAGAGAAAGAATTGATATAATAGTAGCTGGATAATTTTTTAAGCAGAAAAATTGGTTTGGAGTTGCTATAGTGTTCTGTAAATTAAGAGAATCACTGTAGCAACTTCAAAAAAGAATTTGGAGAATTTGGGCGTTTAGAGAATCGGTTGGAGCATGAACAATAGCATTTGGTGTTCCAAAAATAGCTATACAATGACTGTTGGAGATGCTCTTATGCGGTGCCGCCTAAGTGGATCCCATTCCCAACCACAGTGGCATATTGGTTCTTTGAGGTTATGTAAATCTTCATTGGCGGCATAACTTGCAATTAGTCAAACGTGACAGATTTTTATCGTTTCGTGGAAGTGATGGACGGCTGTGACATAGTGGTTGTGAGAAGCTGCATGGAGCTTGAGCCAGAGTGGCTATGTCTTCTTGAGGATCTTCACAGAAAACTGATTATCCCAGTTGGTCAACTTCCCACTACAGTGTATGACAACAGCGGGAACAAAACGGACATGTGATTGTGGATGAAAGAGTGGTTGGACAAGCTAGCCAAAGGTTCGGTAGTGTACGTAGCATTTGGGAGCAAGGCAAAGCCTACTCAAGAGGAAATTCACCGAGATAGTTCTCGGGTTGGAACAGTCCAAGGTACCCTTTTTTGGGGTACTAAGAACTCGATGTGGGACAGTTGATACTGGGTTGATTGAGTTGCCAAAGGGGTTCGAGGAGTGAATCAAAGGACAAGGGGTGGTTTGTACGAGTTGGGCACCTCAGCTCAAGATTTTAGCTTATGACTCTATGGGTGGCTTCTTGACTCACTCCGGGTGGAGCTCTGTGGTGGAGGCACTTCAGTTTGAGAGACCTCTCGTAATCTTGACCTTTTATGCAGACCAAGGAATTAATGCTAAGCTTTTGGAAGAGAAACATATTGGGTATTTGATACCGAGGAACGAGCAGGATGGTTCATTTACTTGGGACTCGGTGGCTAAGTTTATAAGGTTAGTGATAGTAGAGGAAGAGGGCAAGATGTATAGGGACAAGGCTAAGGATATGAAGGGACTATTTGGTGACAAGAAGAGTCAAGATCAGTACCTGGATAGTTTCCTTGACTACCTAAAAACTCATCGTCGACTCCAAGATGGGATTTGAAAGGTGAAAACCTTTGCAGTTGAATAAATTCTAGCCAGTAGCCACCGATAGGTAAAGATTATGATTATCTCAAAAACTTCAATAATTATCTTCATTTCTTTATGTTAAATAACTGGGGGTAACTGCACCTATGTTTCAATGTTTATTTGTCTCATTACTCGTATGTGTTTCAATTACGAGTAGGTTTGTTTTCCATTTCGATTGTATTTGTATCAATAATGAAGTTGCAGGAGATGGGCGAGGACCTTGTCACTACAACAAAATATATTTTCAGTGACGAATTTTAGTGAGGAAAATTTTTTCGTCACAAAAAGGTACCATATAGTGACGAAATTTATATTTCGTCACTATTTATAAAAAAATTAGTAACTTTTAGTGACGAAAATTAAATTTCGTCACTATATGTTGTGTTGAACTAAAGGCGCCAAACAAAAATATAGGCGCCAAACAAAATTCATCTACAGTGATGAATTATTTCGTCGCTAAAAGTTTATGTTTTTTGTGATGAAAACTTTCGTCACTAAAGGTGTTGCTAAGAACACTATTAGTGACGAAACTAATTTCGTCATTGAATGTGACAAATAGTGACGAAAATAAGTCGTCACTAAAAATAGGAACGTAAAATTAGATGGGAGTATCAGTGACGAATCCTAATTTTCGTGGCTAAAGGTACCCTATAGTGACGACACATAAGTTGTCACTAAAAGTATAACACTAATGGCCTATTTGGAAGTTTAGAGAGGGAGGAGAGTAGAGTGGAGTAGAGGGGAGGAGAGTAGTGGGGAGGAGAGTAGAGGGGAATGGTTCCTCTCCACCTTATTTGAATGTTTTTAAAATTAGTAAGGGGGAATGGAGTAATTAGTCATTTCCCTTATTTGGATGTTTTAAAAATTAGGATGGAGAGTAGAGGAAATGATTTAAATAGACAAATTTACCCTTATTTGAAAATGGACTTGCAACATTGGTCTATGATTAATTTGTTAGATTAAATAATTATGACTAAAGCATGCAATTTTTTTTTTTATAATTTTTTTTTCCTGATGTGAATTAAATAATCAATATTAGTCTATAATTAAATATTTTTTCTGCTTTTTTATTATACTAAAAAAAACCATCCTTAATTGATAATAATTAAAATATGAAAATAAAATGTTTGGATGCTGAAAAACGATTCAAATGTGGCTTGTGAGTGCCAAAATTAGTATAAAAATTATAAAAAATCTGAAAAAAAAAAATTTGATAGGTCTTTTCTTCAAAATCCCAATCATAAGCATAGATTAGAAATTTCACAACTAGTTCGGAAAGTCCCACCTCCATGTTTATTAATTAAATTTTTACACCAAAAACAAAAACTTGTGCTTTAACTTTTTAGTTTTATATATTAAAAAACAAAAGCGTCATACTCATGCAACGGAGAATCTGATTGACCAAAGTCCAGAGAAAGAAATGGTGACGCCATTGCCTGGTCTATACCGAAGATCCTTGCCCTCTCCTTCGGCAATCGAATTCCCTTCCTCCGAAGGTGCTTTGGGACTCAGCGCCGCCGCCACCGCTCTCAGCTCATCTCTCTACACCGTCGACGGTGGCCAGTGCGCCGTCATCTTCGACCCAGATTTGCTGTCTAACCATTTTTCCCTTCACTCTCTCTCACTTAACGAACCCAGATTTGCTGTCTTTGGGTTCAGATTTGAGCTGCTAACATGTTTTTGTATTTGTGTGTGTGTGAGATTTTCATTGTAATATGTCTGATTGTGGAGTGTGAATTCATTGTTGTCTGATTGTGGAGTGGTTTGAATCGGATGTGTGAAACAGTGAGATTCAATTTTTTTTTTTCATTCCACTTAAATTTTCTCAAAAAACAAACAAAGTTTATATATATCGGTTTGTAATTTTGTTAATTTAGAAAGGTTAAATTAGAGAATTTATTTGGTCAATAATTTAACACTCTACTCTCCCTCCAAATCTCTCCAATTTGGAGGAATTAAAAATGAGGGGTTAGAGGTAATTGAAACCCCTCCAAACCCTTCCTAACCCCTCCCCCTCCTTCTTTAAAAAACTTCCAAAAAAAGTAATTAAATTACTCTCCCTCACTTTACTCTACTCCCCTTCCTTTTTTAAACATCCAAACAGGCCATAAAAACACTCGGCCCCTTTTTTTCTTTTTCACTTTTCCCACTTTATTCTCTCTTTCCCTCACATATTTCTCAGACGATTCAGAAGCCCAGAACGTCGTAGCGCTTTAGCTCGCCGTCACGGCGCTTTAGATCGTCGTTCGCGGCGCTTCAGAAGCCCAGATCGCCGTCGCAGCGCTTTAGCTCACCGTCACAGCGCTTTAGCTCACCGTCGCGGCGCTTTAGTTCATCGTCACGGCGCTTTAGATCGCCATTTGTAGCGCTTCAGAAGCCCAGATCGCCGTCGTGACGCTTCAAATCGTCGTTCGCGGTGCTTCAGCTCGCCATCGCAACACTTCAGCTTACCGATCGGCGACGCTTCAGCTCGTCGTTGGTGACGCTTCAGCTCGCCGGCGACGCTTCATCCTTCTGCAGTTGGCGACGCTTCATCCTCTGTCCGTTCTGCTACGCCTCATCGGCGACGCTTCATCCTCTGCAGTTAGCGACGCTTCCGGCAACGCTTCAGTTCCGACCCTTCGCCTCCCACCCAATCGACAACCCATTTGTATTTTTTTTTTTTTCCTTTTGAGTTAATTTTTTTGTTAATTTTTGTTTAATGATTCTAAATGCTTGATGTTAATTTTTTTGTTTAATGATTCTAGTTCCTTTAGGTATTTTTTTGTTTGATACAGTTATGGGTATATGCGTTTATAACAACAAGCATCTGAACTACAACAAAATTGACATTATAAATTTTTGTTACAATGTGGTTGGTTCATTAGTTTCATATGGAGCCATGGAATAATACAAGATTATTTGCTTTAGCAAAATCAGAACTAGGTATGAACTTGAAAATAGTATTAAGGTGTATACAAGCTTGCACACCCAGATCAAAGCAACAGGGAAACCTTGGATCTACCCAATTGGACAATGGTCTATTCACTCAAAAGAACTGAGTTTAGTTCAGTTTCAATCCATACTTTTTGGCTTTTATATATATGTTTGGCTTTCCAATGAAAGTTGAAGTATCTATAAATTTAACTCTAGAAACATAATAATGCCTGTACAAGCTTTTGCAAGCTTTTCTTTAACTTTGTGGTGGTATGTCAAGCTTTTCTTTAACTTTTTTACTTATAAATTTAACTTTCCTTTTGCAGACTAAATACACATTATTTGCAGTAACTTTGGATTTTTTCTGAAAGTTGTAAACTTAGCTTTAGCAAAGTAAGTAATTTCTAGTTAAAAACTTATAAAACTATATACTTGTGATGTTGGAAATTGAATTTGTGGTGGTATGTTGTGTTGGAGCAAGCGGGTGGCTTGCATGATGTTATAAGGTGGTTTAAACTAATATTGGGAGTGTTTTTTATTTATTGCAAATGTGAATGAGTATTGTTGATTAGATGTGAAAAATAGTATTGAAGTTTGATTTAAATACTTGTAAAACTCTATACTTGTGATGTTGGAAATTGGATTTGTGATGGTATATTGTGTTGGAGCAAGCGGGTGGCTTGTATGGTGTTATAAGGTGGGTTAAATTAATATTAGGAGTGTTTTTCATTTGTTGCAAATGTTAATGAGTATTGTTGATAGAGATTGTGGATATGACATACGAACTAATTGAAGTAGGAAACTAATATAGTTAGATTTACTTTTCTAGTGAGTGTAGAAATGTACCATTAGATAATCCCATATGAAGACATATACTTTTTTACTGTTTACATTTCATACATCTGTTGGTTAGTGAGATGTGTATAGTGCAATCTCTTGTTCAGGGACTTAAACCCCCCCAAAAAAATTCTGTTACGTTAAAGATGTAAATAATTATGGGGCTGAAGGTATCTTTATCATTGTAGGTGCAGCAGAACAAGATGGAGAACATTCAATATGCTGAGGAACTTATGAGGGAGTTTCTTGTCTTCAGAGGATTTATTAATACTCTGCAAACTTTTGAGAGTGAATTAGGCATAGATATTGGTAAAGGGTTTCAAGTGGATAAGATTTTAGACTTAATCTTCTCAGTATACGTACCCAAATTTCAGGCAGAAAAATTAGTTGGCCTCTTGAGCTTTTTCAAGAAGTGCTTTTCTTCAGCATCTGAAACTGTACTTATTGCTACTTTGTCTAAATTGGAGGTCTCAATTCTGCAATACTATATTGCTCATGCCATACAATCAGGGAGGAGGGACAAAGTTGTAGATTTGTTCGAGATGAATGGCAATGAATTTTTGCAGAGGGGCAAGGACTGGACTGCATGGTTTGGTGGGTTTCTCTTTTATTCATTATTGTGTTCTACTGGACTACCTTCTCCTTGATTTATAAATTTGGGCATGTGGTGCAGCCATTCCATATATAAAGAACCCAAACCTAGATCCTGAATTTCGTATTTATTTCTCAAAGGAATGGTATAAGGCCTTACGTCTTTCTGTGAGGAACTTCTTTAGTGAGATCTTCAATGGAACTCATATCCTTCAGAGCAAGTCATATATATATATATATATATGCATGTGTGTATATATATATATATATATATGTATGTGTGTGTGTATATCTATATAATATAATATAATATAATTTGATAGTTTGGTTTCACCATTCCCTTATATTTCCAATGCATTTACTCCCTAGGGGTGGATCCAAAAGGCCCTACCTTAGTGAGGTTTCAAATCATAAAAAAAATCTAATGCATTTACTAGTTCACAACTATCATTTTAAAAACAGCTTTGTTTAAAAAATGCCCTTAAGTTTACTCATAAAAAAAGCCTTTAAGTTTAATGATTGTGAAGTGTGTCATTGGGTGTTAAATGGAATTCTAAAATAAGGATAAGCCTTTTTTTTATGCCATCTCTTTCCTCAATATTCATATGCGCTTCTCCAAAAAAGGTGAGCTCATTCGTTCTCTTTGATTTGTTTCCACCAATAATTACATGATATCATCATCATATGGGGTATTTTTTTAAAAACTTATTATTATTTTTTTTTATAAATATTTTTTTTAAGTCAATTTATTACTGACTGAGTTTTGAGAATATATCCTTAACCACACCACGCCTCCCTGCCCTATTAAAGATCAGTGCAGAGAAGAATACCGCCAACCGTCTCAGAAAAGATATAAAGCAACTCAATATTAAGTTGTCACAACTTCAAGCTTTACTGGAGGAAAAAGAAGCTCAATTAGGTCGGTTAAAGTGGTAAGGAATGGTCTTTGCTAGCTATTTCCCTTATGACTATAACAAAACTATTTTGATATCTGTCATCCTTTTTTTTTTTTTTTTTTTGTACTCAGTAATCCTTCATCACTACCGGATGCAAGCACAGGACAAACCAAAAGTTCATCAAGTTTTATGCATGAAGAAGATCCTATTATATACAGGGAGATACATGAAGCCTGCGCTCCTGCTACTCCATAATTAGCTGAAACAGTGCTGGATCAAGATTTTGTTACTGGGCCTTCTCAAGTTCAATCTGAGCTTACCACATCCAAGTTGTTTCATGATTCAACCACTTCATCAAATTTTGATATGGGAGATGGTAGAACTGGTGATTTCAGTCAAATGTGGTGAGATGGCCCCTGTATTGGTAGATTGCTGTTCTGTACAGTTTCTCTTCCATAAGTTCATGATAGTGAACAAGCTAATGGAAGTTTTTTTATAAAAATTATAGGAGTAGTTGACATTTTTGGGGTGACATGTTGAGCTTTCATTAGTGGGAAGATAAGATAGATGATATCAGAAACCTGTAAATTTAGAGAAGTCTAGTAGAGCAGTTGTGAAAGATAAGGGTAGATAATGTAAAAAATTTGCGAATTTAAAAAATGTGTAAAGTAACCCTACATTTATGCTTCATTATATGAGCAGATCCATGGGCTAATGTAGAATATTTAGGAAAAAAAATATGACTTAAGTGGCAAGAGAGTTGATGTGTGAAATGGTATTGTCAATCTGAACAGCAAAAGAAGGCTAAAATGTAGATATAATCTTTAAAGAGATCTAAAGAGAATCAAGATTCTGTATGAGTGGTTGACATTATGGTAATGTAAAGCATCATTTATTTTATTGAACTAGTTTGAGAACTCATTATATTTTTTTCTGAGGAAACAGTCAAATTAATTTTTTCACTGTATGGTATTGCAAGTTGAGCTTTTTAATCTGGTTTCTGATTTCCTGTTTTTTACTTGAATATGTGAGTTAATTGTGACAATATTTATGAACTCATTACTGGTTAAGTAATTATTGAATTTGGTGTGGCAGAAAATGGCAGGGAAGTTCACATAGAAGAAGAATTTCCAGAAGTTAAAGTAGACTTTCAAGTAAAATATCTGATAAATCCATATTTCAAAATTTGAAGTTTTTAGATTTAGATCATTTTCAGAAGAATTTGAAGTTTCCAAAGAATTTCTATACGCTAAAATGGATTTAGACAGATCCCCACCCCTTTTCTCAAAAAAGAGGAAAAGAAGAAGAAAAGAAACAACTTCTAGATTTATCCTACATAGATGGGTTATTGATTTGAGTTGTGACTACCTTGGTTGTTGAGCATGCCAGAGAAGGCTTGGTGCATGTCCCTTTTTTAAAATTTCTAATTATGGGCTGATTTCAAGTTGATTCCTTATTATTCTCCACACATTTAAAACAAAGGATATGGACGTATGACTCTTCAACTCCGGCATCAAGAAATGCGACCATTTATTGTGGGGCAGAGATCATGTCACTTGACTGGGAGTGTAAATCTGACCGCTTGGTATGTAAATTGACCTTTATGAGTGATTGCATATATGGTTTGATATTGAATGATGTTGATTATTTGAGATCGAAATTCATTCTTTTAAGTTTTGTGGTTCTTTTTGACAAAAGTTTCTCATAGGCACAGCTGATGGAGGCATTAAAGCATGGAATGTTGATGCAAAGAGAGTTGTCTGCGATCTCAGCACAACTGAAGCATTTCCAAGGTTTAACATATATATACTATGGCTGCAATTCTCCTCTTCCTTGGTGTTTGCTCTTAACATCTTTTTGGTGCTGCAGTGTCTTGGATCTAAAGTGCAGCCCTGTAGAACCAATTTTTGTTTCTGCGGTAGTCTCCGAAGGGTATTTTCTTCTAATAGTCTTAAATGTTTGTATGGAAGTGTTAAAATACGACAATTTGTGGTCGCCTGGAGATCTGTTCAATAACACCTCTACTAGAAGTATGATGCTACTGCTATGCCAATGAGCTCCCCCCCTCCCCCCAAAAAATAATAAATAAAAATTTAAGGAATGGGATGGAGTTTAAGGTTTAGAGTTCAAGACCCATTGGATGCATGTGTAAAATTTCAATAATAAATTAACAATAATAATTAAATAAAAAGAGCATTATGCTTGCATTGTGCTACTGAAATGACTTTAGTATTGGTTAAAACCATTGGGAGTGTTTCTTATGGACCCTAATCTCCCAATCATGCAATTTTCAGGAGATTGAACATGGGTTTATCTTTCTTATTGATTATTTACCATTTTTTTAGTTTTTCTTATTTTATCAATTTTATTGTTCTTTCTACTGGTGTAATAGATTAATAAGAACTCATTTTCTTTGTAGGAATGGCTCAAGTTATAACGACAATTTAGGGTTTGCTTCCTTAACTGTCTGGAACATGAAAACCTGGAAGGCTGTGGTTTGTGACTGTTTGTCTTAGAACTTTATTTTTGCACTCAGTTGCCAGTTTTTATTTTATCCCTTAATGATCTTTGCCTTTGGTGAAGACAGTCCTTCCTCTTGGTAAAGATCCACCTGCAATAACTTCTTTATGCTTCAATCACAATGGGAAGATTTTAGTAGCTTCTGCTACTGATGGAATGATTCACACGTTTGGTATCCTTTTAATGATTATATGACCTGGTTTCTTAATCTGCATTTTAGTGGTTATCCAGTCTGCATGTGAAAACAAAAACCTTTGGTTTTAAAATTTGTGGTTGCACATACTTAAGAAGACATAAACTCCTTTTCTGCTAACCTGGCCCTTTTAAGTGCATTTTGGAGGCTTACTTGTGTCTTAACTGGGGGGTTAACCTAGTCATTTGATGGAAAATTAAATGGTTAACGAAAAGAAAATGTTGCCCAATAATCACGGATGAGGGTCCCTGTGCATTTGTAGTCACAGATTACAAAAAGGTAAAACATACTCTTAATTTATTGGTGTGGCTACTCTTAATGCATTGTTAGAAATGTTTCTTATAACATAGTTAATGTTTTTACTTTACGATTTTAACGAAGTATCGTTTTTATATTTGTGCAGATTTCTTATTGGTGGCTTTTAGGGGATTTACTTTTGGCATTACTTAAAGACATATGAGAACATCTTCCATTAGTTCTAAAATAGGGTTTAGGTAGAGTTATTGTATGTATTGCAAACAATTATTGTATGGAAAGAGTTTGAATTTGATACTTGTTTTATTTTTTACTTGTGGAATGTATGGATCTTTTTTTATAAATGTGTTGTTGAAATAAATGTGTTGTTGAAATAAATGTGTTATTCAAATGTGAGGTTTTAATAATGTAATGACAGGTTACAGGTTAATATCAAAGCCATGAAAAAAATAAAAACAGAAAATAAGTTTTAGTGACGAATTTTTTCGTCACAAATATAGCAACAAAAAATTGTTTTAGTGACGAAAATTTTCATCACTATATGTGCCTGGATTTTCTTAAAAATAGTTTAAGTGACGAATTTTTTCGTCACTATATGTACCTGAACATAGTTTTAGTGACGAAATTATTCGTCACAAAATATGATTTAGTAAACTAAAGTGTTTTTAGTGACGAAATATTTTCATCATTGAATAGTGTTTTTAGTGAGGAAAAACTTTAGTGACGAAACGTTTTCGTCACTAAAAGTTTTTTTTTTTTTTTTTAAATCAAATCGGACTTTTAGTGACAAAATTTTTTGTCACCAGGACTTTTAGTGACGGGGCTACAGTAACGAAATGAGTTTCGTCACTAAAAGTCCAATTTCGTCACTAAAGGTCCTTAGTAACGAAAAACTGGACTTTTAGTGACGAATATTTTCTTCACTGAAAATACATTTTGTTGTAATGTGTTGCTGATGGTTTTTGTGTTACTCATAAAAAGACCTGTGGATCTCTTGAAATTTGCGTTGTAATTGTAAATTGCATGTGGATTGTTTTCCTCCTTTTCTTCTTAATTTTATAAGTTTATTTATATAGAAATCCAATGGATGTTGAACTTACAACCATACGTTCCACCATTTGTTATAGTAAAACTCACTGCATCAGCGATGTAGACATCGCATTTTATACCCCTTACGACTTGAGCCCCCGTTCTCCAATGATGCCCAAATTCCAAGGCCCAAGGTTAGTTCAGGGCCCAATCAGATGTTAAATGGACTTGAGATGTGTTAAAATGGAAAATATAACTTTTAATGAGCAAAAATATATTTTTGGAAAATAAAGGCCAAAGAAAATCCACGTTTGCGTACGCAGGCCACACGCTGCGTACGCAGACATAAGTCTGCGTACGCAGTTAGGGTTTTAGAGATATAAAAAATGCAAGTTTTCTGCATTAAAGACTGAGGTTGGAATGAATCCCACATCGTCTGGGAGCCATTCCAAACCCCTATTTTTCAACTATATAAAGCCTTACATGGTACCTTTTCAAACACACAGAAAATTCTAAGAAAAAATCTAAGATTCACTAGAAATAGTGAATCAAAGAGGGAGTTTTTCACAAAATATCCTCAAGTCAATTTTATTTGATTGGGGCCTTTTCTGGCCTTGATTCTTTGAGTTTAAGATTACTAATCACGTTTCTATTGAAAGTTTTTTTTTATTTTTAGGTATTCTTTTTAACTCTTCTTTTTCCATTTCTGCCTTTAATCTTTTCTTTAATCTGTTTCTTTGTTTAGTTCATGTTTATATATGTTTGTTTAGGTTAGTTTTAGACTTTCTTTATGTTTTTTAGTATGTTAGGACATTAGATTTATCGTTTAATTATGCTTTGCTCTGTTTTGCTGTGTTGTTAAAGTTTCTGGGCTGGTTTCCATGTATGCATAATCCTTTATGCGTACGTAGACTTGATTATGCATACTCAGGCTTGTTTATGCGTACGCATGATCCTGCCCAGAAACCCTAGATCTTCTATTTTGTTCTTTATCTTGTATAATGTGCTTTTGTTTTAGTTTTCTTTTTCACATGTTTATGGTGTTGAGTCTCAGTTTCACATGTTTGTTGTTTGTTTACCTTTCACATGTTGGTTATTTGTTTCCATGTTTAAATTAGAGTTTTCTCTTCCGTTCTTGTCTTAATGCCATGTACATTCATTCATGTGCCCATTCATTGATGCCTTAGGTGCTGTGATGCAAGGAGGTAAGTAAAGGTAAGTCATGCATTCATATGTGCACGCATGTTTGTTTGATAACATGTTTTGATGATAAGCATGAATGTGTTTGGTGATCTTCACATTCCCAATGTGATCCTTTAATGTTTACATGTTGCTGCCTTGGATGAGATATATGATATGATGCTAGATGAATGGTGGATGTTGTATGCTTCTAACATGTTAGATTAGGGTTTTCTCTTTCTTTTTTTCTTGTCTAAGTACCATAAGCACGCATTCACATGTTCATGCATTGATACGGTAAGTTAAGTGAAGGTAAGTCATGCATTCACATGTACATGCACATTGTTTGATAACATGGTTTGATGATGAGTATGAATATGTTTGGTTGGATAATATGTTCTTGATGTTCTTGATGCTCCAATATAATCTTTTAATGTTGCCGTGTTTATGTTGTTGCCTTAACATGATGTATGAATGCTTACAAGCCTTGGATGTGATATGATGACATGATGAATGCTAGGTTGATGAGATGTCATGATAGATGTATGCTAGGGTTTGTGATGAGATGATTGCCATGATGGATGTATGTTAAGTTTGCTTGATGAGCATGATTAGACATATGGTTAGGGTTTGGGATGAATGATGCCATGTTGTATACTTAAATGTATGCTAGTGTGTGTGTGAATTAGAATATAAGTATTGAGCATGCTTTTAATAAGGTTAAGATATAAGACACAATGAGAGGAGGCCAACCTTAGGGTTGGGTGGCTTTGGGTGCCTAACACCTTTCCAAAATTGTACCTAAACTCTAAACTCATACTCTAGTAGTAAGATCAATGGTCCTTGCTCGAAAGGACGTTATATTCATGGTTCCTAGATCATATAACTAGGTGGCGACTCCGACACATTCCGTTGTGTCCACAAGTGGTTTGTAAAAAATTTTCTGAAATAATTTATGGTATTAACATTTTCTTTTTTAGGGTGAGCGATGCAACAGAGTAAGACATGCCTTGCAACCTTACGAGCTAGTTGGAATGTGATTTATTAGTCCATGTGGTACTTTAAGTGTCACACATTTGTAAATAACACGGTTGTTTTTAGTTAGTTACTAGCTGTATCAGCTTAGGGAAGGCAGTTAGGGACAAGTTGTTAGATTTGTAACAGAATTGTAACATACTTTAGTTTGGGCTTGTGCATGCTGGCAACAGGCCATGTACTAACAGTGAGTGCCTAACCCCTGCTTGATGTAAATACAGATTTATGCCTAGTGCTTTTTCCAAGGGAGTTACTCTTGAAGAGTTGTTATCTATTCTTAGGCATCTAAGTAACTTTGCATTTGATTTTATTTCAATTTCTGCTTGCAAATTGTTTTGAGTTCATCAATGAAAAGGTGTCATTTGAATTAGGACCCATTATTTTGTTTTCTGCATTTTGGTTCTTACTTAATAAGATAAGTATGATGCATGAATTTGCAATTGATTTAGTTTTGCATTATAAATCATGTAAAGGTAGGTAGATATGAATCCGTTCACAAAAAGTTTGTTTTATTTGTATCTTATCATTATCATTAAGATTTATTTATTAATGGCAAAAAAACCTAGAAAAAAGAAACTACTAAGATTTAAAAGAAATAGAAAATCCTTTAAGCACAATCAACGGTTGTATTACAAGAAACTAGCCTCTTCGCACACATGTTACGCTTGTTTAGTTGCTTTTTTTAATAAAAAATATTACTTTCCATAAATCTCAATTTAGGGTTTATGAATTTTATATATATATATATATATATCTAAATTTGGCCCATTTCGGTCTATATTGGTCCACTTCTGTCTATATCAGTCCACTTTGGTCTATATCAGTCCATTTCGGTCCACTTTAGTCTTTATCAATCCATTTCAGTCTACTTGATCCATTCGGTCCACTTCAATCTATATTAGTCCATACGGTCCTCTATGGTCCATTAGTTCTATATCAGTCCATTTTAGTCCCTTTGGTCCACTAGGTTTATATCAGTCCATTTCGGTTCACTTCGGTCCAATTTGGTCCGTTCTATCTATTTGGACCCTTTTGGTCCACTTTGGTCTGTATCAATCATTTTCGGTCAAATTCAGTCCATTCGACCCACTTTGGTGCACTTACTTTTTTTTAATAAAAAATTTCCAACCTATGACGTCCACTCCATAATAAATTACTCTTTATCATCGATCTAAGACACTTATTGGTTAATGGTATAGGCAAGGTTCAAATGTCAAATCTCTTTTTTAATAAAAAAAACTTTACCAGTTGAGATAATTAGAATCATTTCTATGCATTTACTTAATATTAAAAAATTATGATTTCAATGCTATTTCAGTGTTTATTTTTTGGAGCTAGTCTCATGACACTCTTGGTTGTATCAATAGTTTGTAAGTGCAATTGTACAAACGTGTAAATCTCAAATTAGGATGAATGGAAAATTATGACACTAAACCAAAAAATTTAAATAAAAAAAAATCCTTAGAGCGTATGTGTAGCACGTTGATGATGCTAGTTTTATTATATAGATATAAATATGAATAATGTTAGTCACAACTTTTTACGCAAATGTTAACGGTGTTGTGATTGGAGCAATATCACTTTCATTTTGGCCTACTACTAAAACCATTTTTATTATGAACAAATCACAATAGAAAGTATTAGTAGTTGTAAATTATATTGTGTACCTAGACTTGTTGTATAAATATATAGAATCTACTTTTTTTTTATTACGGAAATTTTACTCTAATTGAAGTAATACAAAAATTTTAAAAATTTTAAATTATCCTTGGATTAAAAATTATTTCTATAAGTTTGAATTTTTAAAATGTGTGAGCACTCATTTTCACTTATTCTACTATTGGCACTACTTTTATTATCCATAAATCACAACATATCATATTAACAATTGTGAAAAATATTGTGTCTCTAAATATAGATTAATTCAATTATAGTTGAAGTTCTACAAAATTTCAAGAAGTTTAAATTATCTTGGGGGTCTGTTTGGATTGAAGGGGGATTGAGTAGAGTTAGTTGAAAATAAGCTAATTTTGGGCTAATTCTGCTCTACTATTCTTTACTCTCCCTCCCTCCCCCTCAATCCAAACTGATCATAAAAGTTAAGTATAGAAGTTTGAATTTTTTTAAAACACACAAGCAATTGACCAGTTTTCATATAAAATAAAACATGAGGCTAATTCTTGTTAAAAAAAATTCAAATGAGAAAAATTTGTTTTAATTAGTTGCTATTCCTTCTTCTAAAAAGACAAACAACACATAAATGATTAAACTAACAACAAAGCCCAAGACTAGTACTGTTTGTTTGAACTGTATCATAATTTTACATTTTTTACTACGAAAATCAAATTACTTGTTAGAAGCTTTGAAGTTATTTTCAATTTCTTGATTTCTTTTCCAACATTTTCCTCCATTGCTCAGATTTTTTCCCAAGGAAGGAAGGATAAAATTTCTGTTCAAAACCTTCAACTCATCCTGAAGTGGTATTGCTCCATCACGAGTCAATCTATCAATCTGGCTAAATCTAATGTGTTTTGTTCATCAAACATGCCTATGGAGGAACAAGTAGGCCTTGCAAGGACCCTTCAGGTCAATTTGGTCCAACAACCCAGCAAGTATCTTGGTGTCCAATTCAAGTTGAGAGGTAGCAAGGTTGCTGACTTCCAATTTCTTATTGATAAACAAAAAGCAAAACCTCAAGGTTGGAAAATGAAACTTTTATCCCAAATAGGTAGAACAACTTTAATAGCTTCTGTTCTTCAATCCCTACCATTATATTCCTTTTCATATTCTAAAGTTCCAGAACATGTTTGCAGTAAAATGGACTCAATTATCCGTGCCTTCTGGTGGGGTTATGATCATGGTGAGAACAAGCTTCATCTAATTAACTGGGATAAGATTAGCCAACCTAAGAAACTTGGTGGGTTGGGAATTAAGAAGTTCAAATACATGAATCAGGCAATGCTTAACAAACAATATTGGAGAATTTGTTAGAATCCCCAATCCCTCTTAGCTAAAACCTTTAAGGCTAGGTACTTCCCTGCTTGTTCTATCTAGGATTGTAGGTCAAAACCCCATCACTCATGGGTTTGGAGAAATATCATCAAACAAGAAAATCAATTTTTGAGGGAAGGAAAGTGGAGAGTTGGGAATGGGTATAACATCCCTCTAAACCATAGGAACTGGACCTCACACCCAAATATGAACTTATCCTAGCCTCATCTCCCCACAGGTACTGTGGGGGATTTGATTGATCACAATACTAGGAATTGGAAGGTAGATTTGGTTAGAAGTTTGTACCCGTTTCCTTGGGCCTCTGCAATTCTTCAAATTCCTATCTCCAAGACAAATTTTGTGGAGGATAAACTCCTTTGGAAGTTCTCAAAGAATGGGGATTAGCAAGTGAAAAAAGCTTATGAACTTTTAACTAGGGATGCATCAAGTCAATCTAGGCACTTTCAAGCACATATGGGTTGGTGGAGGTCCTTTTGGAAAGTAAAGGTCCCTCTAAAGCATCTTCATTTGGAAACTTTTGCATAATTGTCTTCCTACCCTCCTCAATCTACATGTTAGGGGCATCTCAACAACAAGGTTGTGCCCAATGTGTAATGAGGAGGAAGAAAGCCATACTCACCTTTTCCTTCACTGCCCCTTTGCAAGAGCTTGCTGGCATGGTTCTACCCTATCCGTTCACAGATCAGATTACACCAGAATTTCTATTCAACATTGGTTAAAACAACTCCTCTCAAGACATAATCTGAGTGATTTGGATTCTATGTGCTATTTGCAGGATATTTTTACCACTCTTTAGACTGTCTAGACCTATAAGAACAGAGTGGTTCATCAAGGAATTACCCCAAATCCAATGGAAGTGATTCTAATTGCTCAAAACCTATCTTGCAGGTACAAGGACACCCTCTCAAATTATAGCACTCCAGGGGGCAGAGATGACAACTGCACCAGACCAGAGAATTAGTCCGCAGCAGGGGACTGGCAACTAAGCATCAAGCTTGCAAGAGTTAGGAGCAGGAGACCATATAGAAATGGCACTGCTTATGAAGCATTAACGGTTCAGGGGGATAAGGTGTTTTTTGGAGCGGTTAGTAGCAATGCTAGAACATCAACTGGGGCATTGCTGGAGGCTGTGATTGAAGCTGTACTGGCAGCTAAAGATCAATGTTTTTAGCATGTTTTGTTTCTAAGAGCACTCACAGCAGTGGTGCTAAAAAACTATATTGGTATATTTTTGCTCCTCACACACAAAAACAAGCTCCAGCAATGGAGCTATAGTTATATTTTTTAGCTGATTTGCTACAGTGCACATCTATAAATAGATGTGCACTGTAGCTGAGAGCAAAAAAAAAAAAAAAAAATATTCTGCCATTGATTAAAATAACAAAAAGACTCTCTCTCTCAAACTCTCAGTCACTCCGTGCCTCTCTCTCTCTCTCTCTCTCTCTCAATCACTCTCACCTCTCTGTCTCAACGTCTCCAACCCACGCTCCGCCGGCCTCAACGTCACCGGTCCAAGCAGACCCAAGCCACCGATCACCAACGTCACCAGCCCAGACGAGATCTGTGGGTTTCTGGTGGTTGTGGGCGATGCAATGGTGGCGGCGTGGGGATTGTGGGTCGGATGGGCTGTGGGTTTTGGTGGATCTTGGTGGGCATGGGATGGGCTGTGGGTTGGTGTTTAGGTGGCCGAATCGGTGTTGGTATGGTGATTGAGTGGTCGGATTAGTGGTTTTGGTGTTTGGTGAGCATGGGATGGGCTGTGGATTACTGGTTTGTTGGTGGTTTCTGCAATCGGTGGTTTCTGCAATCGGTATTTGTTGGTAGTTTCTCCAATCGGTGTTGTGCTTGGTTTGGTGTTTGTTGGTGATCGGTGGGGTTTTTTTTTTTTTTCCCTGTTTTGTTGGTGGTTTCTGCCTTGGTGGGGTGTGTGATGGTGGGGTGGTGGTGGTGGTTGCTACCTTGCTGGGTACGTGTGGTTGTGGCTGTGGCTGATGGTAGAGGTGGTTGTGGTTGGTGCTGGGAATTTTTTTTTAGGTAATGGGATATATTATTTTATTGTAGTGGTTATATTATTTTATTGTGTTGAAAGCTAAAATAGATCCACTGCTGTAATATATGTATAGGTAAAATAGATAAAGTAAGTTTTGATGGTGCTAAATAGCTAAAATTATAAATGCAGAGCATGTTGTGCAGCAAGAGTCTTCTGCAGACATTCAAGATGAAAAGAGCCTCTGATTGGCTAGATAATACTAGACTAGCTGATCTTTGTTTTTTGATTCAAAATGGCTTTCACTGTGTTGTGTTCTTGGTACCTCATGTGGTTGTAAAAGAACTGTGATCTGTAGCTAAAGTGGCAACCCGTGTGCCAATGCACCATTGTTGTTTTTCTCCAGTTGTTTCTACACTTTTGTAATATGCCTTTCTCCCTTGAAATGGTATGGAAAAAATGTATGATTGGTTGAAGTGGAAAAATATGTTATGAATTGGTTTCATTTTTTTGAACAATGAACCAAAACTAACGTGCATGATTATTAGAACATATAAAATGCCTGGATTTCTTATATTTTTCAAAGTAATTTTTGAAACCAAACACAAATTTTTCACATGATCCACAATTTATTTTTAAAAAAAAATTTTAAATAAACGAAGACAACTTCATTTAAACAGAAACGCAATAAGCTACAAGAAAGCTTAACCATAATCCCTGGAAGCCGTACCTTAACAAACCCACCATTAATGAAGCAAAGTGCTGAGAAAAAAAAAAAGAAGCAAAGAGAAGTACTAACGATTTCCAAATGTTGTTGGCTACTGGGATATAGCTAGGATTTATTCAACTACAAATGTTTTCAGATGGCAATTTGGAGAGACGTTGATGGGTTTTCAGGTAATCAAGGAAACTTTCCAAGTATAGATCCTGACTCTGCCTGTCTCCAAACAGACCCTTCATCTCCTTAGCCTTGTCCCTGTACAGCTTGCCTTCTTCCTCTACCATCACCAGCCTTAGTGACTTAGCTACCGAGTCCCTTGTAAACGAACCATCCTGCTCGTTCCTTGGTATCAAATACCCAATATGTTTCTCTTCCAAAACCTTGGCATTAATCCCTTGGTCTGAATAGAAAGTCAACAATATGAGAGCTCTCCCAAACTGAAGTGCTTCCACCACTGAGGTCCACCCAGAGTGAGTGAAAAATCCACCAACGGAGTCATGAGCTAAAATCTTGAGCTGAGGTACCCAATTCGTACAAACCACCCCTTGTCCTTTGGTTCGCTCCTCGAACCCCTCTGGTAACTCGATCAACCCAGTATCAGCTGTCCCACGTCGAGTTCTTAGTACAAAGAAGAAGGGTAACTTGGACTGTTCCAAACCAAGAGCTATCTCAGTGAGTTCCTCTTGACTAGGCTTTGCCTCGCTCCCAAATGCTACGTACACTACTGAACCTTTGGCTTGCTTGTCCAGCCACTCTTTCATCCACAACCATGTGTCGGTTTCGTCCTTGCTGTTGAGCACTATAGTGGGAAGTTGACCAATTGGGAGAATCGGTTTCCTGTGAAGATCCTCAAGAAGACATAGCCACTCTGGCTCGAGCTCCATGCAGCTTCTCACAACCACTATGTCGCAACCATCAAGTACTTCCACGAAACGGGAAAAAACAGACAATTTTGACTCGTCGGCCTCTGTGCACTCGAAGATTTTCATACTCTCGAAGAACCGATACGCCACCGTGGTTGGGAATGGGACCCACTTGGGCGGCACTGTAAAATCCTCTGGGTTCTTGCGGTCGCCGAAAAGGGCTTTCGACCCCATGAAGCTCAGTAAGGCAGCGATGAATATACTGAAGAAAGCGTTTGGGATGCCTACTTCACGAGAATGTATATGATGTTTCAGGAACTCCACATCAGCATTTAGTTGGTGTTTCTAAGTCCAATAAGAAAATGACACCTGTTTACAAATAACATGTCAGCATACCCTACCTTATACACCTGAAAAGACAAATATGCCCCTGAAAATTTTCAAACCCCGCCTAAACACCTTTTTCCCCTTCAGTAAAATCAAAAGTCTCTCTCCATCCCTGCTGCTCTCTCTTACCGCACCTCCATCTGCTCTCTCGTTCTTTCTTTCTCTCAACTCCAAAGCTCCACAACCACTACCTAGCATCACCGTCGGAGCTACGCTGCCAAATGTCACCAATTCCAACGAGACCGACCTTTGTCTCTTCGAAAAACCCCAAAATCGTATCTCCTTCTCGTTGCTTCCAACCCCGACGACGGAGGCTTTTTCCCCACTTCCAACACCTAAAGTCGCAAGAAGGTTTTCTTGTCTCTCCTTTTCTGTTTATTTTTTGTATTTTTCACATCTTATTTGTATGTTTTTTCTTCTTCTCGAAATTACAAGGGTCAATCTTTTTATGACGATTGATTTGGCTTCATAATCTCACCTTACAAGGGGCCTACTTTTTATAACCAAGACTCAATTGAAAGATAGACCCTTGTAAGATATGTTGTGGTGTGAGATTTGAGTGTTTTTGTTTAGGAAAGAGATGGGTCTGATGGGGTTTGGTGTTATGGTGTAAGATATGGGTGTTTTGTTTAGTGAAGAGACAGGTCTGATGTGGTTTGGTATTTTGGTTTAGTTTGTATCCCTATTTTATTATCAATGTCTATAAACTTACTTGGGATTGAACTGCCTAGATTAATATTGATAGTTCCCTGCAGGTAATGTGTATATATTGTTAGCAGTGTACTTTGTTACTTACACATGGTCTATATTGCCTTACTAATAAATAAAGAGGAATTTGGTATATTTCATTAGATACCTTTGGATTATATCAACATCAGGCATGTTTATCATTGGCTTTATATACCCTGTTTCTTTTAGTTTGCATTATGACACTAGTTTCTGCTATGGAACCTTGCTGATTTTATTTAGTATGTTGCTTATTTTAGTAACTAAATCATATTGTGTGAGCTGCCTCTCGAACACTCTGTCTCTAACGTTAGACCTCTACGAGATTCACTCAGTCTTCTCTTCAGGTCTGTTGCACTTCTTTGGTTTACATTTAAACGTATATAATTGTATCTGTTGTCCTCATGTCAAATACATAGTTTCTGTTGATCAGTGTATGAATTGAAATTTATATAATGAACACAAGAAGGGACAGGAAAAAGGTTTGAAATTTTTTTATTTGCTACCATGACTGTGTGCCTTTGGCATGATTATTCTTAAAGAGGGAAGTCCGCCTTTGTTGGTCCAAATGGTAAGACTCATTACACTTTGTATACTAACAAAGAAAGGTGTTGGTCTATTGTACTCTTTGTGGTTATCTATCAGACCTGAGCTCCTTTTGTATAGACCCTAGTTTTTTTTTTTTTTTTGTGGGTAAGTTGTAGACCCTTGTAATTGTTTTGGTGTTGTAAGTTTTATAGATGCTATAGTTGTATTGATGTTTTACTGCTGCTAGGTATGTTTTGAACTATTTTGAACAGCTTGATTTCTTGTTTTTGTCCAGCTGCTGCACTTTATTGCTTTTATCAATTCACAGGAACTCATGCATAATTACTTGATTTAGCATTTTGATTCTTACTTTGTGCACATGCCTTGGTGATGATACAATTGAAGCAATAGTCTGTCAATAATTTTTATGTTTTCGTGTAACTTTGTACCACAATCATTAGAATGGATTTATTGAATGTTGGGAAATAATCAAATTAGATGTGCTCTTGCTAATTATGCATTTTGATAGGATCCTTTTTGTATATGCTATGTCCTCTTTTTAAGGGGTGGTCTCTAGTTGCTTGTGAGCAGCATTGGAATGCATTAACAAATGAAGACTAGCTTACTTTAATTTGGTTACTTTGTTTGAAATCAAAATCTGAAATTTTCAAAGCAAAAATCTGTCAACTAGTAACTAGATTCAATATTGTCTATTGTTTGTGGGTGTTCTTTTCCATTAAATTTTACTTTAATTTGCTTTAGTATTAGAGTAAAGCGACCAACTAACCAACCTTGAATTGTTTTTGCAGATCGTCTAAGATTGCTTGTTTATAATGGCTGTCATAGAAAATAAATTTCAGTAGCATATAGCAGTACTGGAGCAACCACACATAAGCAATAGCCTAAGGACTATACTTGAAGACGTGCTGGACTTATTAAATGAGATTGACCAAGTTTCATTTGGGTTAGGAGAGATGTAAATCAAGTAGCTCATGAGCTTGCTAAGTGGGGCTTTGTTAACAATTGGAATGGTTTTGTAAATTGTGGCCTTACTTGATCGTATGATATATGTGATCATGAAGGATGCTCTAGGTTGTACAATTTCAATTTTGTTATTTTTAATAAAGATTGGTTTATTGTAAAAAAAAAATTATATATATGATGGGTGATTTGGTCACATGCCCAAGATATCTTTCTGCAACTTTAAGAAAGAAAAAAGAGAACACACAGACATTGATTAAAAAAAAAAAGTAGAAATGAATAGTTGTAATTCATTTTTTCCTTGGCTTGATGATAATGGGGCAATCATTCTCACTTGTGAACTCAACTATTGTAAGACTTGAGTAAAAAATGAGCAGCTTGTAGCATTGTACAATTCTCCCTTGAAAAAAAAAACAAATCCCCTTCACCACTTGTAAGAAAACCAAAAAAAAAAAAAAAGGTCTAGCACCTACCATTCACTATATCATCAAAATAACAAAAAAGAAATATTCTAGCATGAAAATATTGTCATTCAGTACTATATCATCCCCTTAACTGGAACTCTTCATGAGTGCTATCATTCATCCCAATATAGCACCTGCAACAATCTAGTATTGCAATTCCACCACCAATTTGAAACTAATATAAAAGAATAAAATGTACTTTTGCATTAAAAACTTTCAGCATTTGCATATAATTAGTCTACTCAAACATACACAAAATCTATCATGTTTGAGTAACTTCATTAGTTACAAAAGTTTTCCAAAATGACAACAATAATTAGTGTTTGGCTATGCAATCACTTGTCCAAATTTTCAGCTACACTATCTAAAAAATTGGCAAGTCAAAAATACTATCTAAGATGTTCCTGCACTGTGCAATAATGTTGAAAATGCTGTCCAAAAATGTTGTCCATTAGCTGTGCAGTATAATGTCCAAAATACTATCCAAAAGAGCTTTCTGTCCAGAATTTTTTGCAGGGCCCTACAAAAAAGAGAGAACATGCAATATTAGGGTGGGAAAAATGAGAACCCAACATTATTTGCACCACCAAGTTCTTTTGATAAAAAGTAAGACTTTGTTGCTTTTATACTTGAGCTAACCACTATGCTAATTATATTCCCATGAGCAGGTAGCACCTTCCTTCCCGATCTCAAGTCACATCTTTCTTCCGGAGTTGCAAATTCATGATTGTGTGTCATTAAAGTGTGAAACACTCCAAATATCATTTTTTTATATCAAACCGAATCCTAGCACAACAACCCATTCTTACATCTAAATTATGATACTTTATAACCTTGTTTGAACACACAAATTCTCGTTGCCTAATAACACCATTATACTCTCGTTTAACCACTTTTCGAATGCTAAATCCCCTTTTTAAAGCATACAATTTAAAAGGGTTATATGCTTCTTCTTCAGACCTCACTTGCATTCCAATTTTAAATTCATCACATTCACCCAAAGTTACATTTTCAAAATTTTCCCTTTTATCATTGTCCCCAATTGCAACAAAAACATTTTTTGAAAAGTCCATGACTAGTCGAACCTAATTATGAAAAAAAAATATTGAATGAACAACATTACATTAACCACCATAAAGTCATAAAAAAAAAAATTGCTACCAGCCACCCGCTGTTTTTCAGCCATAAACAAACACACACTCAAGTGAGCTTTACACCAATTATCAAAACATCATAATTTTTCATAATAACTCAACCAAAGACTTAAACTAAGAAAGGGACAAAAAGATAGATTGAATACACTCTTAGGAAGAAGCTATTTATCAAAATCAATTCCTTCAGAAAAACAATGGAACAAAAGCATCACATCCATCCATACACCATGAAAAAATATTATTACAAAGAATGAAACAAATTGTGAAAATTCCAAATATGAAAAAGCAAATAATGCAAGTCACTGCACCAGTTGGGTGAGCTTATTACTCAAGTCAGATTAGGTATCTTTCCTGGAAAGTAGTGACTGAATTAATTGGTCTAACAGTATGCATGCAGGATGCACACCAAAATCTTGTTGATAACAATTTCTAATATAAGAATTATGAATTCTTGTAGGACATATTTGTATTGTTAGTGAAATGTGAGTGTATGTGTGGATAGATAGATTGTGAAATGTACATATAAAATTGGTATGGATAGACACTGATCACAAATGGTTTTTAATAATCCAGAAACAACTTAAACTTAGCTAATCCGAAATTGCTAGTCTCCCAGACTTTGGCTATTTCGATTCCTATGCATCATCTAATCACCATTCTTTGGGTTTTTTTTTTTTTTTTTCGTAAGTGCTTCAACTCCAAATACTACTAGTAATTGCGCTATAATATATAAATGCATTATCTAATCAATATTCTCACTGAAGCATTTTATCAAACAGTAGAAGTTTCCTTTCTAGATATGAATGTATATGTCAATTTATAAAACATAAATAAAAAACAAAACAAAACAAGACACATGTAAACATAAAATTTCAGAAAATAAATTCAAAAAGAGAGAGAATAAAACCTTCCTACAACGTCTGGTGTTAGAAGTGGTGAGAAAACTTCCGGTGTTGGTGGTTGGAAACACCGAGAAAGAGACAGTTTTAGGCATTTTCCGACGAGACAAAGGTCGGTCTCGTCGAAATTGGTGATGATCGGTAGTGTATCTCTATCTCCGACGGCGATGCTAGGCAGCAGCTGTCAAGGTTTGGAGTTGAGAGAGAAAAGATGGAGCCATGGAGGTGCTGGTGTGCTGTGGTGGTGTAGAGAGAAACGGAGGGAGAGAGATGAAAATTTTGATTTTGCAAAAAGGGGAAAAGCAAGAGAGGGCGAGTGTTTGAAAATTTTTCCGGCGGTGATGCTAAGCAGTGGCTGTGGAGCTTTGGACTTGAGAGAAAGAAAGAGAGCAGATGGTGTTTCGGTGAGAGAGAGCAGAGAAGGAGAAAGAGAGTTTTGATTTTGCTAGGGAAAAATGGTGTTTAGGCGGGGGTTTGAAATTTTTCAGGGGCATATTTGTCTTTTCAGGTGTATAAGGTAAGGTGTGCCGACATGTTATATTTAAACAGGTGTCAACTTCTTATTGGGCTTAGAAACACCAACTATGTGCTGATGTGGAGTTCCTGAAACATCATATACTTTCTCCTAGTTCACGAGCTATTCTTGGTAACCAATAAGGAGCAAAGTCGTAAAGAAGCCAATCTGGCTGTGAGTCTTTTAGGAACAGAGCCACAGAGTCTTGGAGAGCATCGTATGCCTTTGAGAGGTACGGAACCTTGTCTGAAGGGACATCAATGGTGGCCTCGGCATCTTCTGGGAGGTTGTCCACGTGGGGTAATGGAAGCTTCACCAAATCTATGAGGGAAGCCAAATTGGGCGGGAGTTTGGGGAGGCGATCAATGTTTCGAGGGGTGGATATGAAGGAGATGCGGTGACCCTTTTGAGCTGAGCTTGGCGAGCTCTAGGTAGGGGATCATATGCCCAAAGGCTAGCCATGGGAACATGGCTATGTGAAGCTTCTTCTCATTGCTGGTCATGTAAGCGCAAGGCAAGGCACTGCAATGGAATCCAAGGTTGGTTGGATAGCTGAATGAAGAAGAAGAACGTGATTGATTAATAATAGCTTATTTTGACGTTGATTGCACGTGATGTCAGGTGTGGCGGGTTAAGATTCATTAACTTTTGAGTTTTTCCTTCTTAGAGGAAAAAACATAACCGTAGTTGTTAAGTTGCCGTTTGGTAATTCATTGTTTAAGTCCTATATTATGTATTTTTATACACTTTTTTATGTGTATATTTTCACAAAATTACAACAAATACTATTAAAAATCTTTTAGCCCCTAACTTGTTATATTTATAATCAGATAATAGTTCTCCCACAAATTATATGTAGAACATGAAAATGAATATATATATACCACATGCATTGTATATATGATCACTACAATTTTGGCAAATGATTATGATTATTATTTTAAAAAATAAAACGTTTTTAGTCAAAATATCTCTCCCTCTCTCTCTCTCTCTCAATAAAGCAAAGACCAGAAGCCAACATTGACGTTACTACCAATAGTACATTGTTGGCTTTGATTTAGATTTTAGACGTCACTGCTCATAAAGATGGCTGACATATCTGCTTTTCTTTTCTTTTTTAAACAACATAACTGCTTTTGTTATATACCACTAGATTTGTCTTCTGTATTATCCCGAGTCTCAAAAAAAAAAAAAAAAAAAAAAAAAAAAAAAAAACTCAAATGTCTAAGAAAGAAAGTTTCTTGAAATGAAAAAATAAAATAAAAAATAAAAAAAAGGAAATTACACTTTAGAGTAATAGCATCGGTCCTACTATAATTTTCTTTCTATTTTACAATAAAATACTATTTTTTTTATTTTGCATGGTCACATTACAAAAACACTTATATCTAAATCATCTATTATACGCTCTATTTCCTTTAAATAATAATTTTTTTATAATGCTTTTATTCTTTCCCTACACGTCAGAACTCTCTCTCTCTCTCTCTCTCTCTCTCTGAACAGACACTCTCTCTCTCAAATTTGAAAAATCTCAAATCTGAAAATCAGATCTCTCTACCCAACCCTCCATTGATAAGCACTTGAAAATCAAATCTCTCTTTCTCTTATATTTCTTTAAATTTACTTCTGGTTATTGATCTAAAGTTTATGCAGTGAATTCTCTAGGTGTTCAAATTGGCTAGGAATGCGGCAAGAGGCAACAAGAAGACTTAGATAGTGCTAAGAAAAAAGGTGTTGGTTCCAAATGGTGGTGATTTTGATTTTGTTTAAGGAAATTAGTGATGATTCTGAATCGGTTTTCCCTTGGGTTTTTTGTTTGGTTTTTGTTGAGGTCCAAAATATCACGAGTACTAAAATCTAAAACTAAAGCGGCCCTCAAAAGTAGGCAAAGCCCAATCCGCCAACTAAGAGCCACTTAAAATGAGTAAGAAGAAGCCCAAACCCATGGATGGGCGAGCTTTAGGGCCTTGGAAAAGGAAGGAAAAAGAAAAAGGAAGCTCAGCCCAGCCTTTGCAATGAGACTTTCCAGGGGAGTCCAGAAAGGAACTGGACCAGGATACCTTGGGATTGCCAAAACCATGGGATCCTCGAGAAATGCAGGAATGGATCAGTTGGGATTTGGACAACTCAAGGGAGCATGCTCATGAACAGAATGAACAAAGATAGGCATGTCCCATCAGTCGCCTATGGCTCAGAAAAAAGGCTGATGACTTAGGAATCAGCACTTGATGAAAAAGAAGCCTGGTACCTCGGGGAACGCAGAAGGGTGAACCATGAAGGAAAGAGGCTGAGGATCTTTCAACTTGACAAAGAGGAATCTACCCATTTAGAGAAAATGACAAAAGGTGAAGCAACCAAAGAGTGGGTCTAAAAAGGAGCATCTAGAAGTTTTGGGAAGAGAGGATTGAAAGTCAGCCCCTAGGACCCCCCAAAAGAGGAAGGTCGGTTGGAGACTTTTTGGAGGAAAACCTCAAAAGAATAATATAGTGAGAAAATAAGGAAGGGACTAGCCACCAATGTTGCTGACACAACATTGGTTCTGGTATATAGGGCAGCAAATGGAGGGAATCAATGATATACCAAAAACCCTAGAAAGGTACTATAAAAGGGGATGAAGCCATTAGCAAAAACCATTTAGCAATAAGGAATCAGAGCAAAAAGATCATTTGAAAGACTTCTTTAAAATTCAAAAAAGGTAAAAAAAGGAGGAAAACACTATGAGGGATCCTAAGATAGACACTACAGGATACACTTGGATTCAAAGTGATTTAAACTTCACAAGTCTTAGAAGCTTACAAAGAGCTATCTAAGTCTGTGACTTTTGAACTTATATGTACATTGTGACATATCCCAGTAAAAGAAGGACCCAATGTACCAAAACTCAAAAATAATGAAATATCATTTATCTTTTTGAGGATCCCTGACGTCTTTATTTACTCTTTTTTTTTTAATTATTATTCCTTTACTGTTCCTCAGCCATTTACTTTACAATACGTATATATTTTGTATATATGAATATGTCTGTGTTGTAGAATCCATATTTTGTGCACAATTTGGTTCGTAATCAACTCAATACAGTTGCAGTGAACCAAGCTTAGTCCACCAAACAATAAGTACAAGACTTCTTGGGGGTCCAGGATCTTTAATTCTATTTGGGCCTAGGTACTGTCTAAAATAAAAAGCCACATTTTTGTTTTAGGTGGTGAGGTGGTTGGTTGGTTGGTTGCAGACTTGCAATGGTCTTCTTCGTCTTCTTTCTTGTTCTTCTTCCTGTTCTTTTCCTTTTTTTGGACATTGAAGAGATCAAAAGAGTGTAGGGGAAAAGAGGTCGTCTGACAAGGGTGAGAGATGAGAGAGAAAAAAAATATTAAAGAAATTGGATAGAAAGCTACAATAACCGTGCATATTTACATGGTTACTGTAGCAATATGCACGATTAGAAAGCTACAGTAAATATGCACGGTTACTGTAGCAATATTGTATATATACAGTGTTATAGACCCACTGATGTGGGTTGTTTTTTAGCAAAAATGTGCAAAACTTATTGCTTTTTTTATTTTGCACACACTGATGCAATTGCTTTTACCACTCTAAATTATACTTCATATTACACTTTGCACCATAAACTTTTTGAATGCACTTTTTGTACCCTAAACTATGACCTTTGCTACATTTTACACCCAGACGTTAAGTTTGCCGTTAACTTAGATGGAAAAATATGACATCACGTGAAAAAACCTAATTGCCCCTCTTCTCAATACTTTAAAAATAAAAGATAAATTACATTTTACCACCCTAAACTATACTCTTTATTACACTTTACACCCTAAATTTTGAATTTTTATTCAAGTTAACAGCAAACTTTAATGGTAGGTTACAAAGTGTAACAGGGGTCATAGTTTAGTTGCTAAACGTGCATTCAAAAAGTTTATGGTGTAAAGTGTAACATGAGATATAATATAAGGTGGTAAAGTATAATTTCCACACAAAAAAAAAAAAAAAAAAAAAAAACCACTCATATACTTTTTTTTATAGAGAAAAACCACTCATATACTTGAAACATATCAATTGTAGACACTGCTACCAGATTTTCAGTATTACAAGAACTTCATGTGTTGCTTAGCTTACGTAGGTCTTTATTAGATTGATTGAATGAATGGTATAATTACTTCGAAATGTTTGGGTCGTAACTCTTAAGGAGAATTAAGAGCAATTACATCAGTTGATGCAAATTCTCCTTCTATTTTGGACAAAAAAAGCTACTTTTTCTATTTTACACACCTATTTTTACAAAACACCCACATCAGTTTATCTATTCTATACATTTATTCAATAAAATATTCACTCTTTTACCATTTTTTATTATTTTCTCTCCCTCACCACTTCTCTCTCACAGACCCAATCCGAAACCCATCTCCCTCAGCGCCTCTCTCTCTCTCACAGACCCAATCCGCCTCTCTCTCACTTTCTCATCAACCAAACAATAATTACAATCCTCCATTTCACAATAAAATAACCACAAAACATCCAAACGATGCCATGGAACAAATTTTGGGTTTTTTTTGACAATCCTCCATTTCTGTCTTTTTTTTTTTTACAATCCTCCATTTTTGTCTTTTAAAATTTTGGGTTTTGTTTGTTTTTGTAGAGTGAAACGGAAATGGAATGCGTGGAAGCACCTTGTGACAATTTTTCCATGGCGATGTTTACAGACCCAATCCACCTCTGCTCTTGTGACGATTTTTCTGTAGATGAACTACTTGATTGTCTAATAAAGATGGGTTTGTGAAAGAAGAAGAAGAGGAAAAAGATAAAAGCTTTGTCTCTGACCACGAAAATTCCAACACCAAAACCACCACCTTCACTGCCAGCAAAGACGAGTTTGGCTCCGTACCCACAAGCGAACTCGGCAGAGACGAAGGGGGAGTGAGGTGAGGTGAGAGCAAAAAAAAGGAGAGAGTCAGGTGAGAGTGAGAGTGAGAGTGAGAGCAAAGACAAGAGAGAGAAAAAATTAATAAAATATTAAATGCATATGCTACAGTAACTGTGCATATATGCACAGTTACTGTAGCAATTGTGCATAAATGCATAATTTTACACCCACTGATGTGGGTGTTTTTTTGCTCAAATTGTGTAAAATTAGCCACTTTTTCCATTATGCACAATTATACATCAATTGATGTAATTGCTCTAAGTATGGTAAAGAAAAACAAAAAATAGAGAGTGTATGCCCAAAATATTTCCAAGGGAGATACTATTTAATTATATGTCGGTCATAATTAATTTTGTAAACATGAGTTAATTTTCAGCGTAAAAAAAGAAGTAAACATGGGTTAATGACTTATTCAAGTAAAGGATCTAAAATAATAGAGACAGTAGACAAAAGTAGATGGAAGAAAGTGATCGTAATCTCATTAATACATGGGAACGCCAATGATAAGTTTTGATAAGTACAATTATTCATTCTTGGTCACTTTTAGCGTGGCTTATTTTGTTGAAAACTGAAAACAATAAAAAAAATATTTTCTAATTATTGTTCATTTTTAAATTACTATTCATTTGATTATTTGCACTGGTCATGTCCTGAAATTGAAAAAGAAAAAAAAAAGAGCAAACGCAGCAGACACAGATGTGATCCAAACGGAGCCTTTTTGTGTGAGTTTGTATTGGACTTGTTGCTCAATTAATGTGTTTTGCGTTTTTTTAGTGGATCTTATGGGTATTGTTCATGGACCACCAAACTTAGCAAAATACAGATTTTTAGGTAATTTTAGGTCCCACAGCATTATTCACACATTTAAAAATTATTTTTACTACTGTATTTTTAGCACTAAATTTTCAATTTTAAACAAATAAACAAAATCCAAACACACCATTACACATAATTCTTTTGTCAGCTCAAAATCTCTACGTCCTTTGTTCTTGGGTTTGTAACTTTATTTATAGGGGAGGAGATTTCCTCTTGGCCGTCCGCCTATAGGCCAAGTGATGAGATAAAAGATATTTGTCCCATCTCATTTTCCCCTCTCTTTTGAGGTGACAGTGGGTGTGAGTACAAGTGTAAAGCACTGTTTAGACGGGCAAGGACGGAGGCATCATTGGATTGCCCCCCAATTTTTTTTTAAATATTATATATATACTCATTTTAATAATTTTGTTTTATAAAATTATATTTTATTTCTCTTAAAAAAATATAATTGATTCTTCTAAGCGTAATTTTATACTCATAAACTTTTTTACAATATTTTTATAAACTATTTTGGTAGCAAATTTTTATTGATTCGCATAATGAGCTCAGCATTCACATCATTTTTTTACTTACCAGTAACTACTTATCATATCAATAATTTATAAAAAAAAGCTTGTAACTCTAGCATTTTTCTCATTTTAGTGACCATAAAAAAATTTATAAATCTAAAATCTAAAACAAAATATACAAGCCCAAAAAAAAGTCTAAAAACAAAAATTACCAATAATAAAACTAAAAAAAATTAAGTTCAATTAGTTAATTTTATCTAAAATAAACAACCTCATTTTAAAAAATTATAAAAAAAATAATTTTGTTCTTACCCACAAAAAAAAAAAAAAATCTCAGTAGTTAAATAATAGCAAAGTCAGAAGTTGAAACTATAGTACACAGCCAACAATAAAACCGCCCTATACCTTAAAAAAAAAAAAAAAAAAAAAAAACTGGTATTTCATTAATATAAAAGGGAGTACAACAGAAAAGCACATGGAAAACAAACTAACAAGACAAGCTTAACATTTCGCCCTGTCAGCTAAGAGGAGATGCTGTAGCATCGTTGGCTATGCACCTTCCCAGGTCTGAGAGACTGAGATTCTGCAGAACCTTTCGCCCTGTCAAAGCTCTGGCTCCATCTCCTGTCATTCTATAAATAATGCGGCCAGTGTAGTAGGTAGATAGCATTTAATTTGGAGGTGATGTTTGCTGGGCGTCACATCCCTTTGCTTCCCGAACTTGCTTCCCCCTTCTTATTGATGTTTGTTAATGGGCCAATGAGCTTATTATTTTATCAAGCCCGCGGGCCACGGGCCTGTAATTTTACAAGGTTTGAGGTTCAATTTGGAATAGAAATAATGACTCTTGCAGGATTGGTAGAAACAAAAATCTCCGTTTAAGGATTTTTTGGCAGCAAGAATTGTAGGGGGATTTTGGGATGCTATAGTTATGATTTCAAGAGTAAAAAGGTTTTGACTTAATGGAGAAATCCACACATAGTAGTCTAACTTAATGAACTCGTCCATCTTTTATCAAGGACGGACGAGTTCATTACGGACGACTTGCGTTATCGCCTTCAGTTCTTATGTAGACCTCGTCCAAACGATTGTGAAGACGGACGAGCTCCTCACGGTACCTCGTCCATACAAGGACGAGGTCACTGAAGACGCTCGGAATGATCATCTTGTTTTTGGTTCGTCTTACCTGGCCATTGGATGGACGAGTCATATGGAAGACTAGTGGTTGATGCTTTTTATAACACCATCAATTACCATTAGACTATTAGTTGGACCACTGTTAGTTCACAGTCACATGAAAATGTCTAAGGGGAGATTTTAAATTTTAGGTTTTAGTTTAAGTTACTTGAATAAGGCTGAATGGATGAAAAATTTATCAATGAAATTTAAGAACAAAATTAAAATTCATTAAAATGATAAGATTTGAGATGTTATTTAAATCCATAACATCACAAGTATTTTTATTTGAACAAAAACCTTAGGTAGAATTTGGATATGATGATTTAAAATTAAGGGTTTTTTTTTTTTTTTTTTTAAGAATAAAAAATAAGGTATTTGAAGAACAAATTTGAATTACTTTATATAAATTTAACACATAATGGATTCGAGTGTTGAGGATTTACTAAAAAAACATAAAACACCAATAATGTTATGGATTTTAAAAATAACATTTAAGTTTTAACACTTAAATCATTTCAAATTTATAAATTAATGTCTTAAATTCATCTATAATGTAGAAAATTATGAGTTTATACTTTATATATTTATTTAATGTAAACTGATCATAAAACCTGAATTCCTCTTTCAAAATACTTAAAATGAACTTAATATTATAACTCAAACCATATATGCATCACTGCAATTTATGAGCAATCAGCATAGTCTTTGTCCTTGCAAGTTGCAACCTAGCTCTTAAAAGTCTAAAATCTTCACTAATTTGTTCTTCTGTCATTTCCTTTTCCTTCACAAATTCAATCTTCACAAGTTAGCGACAAGTGCAGATGCTTGACACCCCAGACAAATGCCCCAGAGACCTGGTCATCAAGATCAGCCACACACCCGTGAAGATTTTTATTATATTTGTTTTTTGTTTTATTGTTGATTTTTTTTTTTCTTTCTAAAATACTACTTGATTGCAAAGGGACAGGTCACATGTCGACAAACCTTATCTCACCTGGACCCGCTGCAATATCTTTGCCCAGCTTTGTCCCTCTCCTTGCTTTATTTACACCCAGAAATGCAGACCCATGCGCTAATGTAAACGAAGTAGCGCGTGGAATTTTAATACACTATGATGGTACTACGTATATGTTTGGATTGGGCTTATTTTCTGTGCGTCGGCGTTTTCAGCGTTTTCTTCTTCTTCTTTTTCTTTTTTTTTTTTTCATTTTTTTTTCATGCATTGATCATGTACTGTTTAAGGGATCTACAACTACTTTATTAAAAAAATATATTAAAAATAGGTCCTATGATACTATTCACACATTTAAAAATTATTTTGCTACAATGTTTTTAGTTTTTAGCAAAATAAGCTGTATCTAAACGGACCCGTAGTTTTTCTTTTTGGGACTTGGGTTGGTCCAATGTCGAGATGTTAGAGCATCTATAATAGTGGTGCTATTTTTTAGATATTTGGCAACATAAAAAATTACTTTATTTATTTTACTTACTCACTTTACAAAACATCCAACTGCAGTGGATCTATTTTAACTTTCAACACAATAAAATAATATAAACATCATAATAAAATAATATATTCACTACAATAAAATAATATATACACTACAATAAACAATAATCACAACCACCACAACCGCTACCGCTACCGCTACCGCTACCACTACCGCCGCCATCGCTGCCGCGGCTGCCACCGACTCTTCCACCTCCGCCACCACCACCGCTCCCACTGCTGCCGCCACCGCCACCGCTGTCACCACATGATAGCAAATAATTGTCTAGTGTTAACAAGTGATTTTTTTAACCCCAAATTATACTTATACTTTTTTATTTTTTAGTAAAACAATTTCTCAATCATCATGATAGCAAATAATCATCTAGTGTAACAATAATATTTTGTTTTAACCCCAAATTATATATATACAAATTTATCTTTTGATTAAAAAAAATTTCTCAATCATCAATATAGCTTATTATCGTCTAGTATAACAACATTATTTTTTTTTAAACCAAATTATTGTGAAAATATTGTGAAAATGTTGTGGTAGCAATTCTTAATTAGGATTTTTTATTCTTTATATTATTTTTCCTTTCTTTCATTTCATTTTCATACATACGTTTCATTTCTTTTTTTCTTGTTTTTCTCCTCCACACACGTGTCCAATGTCCTATCTCTATCCCCCCCTTCTTTTCTTTTCTTTTCTTTTTTTCTCCCTCATTCAAGAACATTCTAGCGTGAAAGTGCGAGAATCCATGAGAGAGGTTTAACAATCTGAGAAAGACAAAGGTTTGCTTTGGTTTTGAGGTTTTATACAATTTTATTTTCTAGGTGTGAAATCAAAAACAAAAGCACAAAACAAAGAGGTTTTGCTGATTTAAGACAATTCTAATTGGGCGCACATTGGATTGTGACGTTATGTGGTGTTTGTGGAATTTGTGTTCTTTAGTTCTTGATTCTGGAAGGTTCTTATGGTAAACGCCAATGGTTTCGGTGGAAACCCAGCAGCTGGGTCGACGGAAACCTAGAAATCAAGCTCTAACAGAGCTAAGGGATGAGGGAGGCACTAGACGGCTAGAGAGAAAAACAAAATGAGGAGGGAAAAAGAAGAAAGAAGAGAAGCCGAAGAGAGAGAGAGAGAGAGAGGAGAAAATATTTGTTTAATGAGAAAAGAGAGAGAAGTTAATAAAATATTATTTTTTTTGTTAGCTTCTTGCTACAGTGCACAACCATAAATAGTTGTGCACTGTAGCAAGAAGCTAAAATTTTTTACCTATGGCACCACTACTGCAGCATGCATTTTTGTGTTTGGTGAAACTAAAATAGCTATTTAGCTTCACTGCTGCTAATGCTCTTACCCAGAAAAGGCAAATTCATGCGCTTATGTAAACAAAGTAGCACGTGGAATTAGGGGTAACAAAATCTAACACGATCTGTGAACTTGACATGACTAACTCGTTTATAAACAAGTCATGGTCTGAGGCTAAACGGGTTCGAGTCATATTCGGGTTGACATAGCTAATCCGTTTAATAAACGGGTCATGTTTGTGTTCAACATGCGAACCTGTCTAACCCGTTTGACCCGTTTAACTTATAAAGTTACTAGTTATTTTAATATTATCACTTGATTTATGGTTGTTTTTATATGTTTATTACTATATTTATGATTGTAATTGTATTTTAATTTTAGATATATGAGAATTGATAAAAATTATATAGGTTAGGTATGACCTATTAAACGAATAGATTTTGTATTGACTTTTACATGACTTGTTAATTATACATGTTAAACATGCCGGGTTGGGTCGACCTGATTAGTAAACAAGTCGTATTTGGGTTGAGAATTCCTGACACGTTTACTAAACAAGTCGAGTTCGGGTCAACCCATATAGCCAAATACTCATAGCTCTACACGACACGAACCCGACCTGCGAACACGATTTGCCACCCCTACGTGGAATAGTATTTTTTCTTTTTGGAATTAGGGCTGGGTTTAGTGTCCAGTTGCACTAAACCATTCAGATAATTACTCATGTCAAACACCATTCTTTGCTTTATTTACACTCAAAAAAGGCAAACCCATGTATTTATGTAAACGAAGTAGCGTGTGGAATAATAGTTTTTCTTTCACATCATCATCCGAATGGTCCAGTGCAACTGAACGCTAGATCCAACCCTCACCCCTTTTTTTTTTCGGTGATAAACGGCATATTCATTCAAAGAAACTAAGGTGAAAAACAAACAGGAGTATCCCCCTTACAAGCTGCCTCAATGGCGGGGGAGAATACCGTCAAAAAAACAAAACGAATGCATGGAGTTTAAAGCAAATCTAGCAGCTTCATGGGCTGCAGAATTTGCTGCTCCTCCGAACCCAGCAGAAATTACAAGAAGATAAACTACAGATAAGACCCACTTCTATAATTTGCTCGTCTACAAAATGAATAGCCGTATATTTAGGTGGGTAGATTTTTATTAGTTTTTGTTTAAATTCACTAGTTGGGTTACTTTATAATTTTATAATTCACAATGTGTCATCTCGACAGTTTTACAATATTTTGTCAAATTTATTGTTTTTTCTGACACATCCTTAATGGTAGATATTTTGTGAAATGCACTTGGATATGAGTAGCACTTTAGGAGCAAATACCTCTAAATTACCTAAGAGCATTCACAGCAGTGGTGCTAAATAGCTATATTGCTATTTTTTAGCACCACTTATCACAAAAAAAGAACACAGCAGTGGAGCTATAAGCAAAATTTTTTGCTTCTCAGCTACAGTGCACATCTAAAGATAGATGTGCACTGTAGCTCAAAGGTAAAAAAAGAAATATTATTTTATTTTGTGTTCACACTGTGATTAGAATATTTTATTTATTTTTTCTTTCTCCTCCTTCCCCATTTCTACCCGTTGCTCATTTCCTCCTTCGCCATTTTTTTTTTCTTTCTCCTCCTTCCTCCACTTGCCGCCGACCCAAGCCCCTGCCCGGCGCCGATCGCCTCAGACCCACGCCGCCATCCGCCTCAAACCCACGCCGCCGATCGCCTCCGGCCTCGTGGATCGAAGTGGCTTCCCTCACCTCCACTCCGCCGCTGGGTCGTGGTTGTGCTCCGGTGTGCGTTGGTATCAGGGTTGAGAGTGTGGTGGTGCCAATGGTGGGTGGGTTTAATGGGTCGTGGTGGCGGTGGAGGTGTCGATTGTGGTGATTTCTGTGGTGGGTGGGTTTGTTGTGAAGGAGTGTTTTGGTGATGGTGGTGCCGATGGTGGGTGGGTTTAATGGGTTGATGGGCGTGGGTTTGATCGGCCTTGGGTGGGCATGGGTTTGATGGGTTTTGCTTTGCAGGTTCATGGTGGTGGGGATGGGTTCTGCTTCTCCTCCGCTTCTGATCTCTCTTGGATTTGGATTGAGGTTTGGTGGGTGGGATTAACAGATTTACATCAAGATTGAATTCTGAAGCTATGATGGTGGTGCCAGTGGCGGGTTTTGGTTGATTTTCTGCGTGTGGTGGTTTCTTGTGATACTCGGCGGTGGTTGATTGTAGTTTGGATTGGCAGGTTTTGGTTGATTTTTTGGGTTTGATGGTTTGTTGTGATGTTTGGCGATGCTGTGGTGGTGGTTCGGTGGGTTTGGTATAGGCTTTTTGGCTGGTTCTCAGTGGTTTGCCGTGTGAATGGTGGTGGGTCTTGTTGTTTTGCTGGGTTCGTAGTGGTGGTTTTGTTGTTGTTGGTTTTTTTTATTTTTTATTATGGGTTGTGGGTACTGTAGATATTTTTTTGGGTATTGAGATATATTATTTTATTGTAGTAGTTATATTATTTTATTGTGATGTTTATATTATTTTATTGTGTTGAAAGCTAAAATAAATCCACTGCTGCAGCATGTGTATAGGTAAAATAGATAAAGTAACTTTTGGTGGAGTTAAAAAGCTAAATTTTTAGGTGGGTAGATTTTTATTAGTTTTTGTTTAAATTCACTAGTTGGGTTACTTTATAATTTTATAATTCACAATGTGTCATCTCGACAGTTTTACAATATTTTGTCAAATTTATTGTTTTTTCTGACACATCCTTAATGGTAGATATTTTGTGAAATGCACTTGGATATGAGTAGCACCTTAGGAGCAAATACCTCTAAATTACCTAATAACTCATTCCGGCAGACAAGGTCAATCGTATGTAAGTTTGAAGGATTAGAGACAAATCAAAAGAACTATTCTTTTACTTTAAAAAATTCCTAATTAACATGAAGTGGTTGGTTTAGTGGCTTTTAAGATCTTATAATATTTATGAAATTCTAAATTCGAAACCTTTTACAAGTATTTTAGAGCCACTTCCAAAGAATTCATTTTCGTAATAATGGTTGGTGTATAGGAAGAGGCGAGACTATATATACCTAAGAAAATAGTCCGATACTTGAAGATATCTGAATATCTTTGTTTGTCAATTTTTTTTTCTATAGTCTATAGTCTAGAGTAATTTGCTACAAAATCTTACCGATGATGTGGATCATTAAATCAAATCCAATATAGTTAAAGGTCTCCTTTCATGTGCTGCTGGACCCAGATTTTTTGTCTTTAAGCCCCTGAATGCAATATAAAATAGATTAAGATATGTAGCAATAGTCCTGCAATCCCCACACAAAACTTCAACTTTTTCAAATATTTTAACTTTTATTAACTCTTAACTTTTTAAACTTCTAGTCCAATAGCTTATATTAAAAACTAACTTTTTTTTTTCTTATAAAAAAAAATAACTTTTTTAATTTTTGATCTGAACCGTTTAAAAGTATAATATGGTGATCTCAATTCAAAAAAAAAAAAAAAAAATTCTGAATGAGGTGTTGATTATTTCTGGAAATGAATTTACGCCAAGAGGCGCGTGTTGATGTTGGAGAGCAGAGCCACACGCCGTGTCGTGTCGTGTCGCCATCTTACAGAGGAGATAGGTGTGACTCGCTAGTACACCATAGGTTTGGGTCATTAGTTACCGCGTTGGACCCCGCCGCAACTATTGCCTAGACTGTAGGGGCCTGTTCCACAACTGAGTGAAAGCCATCATCAGTGGGCCCATCCGTTTTTGAATTGAGCCCACAATTTCAACTTCAACCTTTCTCTTATCTTCACCCTTTTCAATTTGTTATTTGACCTTTTCCCCATCACAAATTTTGCTCTACCCTCAAAAGCTGGGATATTTTTGTACACGCCAGTCTCATGAGACTGTCTCACTAATAAGATACGTGGATCCCAGGTGTCAGTGAAGCAATTGTCTTATAAGACCGACCTATCAAAAAAGAAAAAATTGTCTTATAAGACCGACGTAGTATATATTGTTCCAGGCTAAAAACGTCTATATTAGCAAAGTTCTTACGTGCTCATTTTGCAGAGGAAGTACACCTTATGATGGGTGTATGCTTCCTTCCTTTTACAAGTCAATAATTATATGTTGTACCCGATGTATATGTCGGGTATACCATATACCAGCTCCTTATAAGTTGGCATGATCTATAGTTAGTAAGTCCCACCAATTGTAAGAAGAGAGAAACATACACATGTAACAGGGTGTATTTTTTCAATTTTGCATAACAACCTGTCATACTGCCTTTTTATTTTTTTTGTGCAGTGACATTTTTTTTTCATTATTAAAATTAATATTAATTTTACTATAAAATTTTTCAATAAATAAGATAATTGGTGTTATATCAATAACATATTCGTGGAAAATATTTGGCATATTTTGCACTTATCGTCTCACATTATAAGTTCCATATGCGGAAGAGAGATGGAAGTAGATATTGTGAATATGAAACTAGTTTTTTTTTTTTTTTTTTTTTTTGAGAAACTAATATGAAACTAGTTATATTTTCATTTTATGCCAAATTGTAATATGGATTCATCTTTAAAAATTTCGGACAGTTGATAATTATTTAAAAGGGAAAAAAAATGAAAATTATTAATCTTTATCAAACTTAAGACTACCATCACTAGCTACTAATTAAATTATAAAAACATTTGAAGGAATATGATTAAAAAAAAGGGAGACCATTTGTGTCATTGATATTTTGAAGTTTGAGTTAAGCTTCAATCCACTGCTAAGTGCAACATTTAAGAGTCGATGTCTATCAACCAAGTCAAAAAAAAAGAAAATAAAGTTTGGCAAATTTATGACTTGCACGCAATGTACTTAACTCGGAAAACAATGTAAGAAGATAAGTTCCATATCTTCTTAACTTGATTTAGAAATAAAATATATATAATTTGGATAAAGCAAAAAAAAAAAGTCTTATCCTTTTTTTTTTGCATTATTTTACATTATGAATATCTCGCAATAATGTACTTAACTTGGAAAACAATGTAAGAAGATAAGTTCCATATCTTCTTAACTTGATTTAGAAATAAAAAATGCATAATTTGGATAAAGAAAAAAAAGATGGTCTTATTTTTTATTTTTTGCATTATGAATATCTCGCGATATCCTTCTGCCAACAATTTCAAATTCTCATGAATGTTGGTGATATTTTGAAATCTCACCAATTGCAAGTGAAGGTCACGCTATAATAAATTTTTTGTTTTTCAAGGATAAAATATATATAAAATATAAATGTTTGAATTAGTTGAACATAAAAGAGAAAGACTTAAGTCTAGTGTCCTATTGCATTAGACAAGTTAAAATCGTGATACGTGTATAATTTTGACCAGTCTAATGTAACAAGATACTAAATCCAAATCAAGTACCAAATAAAGAAGAAAAAACAAGAAACACAATTTTTTTTAAATAATATTTTGTACATGCTAATAGCTTAATATTAAGATAATAAATTATGATTAATAGTACAATAATCATGTTAAAAACAGCACTTTTTTATTATCTATTTTGTGTTTCTTACTTTTATAAAAAAAAAAGTACAAAAATACAGTGTGTTTCTTACTTTTATAAAAAAAAAAGTACAAAAATACAGTGTGTTTCTTACTTTTATAAAAATAAAAGTACAAAAATACAGTGACACTAAAAGCTATGAATTTTTTTGTCAAGTATATAATATTTATTGTGGAAAAAATGTTAAAATAATTAAGAGCATCAAGATTCGTCATAATCGAGGTCGCGTACTGTTTTGACAACTTGGGCTCTGTGCAGAGAGTGTGGTCTAAAGCCACCACTTACGGTCATGACACGAGACACTGGAAAATTGCTACACGTGCTAAAAGGTCAAAGAATATCCACCATATATATGCTTTGGATAATAGTACAAAAATATTAAAATATCCACGTTGGCAGACGATTAGAATGGACTGTGATGATCATTGTGAAGATTACTATAATTGGACTCTCTGTATTGTAGGAGGTGAGCTTATCCACATTCCAATTTCCACAAGACTAAAAACTCAAATTGGCCCCCACAAAATTTGTAATTTTATTGAATCAGATTTAATGAAGACAAACAAGGAAAAGTCAGTTGCACTAATGATCAATCATGTTGGAGATCACTTTGGAGCCTCAATTATCAACCGAAAATTACACTTAGTGGCGGTGGAGGAATCTTGAGTTGTTCTACTAGTATAAACTTGGTCGCAATTTTTTTCACAACTCTCTTACGTGGTATACTGTAACTAACGGTCTGTCATTTTCTTATAAATTTACTATATTTTTTTTTTTTTACGGCTTACAATCAATTATGAGAGAATTGCGACAAAAGTTTGCAATTTTATTTATTTCCTGGATTTTCTTGAGGAATCTTTGGTACAATAATGGAGTGTGGGTTAAGGGTTCTTTTCACCTTTGGCTCCACTTCCAGCCTAGTGTAGTGGATTTAAGGGATTGGCATATTGAAATGACCCTTAACAGCTGTGTCTTGAGATTGATGTTTTGGGTTTTTATTTTTTATCATAATATATGCTTCACTTTCGGCTCTCGCCGCTGATTGTGAGGTTTTGGAAACGGAGAGGATACCCAATTTCTTATTTTATTTTTGGCTAGATGTGGATGTGTAGTATTATTTATTATTTCATTTACTTAAAATATTAAATGGTTTGAACCATGTGATACAACATATATTTTTAAATTTAAGAAAAGTTGAAAGTTTAATGGTAAAATAAAATCTCTAAAGATCAGATGAAAAAGAACCCTGATCTTTGAAATGAACGTACACCAACTATGTTGAAATTGATGCTGCAACAGTTTTGTTTCTGTTCAAATGACCAGGTATGAGTGACTTTTGGTGTTGAAATGACCTCGGACCAAATAATTTGTGTGGAAACTGATGCTAAAAAATGATATATTTGAAGAAAATACGGAGATTCATGACCCCATGCATGCAATGCTACGCCATTCATTCTGACTGGAGGTTCTGATCTGAAGAAAGTAATAATCACTGTGCAGATCTAGTCGCCAAGGGAGGTTACAAGTTACAAGTTCAATCTTTTGTTGTTTTTCTTTCTCCTCTGCATGTATTAATACTGAATCAACACAAGGCTGATGCAAGAGGTTTTACTTACCTTAAAAGTCTTAAAACTGATGTACTCTTTTGTTTAATGAACTTATTCTTCCTTTCTTAAAATAAATAAATAAATCTACACTTTAATCAACTAATTCCACAGTTCCAGTAAATTTTGAAGCAAAAATTCACATAAAAAAAAAATATGTAGCACAAATTATACCCGGCTAAGATACACACTAATTCTTCTTTAGTTTTTTGTTGCGAAAAGAAAGACACATGGTTGATGGGTCATATCATAGCTCAGTTTTCACAACGAGTTTCTGCATTTTATACCATCCAAATCTAAAAGAGGAGTTTAGGAATTACTTAAAAAAAATTATGAAAAAAGAAAAAAAAATAATTTTACAACTTTTTATATTTCTCACAAAAGTGGTATTAAGACTTTTTAAAAATAATCTATTAATAAATGTTCTAGGAAGACGATTAATAGTACCAAAAAAAAAAAAACTAATATAATAAAAGAAATGTTAACGGATGCCCTTAAGATAATGATTAATAATCCATTTAAAGAAAGTTTTTATAAGAAAAAAAAAATAATTAATATTTTGACAACTTTTTTTATTTTTCATAAAAGTTGTATCAAAACTTTTTTAGAACATTTTTTTTGGAGGAACTAAAACTTTTTTAAAATAAATTGTTAATCATTACTCTAGAGCATCTATTAGCATTACCTATACCTATATAGTAATATATACCATTACAAATTTACAATCGCTGGAATCCTATTATGTATTAACCTATCCCATATAATTAGAATATTAAAATAAAACAAAACAAAAGCAGTGGAGAATGGAGAAGCCATCCATCATTGTACAAGCTGAAGCAGCCGTCGTACTGAGAAGTGGGAACTCTTTTATCTCTCTACGTTAGAGTTGTGACTGCCTGATGTCGACTGCCACAATCTTTGGGTGTCAAACAATAAGTACAGAAAAACCACTAATTTTTTGGACCATCTTTTTTCCCAGAAAATAACAAGGAAGTCGACATCGTTGTAAAAATCATAGAATTTGAAGAACCTAAAATAATTGAAGGCGAATTGATTTTCTTTGATTTTGTGTCAAAGAAGAGGATGATAAAAAAAAAATTCTTGTATACAGTATATTACGCACTTAAGTTTTTATAATTGAAAACATGATTTAAAGTCACATTTTCAATCTCTCTAAAAAAAAAAAAAAAAGTCACATTTTCAATCTATAAAAACACACAATGTTCCTCCCAAAAAATTACTCCAATATATTTATTTCCTTGTATAGTTTGGGGTTCAATCCCCGCCTACACAAAAAACTGATTGGTGTCTTGGTCTGATGGTAAAGAGATATTATCAGAAGCCGACGCCATAAATTGAAACTCTCTCAAAAAAAAAATTTGTTTGTGGAGTTATTCTTTAATTAATGTTTCAGCCCTTTTTTCTAGTTATCAATGCGATTAATATCCGTTGAAAGCAAATGAGCTTTTACAAATGTTGGGTCAATAAATAAAATAATGGCCCACATAATAACCAGAATTATATATATGCATTATCAATAAGTAAATAAATTGTTGGATAGTTACCAGTAAGGTGAAACTATAGTTATTAAACTCGGACTAGACGTTGACCCGGTCTATGAGCTGGGTCACTAGGCCACTGGTTCAATTAATGAGTCATCGGTCAAATCGTAGGGTTAAATAAAAAAAAATTAAAAATATATAAAATTAAGTTTGAAAAATCATGAATATGTAAATTTAAAAAGAAAAAAAAAGGCATATGCCTAAATTAAACTCACTATTATAATTCAAAATCAATGTTTTTATAAGCAATAGTATTAGAAATTCTATAAAATTTACAAGGAACATAAACAAATGTCATAAGATTGCAACAAAGTCTTTGCTAAATAAAATATTGTTACATGTCTCAAAATTATGTATATTAAATAAATAAAAAGGAAAATCTCAAACTCTTGTTTAAATTACCATATTATCATTAAATAATAAAAGAGTTAATAAAGTGGACCTATTAATGTAATTTTATACAATTACAAACCAAGTTGGGTTAATAAAACCAGCCGAGTCACACGGCCAGTTGCTTAAAAGTTAAAACCCACCAGGTTACATTGGTTTTAACCGAGTCATATACTGTTCTGATTCAATTGATCACCCAACCCAATTTATGCACCAAGTCACCAAGTCACAGGTCCAACCGACCGGGCCAGGCCGGGTTTAATAACACTAGATGAAACCCTTAAGAGAATACAAGTGGTGCCATGATATTGGTTATTTTATCCCTTATCAGTTATTTAAGAAGCCTATGAGATCGTAGAGCCCTTTTAATGGAACACGTGAGGGCACATGAGTGCGCGAGAAGGTATATCGTATATTCAAATGACTGGGAGCACATGAAAAGCACATGGGCATGCAAGTAGTTTTTATTGAAGAATACACATATTGTAATAACTGTTATTATGCGATAATTGTCAATAGTTAGGTGTAAATAGAAGTCGGTTTTTCTAATAAAGACACACACATAAGTCGGTTTTTCTAATAAAGACACACACATTATCTGAAAACTATACTCATTCCTGATCAATTAGACAGTTATCTTCATGCTTATAAGTCATTGCCTTTCAAGGACCATTTCGGAGTAGACATCTAATCTAGGCTTGTTTACTTAGGTTTTGGTTTGTAATTCTGTAAACTTGTGACTTGTTACTTGTAATCCTTTATATTATCAGTAAGAATATCTATTTTATTCCTTGAATCTTGGTTGTTTTGTGCATTTAAGTTTAATTAAGTTGGTCCTCAAAAAAAAAAAAAGTTTAATTAAGTTAAGGCAATGGCTAGGCCCAATCTTTTTGGTGCGAAGTACGGTCTTGCATAGGGTTTTCTTAGTGTGAATAGCCGAGTATTTTGGTTTGTATTCCAGACCAAAAGAAATTTGGATGGTTCAAGATAGCAAGCAACGAACAAAAAATGAACTAGTATAAAGCTGAGTAGGTTTAATAAAATTTTCAAGTGGATTCTCAAAAAATAGAAGAAGAAATTTCATCACTATCAGAATTTAAAAAATTGAAAGAAATTGTAGTAGCAAATACAGTTTTATATATTAAATATTATTAATCCTCTGAAAATTATCCTTTTCTTTTTTAGAATCCTCTCAAAATGATCCTATATCACTAGTGTTGAACACAATACAAAATTTCCAGTAACAAAATCAGGGTCTCACTAAATGCATTGCGTTATAATTGGTTGCTTAAAACTATTTCTAGCAACCATTGTTAGCGAAGGTAGCTTCTCTTGTACTTCTTATGTTTTTACAATTCAATAGTAGGGGATGAGAGATTTGTACTATTTTCTGTGTTCTATATCAATCACGATATGTTATGTATTTGTTTGACTTTTTTTATAAAATAACTGAAATTTAAAACGAAAAAAAAAAATTCAAATACATGACATACCATAATGGTGGAATATAAAGTGGAACACAAAAATTGGTTTAAGAGATTTGTACTCATAGTTTTTTTGCTAAATGATTTGTATTCATAGTTAAGTTACAAGACTTTTGGCCTCTTAGTCTTCATTTTTTTTTTTTTTTTTGAGAATCTCTTATTCTTCATTTGATTGAATATAGTTTTAATGAAATTATGATTCTATGTATACTTTATTCTTTTATTTGAAAAAAAAAAAATCTTACATACATATCAAGATATTGAAAAGTGTAAATAAGGAGAAAGTATACCCTGTTACGGGTATATTTTTTCATAAATAAGAGCATTTAAACTGAATCTTTGTTGGCAATAATTCGAATTAAAGATAAGTCAATTTGTTCCTCAAAAATGAAAAAGAAAAAGGAAAAAAAGAAAAGAAAAGAAAAGTCAATTTAAACTCAATGGGCGGGTCGGGTCAATCGGGTTTGCGGGTCAATCGGGTCGCGGGTTAAAACAGGTCATTTTTAAATGGGTCAATCGAGTTGTGAGTCAATCAGGTCGCAGGTCAGGTCGAGTTGACTTGTATTTTTCAAACAAGTTTTTTTTTTTTTTTTTTTTTTTTTTTTTTTTTTTGGAAATAGATGCAATCTATCAATTGTTTATGAGTTCCTTAACTGTGATTCAATTCTCACTAGTGATACTGTTACCATTTACCAATAACCACTAAACTCTTGATACCCAAATTTGGTGCAACTCTTGTTCCAGCTTTCTAGAAGCTAATCTTGGTATAATCTTCGATCTGTTTAAAGTAAGAAGAGAAAACGAAGGTAGCAAGTAAAGAATGACAAATTATAATGGAGTATATAACATATTAAGTAAAGAAAAATAAGTAAATATTTTATAAGAATTAAACCTCAATCTCAATCTCAATCTACTTAACGTTGGTAGACGTGACAAAACGGACGGATCGGATCGGGTCAATCGGGTCGCGAGTCAAAACGGGTCAATCAAGTCGGGTCGGGTCAAAAAATCTGACCCATTTTGCCACGTCTAAGCCCAACTCAAAACTCAACACCGACCCAAGAAAATAGCCAACCCGAAGTCCAGAGGAGTGATGTCACACAGGAAATGCACATCTCAGACTCAGTACAATCCAAATAGTCACTCTACAACAATGAGTCAACATACATGATATATCATTCTACCTGAAAGTCAATATACATAAACATAATAAACCTCCAGCCGCAAGTCAAGAGTTAGAAAATCTAACAGTAAAAAGTCAAAACTATTCAATAGTAGCCAATACATTAGTTAGATGACTATGAACGAGATTACAATAGTGACTAATTATTTAGGGGGGGGGGGGGGGTTTTAGAGCACTAGCATTGGGCGGTAAAAACCTCTCATTTGCTATTTTAGCAATTAGACGCTTAAAATTATGCTCCATTCACATATGTAAACTCAAAATTTTTTCCATTCTAGCTATAGTAAGGTTGCATATATGTATATATATGCAATCTTACTGTTCATGGGGTTGTAAAGGAAAAAAAATATACTATTTTAATTTCTCACACTCTCTCTCTTCCTCTCACTTTCATGTTTTTTTATTTTTTATTAGGTAGTTTATATTATTTTATTGAATTGTATGTAAAAATAAAAATTGGGATATATGTTGCGTATATTGTTAGATAAGTTGATAAAATAGATAAAATAATGTTTAAAGATGTAAAAATATATATATATATTTATATATATATTTTACATTCCTATTGCTAGTGCTCTTAACCCCGCGAACCCAATCTTGAACCGTACGAGGGAATCAAATTCGATTCAATACAAATGGTAGCTAGTAGCTAGTATTGGAAAATTTGATTTGGGAGGAGGTGGGGTCGTTTTGATTTTTTTTTTTTTTTAATTTTCAATTCTTTTCATTCTTCCGTTAAAATTGAAATGACAAAAGTTTTCTATTTGGAAAAAAAAAATTCAAAAATTTGTGTACTAATTTGATTAAAAAGAAAAGACAAGGGATCTTAGTACAACAACATAAAAATTCACTGGTATTGGTGCATTTTACCCAAGAGAAAAATGTAAGCCATTCTGACTACGAAGTGTTCAAAGTTCTGATCATCGGGGACGTATATAGGTACCAATCATCAAGAAAAGAAGGATATCAAAAAAAAATCATCAAGAAAAGAATGTATAATAATGTCAAAACAATGGGACAATGTCATATTTAAAAGGTCTAGCATATAATATAAACTAGGGTAAAATACAAAAACCAAAATTTTAATAAATATATGATTTGCTCACAATGACTGTATTATGATAATTATACGCGCAATGGAGTGTCTGAGTAACTAATGACAGATAAATAATAGTCATAGAAAAAGAATTAAGCAAGATAAGCGAGTGGACTATCAAATAGTGTTAATTGATGTTTGTGCTTACGAAACAAAGCGGATATTTTTGAAAAAGTTTGATAGTGCCTGACGTTAACCCAAACCTGAAGAATAGTTTTGTATTTTACCCCCTAAAATATAAAACCACTTTTTAAAGCTAATTTTAGAACATTGTTATACTTCAGGAGCAGAGATTCATTAGAGAACTTCAACTACTAAACTACTTTAAAAGTCCGTTTGGATTGAGCTTATTTTTACTGAAACTGAAAACACTGTAGCGAAATAATTTTTAAATGTGTAAATAGTACTGTGAGATCCATTTTTAATAAAAAAATTGCTGAAAAGTGTAATTTGTGAGACCCGTAAACAGTGCACGAATGTACTGTTCACAGTTGACAAGTCAACTATTGTGAGCTGAACCAAAAATAAAAAATAAAAAAAACGTTAACAGAAACACAAACGCCAGAATCAGTGCAATCCAAACGGATACTAAGTCTCTACACTTCAGAAGCAGAGATTCAATGAGGCAATATTAGCATTTTTGTTTGGCTAAAATTGTAGTTACTGGAATTTGTTCTTAGTCAACCTCGCTACAATGGCCAACATTTAGAAAAGCCTGGTATTAATTTTTATGCCTCACTAAAATATCAGATCAATTAGTCATTGCCTTGTTTTTGAATCCCCTAAACAAAACTTATTCTAATTCGAGCACATAAATAAACTTTATCAAATGAGCCAACTCACACGCATATGTTTATGGCTTTAAATCTAACAAAATAATTTGAATTAGCACAATATTTGGAAACCATATGGAAAAATTACACCATCTTTTATCAATGGTAAACATATATTTAGTTTGCTACTAAGTTCAGTTCACATTTATGGCACGATATATACTGTAAAATTAGTTCAAATTATTTCAATTCAAAACCTATGCGATGCTTTATACAAACGATTTTTGAACCTATACAGGCACTTTCTAATTTTTGCTTTCAATTGGAACTGGTTTATGTGGTCACCCTAAATTATTTTTTTAATCTCCTGGCTGTGGTGTAGTGTTTTTATTTTATTTTTAGAAGTAAGAAAATTTTAATTAAATAAGGCTACTTCATGCTCCTAGCATGAAGTAACAAAAATATATACCAAAAAAAAAAAAACCAAGCACTGAGAAGAAGAGAATCTAAAAAAAAGGAATGGAATCACTAGACGTGAATCCCAAAGCTCAAGACCAATCTAACAATGTCCCTGTAAATAATGTTATGAGCTGATCGATCGAATGCTCCCGATTCTTAAAAATGTGACTATTACGCTCCCTCCAAATAATTCACATAACACACAAACGTACCAACTAACACGAACTTGAAGAGAAGTGGGGAGAGCATTATCCATGTTTGCAGGTCAGTCGTTATACTAGATATTAAGGTAACCCACAACTACTTTGACATGGTATCAGAAATTTCTAGTAACAGGGTGTTAGAAGACATAACAATCTTTGCACTCCATTATCCATTTGAGATGAAATATTTATTTTCGCTATAAAATTTTTGACATCTAGGGGTAGGAATTTTGATATTGATAAGACTACCTGATACAACTATCAGTAGAAGCAAAAGATGACAAGTTACAAACTTACAATTGATAAATAAGTTCCTAATAAATATCAGGTTTGCACGGTTGGTAGAGCTACCAAAAAGGTAGATTCATTCCAAGCCAAACATAAAAAAAGAAAATGAAAAATGAAGAAACTGAGGCAGATTAATTTACCTACCTGGTCATAAGCAAAATCACTAAAATTTAACTCGTTTATCTAATTGATTTTCACCTTTTGGACAGAACTTGTCAAAATGTTGGCAAGGGATTCTTTGTTGGTGAAGACTTCCCAAATATGTTTAGAGCCTTCATCCTTTCGATCTCTTTCACTGCAATGAAGGAACACAATGAATTGGCTTAATCATCATCCAAAAATCATTGATTACTAAACTCGGTTAAACTTTAATTGAACAAAAATGTAAACATGTACAATCAGATATCATCTGGGATCAAGGAAATAGAAAGAGAACAAAAAAAGGTATATGAGGTCTGTGATCTTAGAAAACTTGCAAATAAACTTTTTTTCATCATTAAATGTTTTGTTTTTTGTTTTTGCTTTTGTTTTTTTTTTTTTTTTTGTGTTATTCAATGTTTGGTACAATAGAAAATTTCAGTTACAAAAAACATTTTCCATGGTCAACAGAAAATTGTTTACACTCATAAAAAAATGTAAACAATTTTCCAGAAGAATCCTTTGCCTTATCCCCACCACTCTTGCCCCTTTTTACTCCTCTATGCTGCCACTACCAACTTCCTCCATCACCAACCATCCGACCAGCATAACAAATCGCCTGGCCCACAAGCCATTGCTGCCACCAATCACTGGCCACCTGCTGCCACTCAAACCACCTCCTATCCGGCTATCGCAGCCACCTACTGCCAGCTGCCACTGGTTTCCTATCATTGCTATTGGCACCAACCATCTGATGTTTCTCCACTCCATAGTCTAATCCTTCTACATTATGAAGAATGCATTAATAGCTGGCACACAATCTAGTGCAGTAATTATGACAATACATTTCTCTTTCTGTTCAAAAGGACCATCACTAAGCAAAACTCACGCTCAATTTATAGGGTGTGACACATTGGCAGTATTATACTCTATTGTGTCATTATCTACTCAACTGTGTCCAGATTGGAGATTCAAACCCACAGCATGGCAAACATTGTTGCATGACATGTGGCATAAGTTTACTTGTGCAGGAATCACTATTTTTGGAACTCATGTAGGATATTATCCATAGAAAAAGGATAGAAATATATTTAAAATGCAATTATTTGTAGAGGAACTAAAGCCAAAATTCAGGACATCCAATTTCAATTTCATAATTTGTTCAGTAGGGAAAGCTGCAATACAGGGTTAAATACTAAACAGAGTATTAACCACATAAAGCAGATCTCATAGACTTACACTGTTGATACTCATAATGTAGACAAAAGTTTCCTCACTGAATATTTCTAGTTTACATCATTTAAGCAACTCTACTAGAAGTAGAAGCGCTAGATAAAAGTTAGCTACTTAGAGGTAGCAATTCTGTGAATACATTTAGCAACCCTCGACAATGAACAATCTATTAGGTATCATCTTGATCATTCGGCACACGAGTAAAATATGTAGTTTTCTGGGTTGTCATAATTATAATCACAAGCATTTCAATTTAAAAGCCCCTTTCATAGTTAAATTTCAGTTTACAGTGAACTTAGTGCTACTTAAGGTTTTACACTAGCTTCACACACAAACAAATGCACAAGAAGAGGAGGATAAAAAAAAGAAATGTGAAAATACCCCTCAGCTTTGGGTTGATTTTAAACTCACCCCTTGAACTTCCAATTTGAAAATTTTGACCTGAGGTTAGGGAAATTGCCAAATTTGTCCTTCCATCTCACTTCTGTCAGTTTTGTTTGACGGAAAGTGATTTCGCTCATCCACATGATTTATTTTCAATAAAATTAATTTTAAAGTAAAATTTAATTTAAAAAAAAAAAAATCCATTTTTTGGGTCTTCTTCTTAATCTCATCCTTCTCTCACTTTATCTCTTCCTCATCATCTCACTTACATGATTTAACTATTCAAGTAATAGGGCCATATGGAATTGGTTCTCATATCAATATTTCTTGAGCTTTGTGCTACCCAACAATAACTCCATGGCAGTGTTTGGTAAAAAATATTGGAAATCTAAGGGGTTGGGCTTCAGTTGGCAGCGGCTGGTTTTGGAGGGAACGGTCTAGGCTAACAATTTTGGCATTGTTGTTGGGTGATTGGGGGCTTACCAGAGGTGGTTGCGGCTGGGTGGACCTCGGTCATGATGATTAATGGCTGAAAATGGAGAGTCAGGTCATGTTATTGGGTTTGCTAGTGGTGACTGTGGTTGGATGGGTCTTGGCCATGTTAATTTAAGGCCAAAAATTGTGAGTTTGATCATGGTGGCATGCCACTGCTTTCAATGTTCCTTGACCAATGGTCAGCTCTAGAGTGGCAACAGTTTGGTGGTTTGGGGCTTTGAGCGAGTGGGTGATGATTATATTTTGTAGGTTCAATCATGGCCAGCCAACTTTGCCCTAAGTGATGGCTACTTGGGATTCGGCCAAGGGGATTTTGGCAGGTTGGAACGATCTAATTGGCAGCTTAGTGATTTCAGCTGTGGTCTGAGTGTTGCGTGTTTGTGAAGTTTGAGGCATGGGTTTGAAATTGAGGCATGAGACAGCAATGCAGCTGGGCTTTGCTGTGGGTTAAGGTCGGTGAGTTGCTGTGTACGGCAGTCTCAGTGAGAAGAAGATAATTGAATAAATAACATGGATTTAAAATGAAATTTTTATTTAATTTTACTTCAAAACAAATTTTTTTATTAACAATGAATCATGAGTACAGGTGATCACTTTCCTTCCAGCCCATCTAACAACCGATTTGGCGAATTCCCTAACCCCAAAAATTTAAAAATTGTAAATTATAAATCAGAGTTCAGTTTCAAATTGAACCAAAGTTGGAGGGGTCTTTTTGCATTTTGTGAAACCAAACAGAAAAGAAAAGATTCCTAATGACAGTTCATGTATAAGATCTTAATATAACACCTAACTCCATACCTTATGTATTATGATAAGTTTATTGAAAAAATAATTGAATTTTCATTTCCTTAGAAGAATATAGTACTCAAACTTTGCTATAAATTCATTTAACTACCTTCCTCAACTGATAGCTGGATTGATCTTTTCTCCAACTCAACAGCATGTCTGCTTAGCTCAAGAGGAGACAAATGGCAAAGCCCTGAAAGTCACAAACAAAAGAAAACATTTTTGGAACTGTTGGGAAAGAAAAGATTAATTTAGAACAGATAATGTTCTGCAGCAGCACCAGTGGACTGCAGTGTCTTACTTTGGATGTAATCTCTCTGATCATACTTAACACAGTGCTTCAGAAGCTTCTGCGCATGAAGGAGCTGTTCTTTCCTATTCTGATCAGTGCTCCCCTTAGAATCAGCTAAATGAGGAACTTCGTACTCAGAAGTAAACCTAAGGTGATTGGATTCAGCAGCTGGCAAACCATTACCAGACTTTTCGAGAAAAATAGGAACTGATGGTCTACCCGGAGAAAAGGCTATCAAAGAAGCCGTAGGAATTGGTGCAAATGCAGATAGACAAGATGCATTTTTCTCCTGCTTGTCAGAACGTTGTTGAGCTAGTTGTGGCTGATTGTGGAAATATTTTCTTGAATTTGGAAACCCGCTTTTATTCTCAAATGTCTCTTGAACTCTTGTCCTGCCTAGTTCTGAATCAAAATTCTTAACATCATGTGTGAGATGTTTATTTGCTCTATTACTTCTCCAGGACTGGTGATAAGGGGGGTTTGAAGAGAATTCAGGGGTAAGTCTCTTAGCCCCAGAGACCTTAACAGCATTGGCATCATGTCTTCCTAGAACACAACTCTCTGGATCATTACGTATTAAGCTCCTGCTATCATTCTGCACATCTCTCAAAGCTGTCTTCTTCTTGCCTATTGGTGATTGCTTACGGTACAAAGGCAAATCAGTCCCACAATAGCCCAGCCCATTGTTTTTAAGAGTAGAGTTGATCATTTGTGGAACCAGCAGTACTCAGTATCCTGACTTAGCTGGAGAGGCCTAAATCCAAGGAGAAATATGAAATCATTAAGGATCTCCTTGCAATGAACAAACCTTATACATCAGACTTACAGAGACTACACAGGTAAGTGACCAAGAACGTAGTTTACACTTCTATACAAATATCAACAGAGTCCCTAATAGGCTGATACATTTCAGTGCTGCCAAGACAGCCATATCATTATCACATCGAAAAATGAAAATTAACACTCTTCTGCCGCACAACTTGAATATTAATTACAACATTCACTTATTGTCATAAAAGAAAGGTATGTACACAATAATAATAACAATATAATCTTCTTCTTTTTTTAAAAAAAATAGCATAACTTCTTCCACATGTGCTAGTATAGTAAAAAGGGTAAAAATGAAGAAACTGAACAAAATCAGAGTATGTATTTTAGTCTAATGCAACTCAACAACTTCATATTGTGATCTGCTGCTGTAAATTAGCAACTAGTTACACCTAACTACTATAATAATCTTTCATGAAACAAAAGTAAAAAAAAAAAAATCATCAGATCAATCAGAAAGGAGATACTCAAAAACGCCAACTAAATACAGCTAATCATTTAGCTACTCTGATATCATAATCTCTTTCGATGTTTTTATTAATGAAACAGTAACCTGCAACAAACACCAATGCTTTCAAAGTCTACAATGCCACAAGTATAACAATGAATCCCATAAAAATCCAATACAGACAGTAATGCCACTGAATTAATTTTTTTTATATGCAACTCCTAAGGCCAATCCATAAACAATTTCGACTCGACACATGGTAACAAGGTAGGAGAAAGACTGATTTTTTTTTTTTCTTAATGACGTGGAACCTACCAAGGCAGAGCCCTTTGGACCATCCCTACGGAGTAAACCACGGATGCACAACGCCACCCACCAGAACCGTGTATTAGGTAATCCAGAGGAACTCCTAATAGGGATCAAGCCTAGGATATTTGAGTCTACAGCTCATTCCAAGCCTCCAACCACTAGGCTGAGATAGACTGATATTCAGTTACACAATTACACTATATTCAGTAACAAATTATATAAGTACATGTTTGTTTACCTATACCATATATATATATAAAGCTACGAATATTATAATATAATATACCGCAGCTAATTTAATTTTGTTTTATTTGTTCAATTTGAGAGCAACTGGCGGGTTGCTATATATTTCAAAATTTCATAACACAGCTTATTCTTAAAATAAATATATATTAAAAAAAATGGACAACAATGGGGTTTTTTTTTTTTTTTGGGTCCACCACGGGACCATTGGGCGCCTATGAGCTGAGCTACACACAGAGAATTATTATTATTATTAATTAATAAATAAATAAAAATTGTACATTAAAAACAAACAGTGCTGCAAGTTTCTCCTGAATGCAGTATTCAAGAACACAAACTAAAGTAGTGAGCTGAACCTTAAATATCAGAGAACAAACCAAACCAAACCAAACCAAACCAGAATCCATACTTTTATTTTCAAGTGAAAATTTTCAATTGAGGGTTTAACTTTAACATGGCAAAAATAGAGTAGAAATAACAGATTTGGAGGAAATGAATTAGTACCCTTTCAATTCAAGCACAAAGCAAAGCTTTTGACAACCGACCACAACCAGCGACTGAGCGAGAGAGAGAGAGAGAGAGATGTGTGTGTTTTTTGTTTTTTTAAAAAGAGGCAATGTTGGCTCCTGCGAAATGTGGAGGCGTGGAGGTTTCTTTCTTTTTTAACTTTGTTTTTAAAAAAACATATAGCAGGAGGCCCCACCGTTACATTCGGGGTAGACTGGTAAAAGTAAAAGGGTGGGCATTGAACGAAATCTTCTTGTACCATTTGTAACTGTGGGTAATGATATCTTTTTTTCCTTTCTTGAAAGAGGTATATATCGACTCCTTTAGAGTTAAATGTCATTAATGACCCTTGCTTGATTGGTCAAATATACAATATCATAAGGATGACAATGAGACCAATCAAGATTGGATCATGGGTGTTCTATCTCTATTAGAGCTGGAGTGGGTAGTGGAGGCATTTAGGTTTACTTGAGGGTGTTCACGAGCCAGGTTGGATCACGTTAAGTGGTAGAGGATGAAACCTGTTGTCGACCTAGCAAAAACGATAGCTTGAATAAGTGGGTGTTTAAGAGTAACAGTTGGATTCGTTTGAACTAGCTATAAACAACAACAAGAAGTAGAAACGTTAGAGTTTGCAAGATCTCCACCAAATATAGATAGATATAACCGAGAATGCATTTTTATTGATTAGGTCAGTTTGGTCAAATTCCTAAGTGGGAAAACTTTTGGGGTAGGTTTTGAACTGTGAGACCTATCATTGACCTCAGCCACTATTTAAACAGACCAAATCTTGATAGGTCAATCTGGGCCTAATAAGATGTCATCAACATTGATGAAATTGATCAATTTAAACCTAATTATTATTAGATAATACTAAGTTCATTTCATCATTTACAACTTCTTTCCAAAAACTAGATTTCTTGAAGACGTTGTTTCACTAAAAGTTTTAGAGTCACTCTATGTATAAAATGCAATATGTATTTTGTCTTGGACTACATTTCTATTACCTTCTACTAGGTATACAAGAGCTTGATATGAAATGACTTTTGGACCACAATTTTTTGTTTTCTTTTCTTGTTCGATGGCTCTTACAAGTTATGTTAGGTTGGGTTGTAATTATTTTTTGAAGTCTTGGCTGGGTCGAGTTTAGTTTGGCAAAAGTTTCAACTCATGCAACTTCATCCAACTTATGATATTAATAGTTTAAAAAAAAATATGCATTTCAAAATTTTTTTAATTTGATTTTTTTGTGTGTGTATTTTATGACTTTATTTAAATTTGTTAGTTTGATTTATTTTGGTATTTAAGACTTAGCTTTCATAAAATTGAGATATTAAGCTTAGTTGTGTAAATCATAATAATTTATTGAATAATGAGCATAAATGGTTGAATAAAAACTCAATCTTTTGATTTCAAAAAAAAAAAAAAACTCAATCTTTTTAATAGACTTGACAAAATGACCTTGACTCAATGACCTGATTTGACCCATATTGGTTGGATTGGATTTTAGAGATATCAAGGGTTTGGTTGGATGGGTTGGAGATATTTCTCAACACAAGGAGGTTGTGTTGGCTAACCCAACCTGTGCACACCCCTGTGAAGTATTAGTATTGAAGTCAAATTCTTGTGTTTGACTAGATTACAAGGCATTCTTGGAATTATGGTTGAATTTATTTTCTATAAACTTAACATCTCACAATTCCACTATAACATTGGACTAAAATGTAACCATCTATGAGTATTCAAAATTTCTGCATAACCTATAAATAAACTTTTCATTGCTCTTGGTCCTAACTTAGTTCTCTTTAAATCTAAGACTTTTATAAAAGGCAATAAACCTCTACACTTTAAAATGGGAAATTATTGTGTACTCCCGGAGTACCATAAATGCGTACTCCTTCCTCTCACATGAATGGTGGATCCCACTAATTAAATTCATGGTGGAACCCACCATTTATGTGAGAGGGGGGAGAACGCATTTATGGTACTCCGAGAATACCTAATAATTTTTCCTTTAAAATAATCGAGGTTTGGTTTTTTACCATTCCAAAGCTCATAAAGAGATACTTTATTGTTTTCTTAGATGAAACTCTATTATATACATGACACATTGTTAGGAAAGCTTCTCCCCATAATTTATATGGCAACTTTTCACTTAAAATCATGACATTAACCAAGTCTAACAAAAGTCTGAATTTTCCTTTTTATCAAACCATTTTGTTGAGGTGTATTAGGAGCATATTTTTTGGTGTATTATTGCATATTCTTCACAAAATGTAGAAAACTCATGTGAAAGTCGTTCTTCTCGTCTATCACTCCTAAATGTTTTTATTGTTTTGTTCTACTTTAGATTTATAACATTGAACATGTTAAAAGATTCATAATTATTTCTCATAAGTACACATACCCTTAAGTGATTCCTCCCTGTAATAACCAGGTATGTGCGGGACAGGAGGACTACACATGCCCAAGGGAATAGTCAAATATTTGAAAAGATATAGATATCCTTGTTTATCAAAATAGTAATCTATAGAAATCATCACTAAATGTAATAAAATATGTTTTTCCTCTGTAGTTAACACACGATTCAATCCGCATACATCGGAAGATACAAGTTGTAAAATTTGTGATGTGGGAAATGGTTAATTTCTTAGCCATTTTTGGCTTGTATACAAATTTCACATTTATTATTTTCATCATGCTTATGAGAAATTAAACCATACTTAAGACTGTTAGACATATATCTCAGATACTTAAAATTTAAACGTGCTCAATGACCATGCTATAAAGACGATGAATCAACGATATAAAAAGAATTAGAAACATCTTTATAATAATAATACTTACTTTGAACATGCCACTAGTGTTTGAACTGAGTCTTATCATTGTGCACATGCACCATTGCACTGGGATCAAAGCACAAAAGAGTTTGGAACAGCAGTCATTTGCACTTCTGTGATTATACCAATATACACTCCACTCACTATGGTTACAATTTCTTTAACAACAGTTGTTGCATTTGCTTTACTTTCGTATTGGGATTTTTAGATTTACTCTTCTTAAAACTGTTCCTACTTTTGTTTACTTAAGTGCTTTGTGTCTTATTCCCTTTGCCTTGAACATTATTAACATTCACGTTAGAATCATAATTGGTACCGTCTCTTATTCTACTTTCTTCTTCGATTCAAAGATGTTTATCAAACTTTTCCATTGTGTAATCTTTTGTCACATACAAAAGTTTTTTCCGATAATTGTTCCAACCTGGTGGGAGTATTGCAATGATTGATCCCACTTGAAACGACTAAGAAATTTGAATCGATAAATTACAGAGTTTATTAACAAGATTTTGTAATTTATGCAAAAGGAAAAATTATCAACCATTTTGAAGTCAAAGTACTTTTGAAAGATAAATTTGTCTATATCTATTTTCTCCATTTTGTACTCTGCCTCTCCAAAGCATTCTATATGTTCCTTGGTGTCTTCAATGGAGTGAAAGATCATAGAGATGATCTAGTTGAGTATTCAAAATGTGCCCCTACACAGAATCCATCTTCTTTGCATTTCTTCCTTTGAGCCTTGATTACATCGTTGTTTTGAGGAAATGGTTGCAAGTCTGATCCAACATATAGAAAACCTTCAATGCGATAAGAAGAAACTTCATTTTGTCATGACAATGGGTGAAATTTGAACCATCAAAATTCACCAAATCTTGATTCATCACTTTCAAACTTGTACTTCGGTTTCTCCTTACATTTCTATCAAATATTGTCTTGTTGGGAAAATAAGGGGAAAACAATGGAAGAATGAAAGAACAATGAGGGCTTTGAGGCACATAATAATTGTTATATTTAAGTTGATATTTGCCCCCACTCGATTGAGTCTGTTAAAGGGTTGTAGACAAATCAACTCTATAACTAAGCCAGGATTTTACAAGTAGCAAACTCGGATATTCCTGAGAATTTCTCCATATAGTGAGCCAAAAATTTGTAAAAAAACTAAATATAAATGATCATTTATAATCAATGAGGAAATACCATTGAAATGGTACATTGGAGAAGTCACATGAGAAGAGGCATATACTTTAAAATGTTATTATGACCATTACTAGTTGCTAGGTATGCAAAAAGTTCACTTTCCCTCAGGTTTTTTGCACAACTCTGTAGATAACTTTTCATTCTGTCACAATTTTGCTCAAGTGAAATACTGAATAATTTGGTTTCAGCTCCCCTTCCGCTGGAGGTGCAGTCTTGAGGAAGATGATGGAGTTCCATCATTCTTTAGACTCCAGCTGATATGACAGCCCTTGGGCACTGTTCACGTCAGGTAGAGGGTGACAGAAAACTGATGGGACAGCCTTTAGTCCATTCTCAAAGGCTTGATTCCCTTGTATGAGTCCTTAGTTGCTCTTTTTGGTTAGGAATGAACAAGGGATGTTCTCCTTTGCCTCCTGCTGGTGTTTTTTTGCTTGGGCTTGCTCACATGGGCTGGGTTGTGTGCACATATTGCCATGGGTTTTCATTCCTCATGGACTTTCATTCCTCATGGACTTTTATTAGTAGATATTTTTGGATTTTTCATAAATACTTGCAATGGGCCTTTGGGCAATTTGTTGTAATGTTTGAAACAATAGGACAAGTTTCAAAATACTTTTGTAAATAATATTTACTTTGATGAACTCTATGTTGCAAATAATGTTCATGGTTTCTAATAATCGCATCATAACTTAAATGATGATCTTGTGGGTTTGAATGTTTACCATGAGTGTTGAACGTGTATTTTATGGATGTCGCGATGCAAATGATGTCCATGTATTTCACGGGTTTATAATACGAGAACATAATCCTCAAGATAGCTCTCAATGAGTTTCTTCATAAGATGATTGCCATGGTCCTTTTTTGCCACGGTAACACTTTAACATGATATTTTTTCTTTGCCAAGCGTTGATAATCTTGGGCTCTTTTCTTTTTGATAAAGTAGTGCCAATGAAAATTGGGCTTTGATATTGCCAATAAGAATTGGGCTTTGATGTTGCCAATGAGAATTGGGCTTTCATATTGCCAATGAGAATTGGGCTTTGGATGAATGAATTGCCATGGGTTTGAATCATGGGCTTTGATTATGGATTTGAATTCCATTGATAAAATTGTTTTGCCATGAACTTGAATCATGGGCTTTTCAAATATTGTCAAGCATAAGTATTTTTGGGCTTTAAATAGAATAGGGTGTGTGTATTTGAAAGTAAAAAGGTGATACTTAAATAAAATTAGGTGTAAAAAAAAAGTACCTTAACAACTGTTAGGGTACTTTTTTTTTTACACCTAATTTTATTTAAGTACCACCTATTTATTTTCAAACACCACTAATAAGTTATTGGGTTTTCCCAAATATTTTTTGCTCTATCATTATGTTAATCACAAATGTTTCATATCTCATCATCTAAATTGGGTTATGATATAAAATATCACAAAAAAGCCCAAAAAACTCATATTTTTTCCAGTTTTATTATCATTATTTAGTTAAGCCCAAAACCGGCCCTATGAACCCAATAAACATCTCGTATTCTATTTAAAGCCCAAGAATACTTATGCTTGGCAATATTTGAAAAGCTCATGATTCAAATCCATGGCAAAACAATTTTATAAATGGAATTCAAATCCATAATCAAAGCCCATGGTTTAAACCCATGGCAATTTATTTATCCAAAACCAAATTCACATTAACAATATCAAAGCCCAATTTTCATTGGCAATGGGGGGGGTTGGGGGAGAGGTGGGGTTTCTAGTGTGGCAGTGGGAGTACCTTCAGCCTTGAGAGAAATATTGTGGCTTGGACTTGGAGAACCTGGTTGCCTTGGTCACAGGCCAAGTTGCATGGTTGTGTTACATAATGATAAACTAATTCAGTGGGCGGCCAGAGAACATCAAACATCCAGAAATGAAACAGAAGTTGATTTTGGACTCCATGCTAGCTATAGTGTTTTGAAGTCAGCTGTTGCACAAGACCATTTTAATATATGAACACGGTATTGGATATTTGCTTAAATTAGGGGCAACATTGGAGAAATAGACACTACATATATGTTACACACTGAATAGCATATGCTCTCAGCTATCATAAATATGATAAGTAAGAATAATTAGCCAAATATATGAACAATAAATTCAAGATTATAGGCAATTATGTGTTTCCAATTAATATAAACATAAACACTTTAATCAAAGAATAGCATAATCACCAAATTGGAAATAGCTTTAGGGAATTTGTTCGCTCGTGCTAATGAGCTGTAAAACTGCATTTGCTTTCCTTTGTGCTCTGTTGGTTCCACTCTTTGCAATCTCAATCAAATGCTCATACACTCCAAACTGAAGCGCTGCCAGTATGAAAGATGAATTGTTTGATCCCAACTCAAGAAGAACTGATGTTGCACACTCCTTGTTCTTGGGGGTTCCTTTTTGAATGAATTCAACAAGATTTTCTATGAATGAGAGCTCTCCAATTTCTTGCCGTCCATCTGGATGTGATGCAAGAAGTAAGAAAATGGAAAGGGCCTCATCAACCATGCCTAAGTTTCTGTCCTTCAGTAATTGGCGTAAGGGAGGTATAATGCCAGCATTAATGGCCCTGGCCTTATTAGCTTCGTTGAGAGATAAGTTGAAGAGTGCAGTTGCAGCATCTTTTTTACCTCTAATTGTCCCATTCTGCAACAGGGCTACCAATGGTGGAATGCCATTTGATGATCCCACAGTTATTTTGATCTCATCCAACATTGATAAGCTAAATAAAGCTGCTGCCGAGTTCTCTCTAGCCTCAGTACTTCCTTTCTGCAAGATTTCTATTATAGCTGGAATGGCTCCTTCTCTAGCTATGAGTTTCTTATTAGCCTCATCAATGGACAAATTCAATAGAGCTGTTACGGCATGCTCTTGAATTTTAGAGTCTGGATAGGACAGGAGTTGCACTAATGGAAGGATTGCTCCATTCTTGGCAATCAAAACTCTGTTCTCAGGATTCTCTTTTGAGAGCATACGGATCTTCTTTACAGCCTTTCTCTGCAACTCTAACAGACTAGAATATAGATTTTCAACCAAAGATGAGATTTCCTCTTTGTGTTCAGGTGAGGAGCTTTCCTGGACTGAAGAATCAGGCTTCTTAGGAAGCTGAAAATTGTTCTTCTCACACCACTGCAAAATTATATTTTTGAGTGCAAAATTTGGTGCTATTGACAGGTGAGCCAAAGTTTGCCTGGTCTTTGGACAGGTCCGGTGGTTGGAGTCAAACCACTTCAGTATGCTTTCCCTCTCATATGTCTTTGATGAATAATGAAGTAAAAAAAGTTTCAAATAAAAAAGAAAGAATTATTAGTGTCTATGGTGCTATAATAGTCTAGTAGCATAAATCATGCACATGCTAAATAAAAAGGATATAGAGAAACCTTCAGAAGGGGGATAGAGAAAAGGAACCCCCATTGTAATAACATAAATTCTCTCTGAGGATTGAAGTTCTTAAAAAATTGAACTCAACTCAATACAGCCATTTTGTAACAACTACTTGCAGCTCTTATATAACATCTATGAAATAACTAATTTAACTACTATATTATTGTTTTAGCCTATAAAAATCCGTGTGGCACATGATTATTACCTGTCCACTAGCAACAATTACAGGATCTGTCATTATCTCGAGTGTGATTGGACAAAGAAATTCATGAGGGATCAATAGAGATGGGCATTTCTCAAGCATTTTAGGCATGACAGGATCATCAAGAACATTGGTTAATTCCATGCCTGCAATTTGTTTGAATTTGTTAAGAATTTCAATGATTTGCTGGGTAGTATCTGCATTTTGCCCTCCTCTTTCTCTAACAAGGTTCCTTACAGCTATTGTCTCTATCTTAAGGTCCTCAACGGTATGTAGATCAAGCTTTTTTGCTAACCGTTCTATTATGGCACTGTCAGCATTCCGGTCATCCTTTTTGGAAAACACAACCATCATATCCATTGCTAGTTCTATATCCTGTGTATCTGTTCGCTTCCGTGCTCTCCTGAGTTGCACGCACATCAGCTCAATCTGAACCATAGTATAAGCAAAAATTAAAATTTAACGATAGAAGCAGAAGGAAAAAAAAAAAACTTGATAATGCCAACATTCTGAACAGATGAAGCAACATACTCTAAATAATTTGTGAGAAAAGATTTTCAAATGTGTAATTTTCAATATAATAACAAAATTGTTAAGAAACAAAAACTTGAAACAATACCTCTTTGATATAACATTAAGAATATGGCAATTATTTACTCAATCATTTAGTAGAGTTCAAAACATATAACAGACCAATCATAAGCTACTTTTGCAACAAAATGGACATATATACCTGTTCTTTCAATTCATCCGAGACATCAATTTCAACGCTAGGGAAATCTCCCAAAGCTTGACTGAATTTATCATAAACTGTATGAAATCTTATCATGACTGCCTCACTTTCCAATGCCTAAATTGCAAGCAAATTATTAGGATATGTAAACAGAAGAAGGAAAAAAAAAAAAAAAAAAAAAAAAAAAACTCAACTAACCAGATAAATCTTGCTCCCCTCGTTACACATTTTCAACAATTTCCTCGCACAAAGAAGCACCTTCTTCAAACTACACAACCAAGCAATACCCGTCTCCGGGATTGGCGTTTCGAGGTCTCTGATCTCTTCTAAAAGAGGCAGCAACAACTTGATGCGCCTAACAATGCCACTACAATCTTTCTTATGTGTCCTCCTGTAATCTCCGAATTGAGCCACGGATTCAATCACACCCACTATTTCTTGAACCACATGCAACTTCTCCACAAGTTCTCCCCCTACTCCTCCTCCTCCTCCTCCTCCATCTTCTCTCTCTCCATTATCCATCACCATGACCAGGAGGAGGGTTGAGGGAAAGAGAAACGTGAAGAGAAAGAAACCCTAACCCTAGTTTCCACTGGCATTGCAATGCTCTGTAATGTGTTTCTTGGTGGGGGGGTGAGAGAAGGTTTTCGCTGGCTTTTCGGGGTTTAGGTTTTTTGTTCAATCCACAAGCATTTAGCGGAGTCTTGTACGGTTGTACCTTAAAATAGAAACTGTGTTTTTGAAAGTTAGTTACTTTCAAGTTTCACACTAACGCCCACGCGGTATTTTGACATGTTTAATGAATATCCTTATTTTTAGGAAATATTTTTAGAAGTTTTTAATGAGGAAAGAAAAAAGCAATTCCCTTATTTGACATATTTTTATATTTTTCATAAAAATTGTATTAAAACTTTCTTAAAATGGTTTATTATCAAATGAGTTCTAGTTAAATTTTAAATATTTTGAGTAAAAATCTATAAATATATGTTAGTAAATCTAACAATTGAAGTAATTTACCAAAAAAAAAAAAAAAAAATCTAACAATTGAAGTAGAGAAATTCTAGGGAGACTAAGTATAGAGTCGTTTGTTTTACCATGTACATAACTATATAGTATAATAATATACTTGACAATAATTGCATTAATTCATTATTCATGTAAGACTTACACAGTTAACTAAACAAATGTGTACATTCTCAAAAAAAAAAAAAAAAAAAAAAAAAACTAAACAAATGTGTACGATATTATACACTTTTTGCAAATTTGTACAATATTGTACACATTTTCTTACAAGAATATTACAATGTAAACTAATCATTTTTCTAATATTTTTGAACACATACTAGAGTTGTTTGTTTTAACCGGTACTCACTTTTGTGTTGTATTTTCTTTCAATTCAAGATATGTTTTGCATCAAAAAAAAAATCAAGATATGTTTATTGTGCAGAAATTTGAAATATATAGGAATAGTTGATTCTTGATAAATAGTGAAAATACAGTTGTTTAACTCAAATTTGAAAAATAACAATTCAATGAAACATGAGAAATTCTGACTCCCATCTTTTAATTAGAAAATGTCAAATATCAAATCTCACATATCATGTATATGTGATAGGATAAAACTTAGGTATATTTCAATTGAGAATTTAAACTTTGGTTGCAATATTAACCAAATTTTAAGCTGAGTATAACTTATTAACCAATTTTGTTCAAATTATTAGTTTATGGTTAAATATAGCACAATCCAATATTACGAACAAAATAAAGTAGAAATTAAACTACACAGCACATGGTTATGAATAGAAAAGCCTAATAAGGAAAAACTCTCCATGATTTACCACCAACCCTTAAAAATAAATCCACTAATAAAATATAGAAGGTTTTTTTTTTTTTTTTTTTTTTGAGTAAATTAATTCTAGTTGCTACCTCTAGTAGTAACTTCCTGATGTGATTACATGCAACTCAAATCCGATTGAACTCTCTAAATATGGACTTGTTCATGCGAACACCCAGTCTATATATGACTCCAATCGTGAGCATCTTGAAAGTTTAAACTTTTTACAATTGCAAATTTATGTTAATTGTGCAGTTGCTTTAGCTAAATCACCTGTCTTTGGATATGCTTTAAGTTGGCGGTGAACAGAGTACTTAGTGCAAAACCCTAGGCATACAAATGCAACACTCTCCAACATCGATCTTTTTGATCGACTAATATGTTTTCTAAAAATACTCTCAGCAGTAGGGAATGAAATCCAAAGCCTTTAGTCAATCTATGGGCCAGAATTAAAATCAAGTCTATCAAGGCTTGATCAACCAGGACATGATGGAGAGTCTATAGCTAGGACAGATACTTTCGTCTTCTTAAGCTCTTCATGAAACTTGGTCTCGATCTTCAAATATGTACTTTAACATTCTAAGACTCTTGACATGAGATACAATAGGCACTTTGACATGATTTAGCAACTCTTTAACAAATGTAGACCTAACAACTAACAAGTTCTTTAGGCATAGTAGATTAGGTTGCCTAATCAAATTTAGCACATGGTTGCATGCATTAATCGATAAAACAATATATATATATATATATATTTCTTTTCTTTTTTTCCCATAAAAATTAAATTAAATTCAATACAATTAACTTCAATGCTAGTCAAATTTGACCTGTAGCTAGAAGTTAGTTTGGCTAGCTACAAGCTAGTCATAAAAAAAAAATAATAAAAAATAAATAAATAAATTAAAAAAAAAAAAACACCATGTATTTATACATAGGTTTAGTTTTGGATTTGTTAATAAAATTTTAACTAGACTAGTGGGATGATTAGTACATTGCTAATTAATGCTCTTATTGAGGGATATAATGGGTCTCAAAAAGAGGGGTATTGATTTTTTTTTTTTCATATTCGTTAGTATATATCATCTGTACACATCACCCATTTCATATTTTAAATGTAAACATCAATAATAAAAAATGTGTACACTATATACAACAATGAGTGTGAAGCAATATTTTCTGTTAAAAGAATGTGCTACAAACAGATTTGGATCCAATAAAACTACATGGTCTTAAGAGTTCATAGTACCACAATATTAATTCATTCAAGCAAGCTCGTAAGTCCATAAAAGAGAATTCATAGTACCACATTATCATTTCATTCAAGCCCTCAAAACACAGATACCCCAAAAAAATAATTCATGAGACAGCCGAATAGGCGGCTTCCAGGGATCTAAAATTCCTACGGCTTTGCAATCAAGACATGCATTAATGTTTAATAATTGTAATAATGGATTGAATCTTACATGGTTTACAACTAAGGCGCAACAAACTCAACTCTGAGGGCGGAACAAACCAACTGTTATCCCCAAAGCTCTTGAAAATGTAAAATGATCTTTGCTCCCAAAGTGTTAGTTTTGTCGGTTGAACTTTAGAAAACACCCTATTTTTAATTATCACGAACTGAAAAGTGACTGTTTAGTTTGGCCAGGAACGGAGCCAAGATTTTCTCTTACGAGGACTGGTGTATGAAAAGAAAAATAATTATTTTAAAAATGTGAAATATACTAAAATTCTAAATTAAATTAATATAAAAAAAAAAACTATTATTGATTCAATATTAACAATTTTAACACATATAAAAAAAGATGCAAAATTATTTTTTATTATATTTTAATCAATCATTTATGATCTATCACAACCAAATTTGATGTTGTTTAAAATTATAAAATTTATCTATGATTGAGTATGTATTAAATGTTACAAGAATTTCCCTTTCAATGTATAGAAATCAAAGAATTTGTTAAAGAGTTATCTTTTATTTTGTTGCGAAGCATAGTTTGGCAATATTCATGACTCAAAATGCTTGTTTCATAATTGTAGATAAAATTGAAAGAGTAAATAGAAGTACACTCATTCTCTAATTGAAATGGCATGAAGCACGAAAGTCAAAAATCATATTTATTATAACTATTTTCAATATTTTTCTTACTAAATAATAAAGTAGTGTTGTCAATTAAATTTTTTTTTTTAAAATGGGTAAATTACAAATGCCACCATTTTGATATGCCCTTCAAACATGGAACTACCATGTGTTTTATTTTGTGACACTTACCTCTTTTGTATTTTGCTTTATGAAGCATTTTTTCTATTTTTAATGGAATTTGATAAGATAGTATCTATAATTGCCCAAAACAAAACCAATCAAAACTAAAAGCACTCAAAAAAAAAAAAAAAAAAGCACTCAAAATAATTGCTTTGGTTGAACCAAACAACGACAGCACTCAAAAACCCAAAATCTTAAATTTTAACTTTGAGTCACAAACATCAAACAAGCAAATTGTAATGCAAAACACATAGATCAAGTGATCATTTTATTTTTTATATTCTTTTGGTCAATTTTCAATTAGGAAGGACTAATTTTTATTTGGGGGGTCAAAAACTTTTTTTTTTTTAACTTTCAAAATATATATATATATATAATTATTATATATATTAATGAATTAAAAAAAAAAAAATTGATGAGACAATTTTTTTTTGCTAAATGAGTAATAACTTCTCAGCACTCTCCTCGGCTGCTAATGGCTTCCAATAGTAGCATAGGAACTGTGTTCACTGACACAATTGTCAAAATCCCATCTAGCCAAAAAAAAGCCAAAATTCCAGAGGCAGATCAGTATAGTCTAACAGAAAACGGATTTTGATCGGGTACAATACTCTACCGCAATGAGATAGAAACAGAAAACTGAGAAAAGCATATCAAACCAATGGGTGACAGTTCCCACAAAGGGCCAAATTGGCCATTTACCACTTTTCACTGAAATTATTAGCAAAATACCACTATTTACAAAATAAATAGCAATATACCATTTTTTTTAAACTTGAGTTTGCTGTATAAATCAAGTTCTAAACACTTGAGTTTCATATAAAAAAAAAAAAAAACTTGTGCTAACGTGGATTTTTTTTTTTGAAAAAATGCCACATGGAACTCAAGCTTCCTAAACTCGAGTTCCATGCAACACAATACTCGAGCTTACCAAGCTCGAGTTTTTTGTAAATACAAAACTCGAGCGTAATGCTCTTTTTTTTCTTCTATGGTACTCGAGCTTACCAAGCTCGAGTTCCTTGTAATATGGAACCCGAGTTTTGTAAGCTCGAGTTCCTTATACTTTTTTATGTTAATTTTGATAATCAACAAATAAACATAAACATAAAAAGAAGTATTTTTTTTTTCATTTGAACGCACAAACATATGTTTTTATTTATTTAAATAGAAGCATTATAAAATATAGAAATTTTAATTTCAAAATTTTAATTTTTAGGCCACTCATACCCCTTGTTCATTCATTTTTAACATACTCATCAATTTCTAACTTCTCGAAAGCGTTATGGTCAAATTGGTTAAAATATTGGGGGTTACAATGAGAAATTAGAACAACATGTAAAAGAAAAATCTCACTCCGTTTTTAGCCATGGTCACACCGAAAGAAGTTTAAGCTACATATTGTTACTTTATCAATCCTGTTCCGAATGACTGTATGGTCAAATGATTGATAAGTATTGCAGAAAGAGTGGACCACTCGGATATAAAGAAGAACTTACATCTTACCACGTCTGGAAATGTAACTCGAGTATTTAAAACTCAATTTACACAGCAAACTCGAGTCTCATGAACTCGAGTTTCAAAAAAGTATTATATTGCTACTTATTTTGCAAACAGTGGTATGTTGCTAATAATTTCCGCGAAAAGTGATAAATGGCCGATTTGGCCTCCCACAAAGTATTGTAGGTCAACTTAGTACATTTTCTTCTAAAATGTTCAAGCATTGTAACCTTCTGGGACTCAACCAACAACATTAATGTTCTGCCAAATATAAAAAGATTGATAATAATAATCACAGTTGATGACTTGCATCTAGTATGAGTAAATGACTTTGAAGAACTCTCAATTAGTCCACCACATGAACAGAACCATTGACAGTCCACCGCATGAACAGAACCATTGACAATGGTCAGACCAAATATGAGCTTTTTATAGGAGCATAAACTGAAGTTTGGCCTCCAGAACAGCAGTAACACGCTCTAGAGACTTTCCAATTAAGCTATGCTACATCTTAAAACTGAACAAGCAATTACAGAATGATATAGAATAGTAAATATCATCATTTTGTGAAGCAATAACATAAGCTTTACCTTTAAGATAGATACACACCAGATCTTATGTAAATTAACAAGCATTTAGTTATTTATAACTAAGCCATCATTAAGAAAATTTCTCATTATCATGAAAGCCTGTTCTGCATCTCCATCTTCTTCAGGAGATGCAGGCCGGTGGGCAAAGCCATGACCTCTTTCCCTGAAAACCACAACCTGAGATCCCCTACCTATTGTTGTCTCAATATCCCTTAAGACACTGATGGGGCAAAGCGGATCATTGTCCCCTGAGATAAATAATACAGGAACCTTTATATCAGATGCTATAGATGGGTCCATCCTTGTACCATAAAAGGAGACCCCAATGCCAAAACAAGCACCCTGATCTCTGGCCAGTACCTCTATCACTCGGCCACCTCCATAGCAAAAACCAATTACGCCAAGCTTCTTTGAGATTCCAGCAGCCACAAATTCATCAACCATCCATTTTGTTGATGCAGCAATGTCATTTGCCATCCTTTGGGGGTCTTGACTTGCAATCCATTGTTCAAACATAATCTTTGGTCGGTCCTTTGCCCATGGATCTCCACGAAATAAGTCTGGAACTAGAACACTGCAGATTGTTTAACCAAAAAAAAAAGTATAAGGGCCTGAAGAGTCTGTTCAAAGAAAATTTCCATGGCATGATGACAGAAAGTACTATGCATGCATGGTACTTCAAGGGTAAGCAACATACTTGTAACCATTGCAAGCAACACGATATGCAAACTCTCTTGTGGAAGAATCTTCAAACCCAAAAATATCAGACAACAGCAGAATGCCACAACCATTATTATTTTTCATTGCCTTGAAGAGACAAGCATTGATGCTATCAGCACCCTCCCCAATTGAAAGTTCCAATCCACTTACCAATTCACATGCCTCGTCATCTATGCCATCTTCCACTTTCAGCAAGCTACATGATACTTTGCTGATTATATTCTCCATAAACAATCTCCGAATATTTACATTGCCTTTCTTCTGAACAACATAAACTGAAGCTTTGCAGTTAGAAGTTGCAGACTCTTTACAAGGGGAAGAAAATAAAAATCCCAGTATAAAAATCCCAGTATATATATATATATATTAACAAGAAGTGAAATTCTGAGAGTTTGCAAGACTCTAGAAAAAAAATCAGAAGGACCAAGAGCCTCTTGACTCAGTGGCACTTCCGACTCTCTCCACAAGGGAGAACTCTGGTTTGAACCCCAGGGACAAGGTATTCTCAACTCTCAACATACTTTTTTTATTTATTTATTTTATTTTTTAAGGGAAATAAAATTTATTCCGTAAGAACAATCCAGATACTAGACAGATGTACAAGGTATACTAAACTCCAGAAGTTGAACTTTATGGACTATTATAAGAAGAAGAGAAAAAAAGACAAAAATAAAAGAGCTTATTTTCATTTTTATAATTTGGTTTCTCTATTTTGTTGGCAGTGTTATCAAAGAACAATTGCAGCAAATTTTGAACTGTTGGATGTAAGGATGAGAGAAAGAAGTTGACTTGAGAATTTGCATTCAGGTTAATAGAATTTTTATTAATTGGACTCTTTTTAGTTAAATTTTGGTTTTAATGATATTTTGATAATTAAATTTAGGGTGAAGAGTTATGGACCAAACCTAAACATTACCAATTGCCAAATGTGTCTTTGTTGTAATAAAAGATTAGCACTATTGGGAGAGACGTAACTCATTTAAGTAACTAAAGAAATGGCAATCAATCAAGCTTAGATATAACTAGTTACTATGCAATATTGACCATGGCATTGTATGAAGTGAAGCTGTGCATCCAATCATTATTAACTTTCAATAAAACAAAATATCTTATGGGGGTCATGAAACAAAAGAGAAACATATTTAAATTATAAGAAAGTGTATAATACCTCAAAATAGTGAATAAATCGCAATAAACATTGAAGGTTCAACAACAAACATGATTGTTCTTACTCACACCATGCTCATAGACTGATAGGGGTATCAACTTAAAGAGCCAGCAATCCCAATTCAATATAAACTCATATCTAGCTATGAAAGTGAATTAATTTCTAGTTTATATATCAATCATGCTACTTCCATCCAAAATCAATGCCAAAACTGCAGGAGTCTTGACATTTATCATCTTCCCTGTATGTAAGTAATCATTGCCAGCATTAATTGGTGTTCAAGTGCAAGTTTGCTTTGCTAGTATACCAAATTCCAGTAGATTTTCTTAACCCCTAAAAAGCTCTCCTTTTTTTTTTTCACCTAAAAAATACACTCCCCCTTTTCCTTTTGTGTTGTGGTGGGTCCAAGTGAGGTACCTTGTGAGTGAGTGTGTGAATTTTTTATTTGGTGAAAAATTGGGTGCCTGTAGCAGAGTTGTTTTAGAAATGAAACTGTTAAATAAAAGATATGAAAGCGAAACAAACCCATCAGCCGGTCTAACTTACTAGAATAAAATTTCGGCTGAATATTGGCTCTAGTTTATATTTGACTTCAAACTGAATTGAATTAATATACATAGGTGGCCAATAGAGTTTTGGTACACAATCAATTTAGGAGGCTCCAATATTCTAGCAACTGAATAAGTAAATAGAAGTGGGTCTAAAATTTCATTAGAGTTTCACCCAAAGCAAGAGAGTAAATTGCAGCTTCCATGGTAAAGAAATGAGCAAATAGATTATACAATACAAAGTAAGCAAAGCAAAAACGTACAGATGATGGGAGCAGAGGAGAAGAAAATGGTGGAATGAAGCAATAGTTGTAATGGACTGGCCTTCTTCTCAAACTCAAAGAGCTGCTGCTGATGCTGATGCTGCTGCCACTTCTTCTTATTGAAGCATAAGTTCCTGTTGAGGCCAAAGTACCCATGTCTCTGCAATAGCTTCCCAAATTCAGTATTGAGTTTTGACTCTCATCTTCTCACCAAAACTACTACTTATTAGATATTTTTTCCCTCATTTAGATATCAGAATTTCTTTCTTCCAACCAATACCACACGTCAGACTCATTGGGACCCACACTTTTGTTTTAAGATTTTGTTTTTTTAACCTTTTTTTTTGGAATGGAAACGATAGAAAACATTCTAATTTCGAATGCCTATAAATAAAGATCTTCAATCCTTGTTTTGTCCGCTCACCCAAACCATGGTTACAGCGGTAACAATTAACCAACCCATGGAACCATGAGGTTAAAGTTAAAAGAACATTATATGGGATTGCATCAAAAAAAAAAAATTTACATGGCTGAAGCCGCTGAACATGGTTTTCACATGGGCCAACATTTTCGGTGGTTCAAAAAATACTCCTATACTTTATGTTTAAATAGAGATAAAATTTGAAGACAATTTAGTAAAAATATAAATAGAAGTGTCAAGAAACTAGTTTCAATAAATGAACAAATGCGAAAACATATGATTTCAATACCATAATAATAATAATAATTTTGAAACGACACACTATTGACAATAATGAAATCTTTCGTTACAGTAACCAAACTGAAATGATTTGTAAAACAAAATTCAAAACATTGGTGTGAAGGGTAGCATTGTGCTGTATGCATTGTGGTTTTTTGTTTTGTTTAGTACCCGTTTGGGTACAGCTGAAATGCAGTGCCTTTGCGTTTTAGTGTTTTTTTTTTCATTGAGAAGCACATTTCAATACTTTTCAGTGAGTCCCGTGCACTGTTTTCGGGACTCACAAACTTTTTTTTCAACAAAACTTTCATTAAAAATAGGTCTCACGATACTATTCACACATTTAAAAATTATTTTGCTACCGTATTTTCAGTTTTCAGCAAAATAAGCAGTATCCAAACGGACTCTAAGTGTTTAGTTTACAACCTTTTCTATAAGAGTTTATAAAGGGTTCATCTTTATGAATTGTTGTTTAGTGTTTAGTTTATACTTTATTTACGGTCTTCAACATTCTAAGACTCTTAACATGAGTTACAATAGACACTTTGACACAGTTTATCAACTCTTTTTAACAAATATAGATATAACAAGTTTTTTACGTGTGGTATATTAGGTTCTCCAATGACTTTAAGCACATGATTGTATTAATCGATTAAAAAAAATTTATATTTTCCCAAAACAATAAAATTCAATACAATAAACTATAATGCTAGTCAAATTTGACCTGTAGCTAGAAATTACTGGCTAGTCTAAGAAAAAAAAAACTATGTAGCATACATGGGTTTTTATTTTTTATTTTAGATTTGTTAATAAAATTTTAATTAGACTCTCAAGATGATTAGTACATTGCTAATTAATCCTCTTAGTGGGGATTTAATGGGTTTTAAAGAGGAGCATTGATTCTCCCATATTCGTTATTGTACATCATCCATACACATCATGATATCACCCATTTCATGTTTTAAATGTGGACATCAATAATAATAATAAAAAAATGTATACATCGCACGAGAAATTTGAATATTATATATGCAAAGTGTATAACAATGAGTGTGACACAATATTTTTCGTTTAAAGAATGGGCTACAAACAGATTTGGATCCAATAAAACTTCATGGTCTTAAAAGAGTTTATAGTACCACATTATTAATTCATTCAAGCTCAGAAGTCTATGACAGAAATTTCATAGTAACACATTATCATTTCATTCAGTACCCCATAACAGATACCCCAAAAAAACCAATTCATGAGACAGCCGAATGGGCTTCTAGGGATCAAAAAATTCCCAAGGCTTTGCAATCAAGACATACTTCAGCCTTTAAATCTCAAATTTTCCTGACCCTATGCAAAGTTCTGTTTATAATCGCCTCTAGTCTTTCAAGGTTTACAATTTAGGCGCATCAATCTCACCTCTGAGGGCAATAACATCGGAACAAATCTACTGTTATCCCCAAAGCTCTTGAAAATGTAATGGTCTTGAATTTTAGAAACACTCTCAGATTTTAATAATCATGAACTGAAAAGTGAAAATGTGGCCGTTGAGCTATAAGAAATCCACAAATGAGAAATATAAGTTCGGTACAACTTATTTTGATGAGATAAAAATAAATTGAATTTGACAAAACTTTTTTTTTTATTGGTAGAAATTGAAAAAACTGTATCTAAACAAAAAGAAGTTTTTAAAGTAGAAATTGCCAATTGCCAAAATCCCATATAGCAAATTATTTATATATTTTATCTATAAAGCTAAAAGTGCAGAGGCAGATCAGAATTGTCGTAAGAGAAAAAAATTGTTCAGATTTATGAGTCAGTGTCAGTACCCTATTCAAAGACAACGGTATCATCAGGTATAAAAATAGAATAGACCAGAAAGTATTACCGCATACCTTTGATGTGATGGTCACTTCACAGGTATACCCATTTGTGGGGTGTGGAGAGTAAGGCCCGGGGTTCAAGTCTCCAGTCACTTTATATGTAGTGGTTTCTTAGTAAAATTGGATATAACATTTTAGATTTTTAAATACTAGAGTTCATCATTCTTATCCTTAAACTAATAAAAGACAAAAAAACAAGTAATACTAGATACACAATATTTTTCACAACAAATTTAATAAGTTTTGAGTTGTCAAGTTGTTATTGATTCTCATCTAAACTCACCAATAATATTATTTTATTGAATAGTTTGAGAAAGATTGTTTGTAGTTTTTTGAAATACGTATAGGTAAAAAAGTATGTAAAAAAGTGTGTAATGTTGTTTAAAATGTGAAATGTAAGTTTAAGATTAATGACCAAACAGGCCCATAAATTCCCCAATAAATAGCACATCAGATGGTTTTGGTTTTTGACATCATTGAAAAAGACTTTTACATGACATGGACATGAATATCAACGGTAAGCATTAACTTTATAATATTCAAACACAGATCTTTGGATTAATGTGGCCAAAATTTGTAGCATGCCACGTGTCACGGAAGAATTAACCCATGTCTCCCACCCATAGTGCTCTAGAGCGTATTCATTCTTTCTTCTTTTCTTTCTATACTCTAGAACGAATTCAAACTATTCATATTACCTTCAACTTAAAAATAAAAAAAATTATTCTACCTAAAAGATTAGGGTAGACACGTGAAAGGAGAGGAGTAATTGTAGCTAGTGATGCTAAGATTCTACAAATAAGTTAACGATGTTCCAATAGTATTGATTTATGAAAAAGTTTTAGAAATTTTTTTATGAAAAAAGAAAAAAATAATTGATTTTTTTACTACTTTTTATATTTTTCATTAAAGTAGTATTAAAACTTTCTTAAAATTGTTAACTAACAAATGTCCTAAGGACACCAGTTAACTTGACCTTATAATCTTTATATACAAATTGATGTGTTACCCTTTTTTTATTTAAAAAAAAATCTAATATTCATTTATCATGTTTTCAAAATCCACCAATAACATTTATTGTTACATCAGTTCGTAAAGATTATGTTGTAACATTTGTATTCATAAATGGCTTTTGTTTAACTAATTTCCAGAGAGTAGTGGTTAATGTGCATTTAATACTTTATTAAAAAAGTATTTTTTTGTATTTTTTTTTTCAAAAAATCATGTCAAAATGTACACATATATCATAAAAAGCCAAATGCTATCCTAATGAATTTGTACGTGTAAGCCAATAAATCATTAACAAGTGTGTTTTCTTCTTTGAAAATATTCAGTAGAGCTTATAATTCAACATTTAATAATCTTTAACATGTGCCCTTTGAGCACTCAGTACCTCTTTTATATATATATATATATATATATATATATATATATATATATATATATAAAATCAATTAAAGTATTAGAAAACAACTTAATTTGATATTAATTTATATTTATTTTACCATCTAAAATTTATGTCAATATGAACACAATAACTAAATTTTGTCCCATTAACAATAATTTAAATAGATACCAAAATTATGATAATCAATACTTGTTTAAATATTGATGACATAACAAAATTCAATCCACTCATTTTAAAATGAATTGATAACATTTTAAGAAGTCTATAGTGGAGCTACCTTAAAATTCTAAAGGATCCTAATCTGATACAAAAGTAATATCTAAACAATCAAAGGAAAAAATAAAGAGCTCGATGTGGAATGAATCTCAAAAGTAGATTAGCTAAAATAGGAAAATATGTTTTGAGGTGGTATTTTTTGTGTATAATGGTTACATATAACTCCCTCTCCCATGAGATGCGATCTCATCGCATTACAAGCAACTATTACACAAAATGATAAATTCTTTTTATTTTATTTTTTTGAGTTGTGACCCACATTATCCAGACCAATTCATTAAGTAAGGCTAAACAAACAGCTTTGAATACAACCTACCCTTTTTAAAGGCAATGTGTAAGTACCTATGTGGCTCTATGTGAAAATTACTATATACTACAGAAATTTGAAAAAGCACATGGCAAGGTAACCGTTAAGGGGGGGGGCAAGGGCACACGTAAGAACGCGACTTTTCATCTTGGAGATCCAACGGCTACCATTCACTAGCCGTTAGATTTAAAAAATTTGTATAGAGGACCATATAATATCCGCTGTAATTGCGTCTCAATTTCGCTTATAGAGTTTGTACTTTTCCTTTTTCCCTTTTCTTTCTTGTATAAACCCTTCCCCAAAAACCTAAAAGATTCACAGAGAAAGAGAGAGAGTGAGAGTGAGAGTAAGAGAGAGAGGTTGAGGGTCTCGATGGAGTTTTCGGAGTAGTCTCTCTCTCTTAATTTTTTTTTTTGTGTTTCCAAGATCAAAGCAAAAGAGGGCATTCGGAACTGTGATTTTTGGTTATTTGGGTTCTTCTATTTGTTTGATCGGAAATAGGTAATGGGAAACCGTGGAAATCTTGGTTTTTTGAATTTACGATATGGGTCTTGCTTGTTAATCTTAGTTCTTGATTGGTTCTTCTTCTTCTTCTTCCCTTTTTTTTTTTTTTTTTTGTTGTTGCTAGTTCTTTCTTATTCGAAGGTTTCTGTGTTCTTTCTCAACTTTAATTGTTGATTTGCAATCTGGGTTTTGTGTTTTATAATCAAATTTTGATTCTTTATATTTTTGGATTTGATAGAGAAATGGCTGGATCGGACGAGAACAATCCGGGCGTGATCGGACCCAGAAATCTTCAAGGTACTTGACCCGGATTTGAATTTCTTTATTCCTCTATTGGGTTTGTGCCTTTTGTTTTTGAATTTTTAAATTTAGGCTCAGAAACCCTAGTCTGAAAATTTTGTTTTCTATTTTTTTATTGTGATTTAGAGGAGGGATTTCGTGCTGGAGGTGGAAAATTGGTTTCTGGAATCGGGCACAACCGGAGAGCATTGAGCAGCATAAACAGGAATATAATAGGAGCTCCTCCTTACCCTTATGCAGTCAACAAAAATGCCTTTTCAGAGTAAGCACTTAAAACCCTAGCGTCTGTTTGGTTCATTTTGAAAAAGTAGAAGCAAATGAAAGATTAAAATGTTGTGTGTCAAAATGGGTGCATTAGACTTTGTAGAATAGAAGATTTATTTTATTGGATTTTTTTTTTTTGGGGGGGGGACTTTTGTTTCTTCCTTTTCTACTTTTGATCTTTTACAATCTTTGATTACTTTCTGAGTAAATTTATTATTTTTATTATATTCAGAAAACAAGCTGACTTCAATAAGAAACCATCTATTCCAGTACATCGGCCAATTACTAGGTCAGTTGTCTTCTCCATAATTTTTGTTATGTTCAAAATTTTTCTTTTCTCTCTGGCTTTTTTTGATTTTGGTACTTTTTTAGGAAGTTTGCTGCAGAGCTATCCAACAAGCAGCAAGTTATACCCGAGGTACTGTTTCCGTAAACATAGAAGGCTGGTTAATTTTGTTAATTTGAGTACATAGGGTTCAGTATGAGATTGGATTGATGTATAATTGCATTAACAGGAAACTAAGAAACCAGGACATCTAGCCCCAAAGCCAAGTGAGTTTGAGGATTGTACCATTATAGATGCAGAAGACGACGAAGAGTCTAGTGACTTTTCTGCGCCAATGTTTGTGCAACACACTGAAGCAATGTTGGAGGAGATCGATCGGATGGTATTTTCCTCTCTCCCCTTCCTTTTTTTTTTTACTGCATATCATTTTAAACTTTTGGTTGGAATGGCATTAATGTTTTAATTTCCTGCAGGAGGAGGTAGAAATGGAAGACATAGATGATGAGCCAGTTTTTGACATAGACAGCTGTGATAAAAAGAACTCGCTTGCAGTTATTGAGTATATCGATGATTTATATACAAATTACAAGAAAGCAGAGGTGATGTAGAATCTACTCTACCTGCTTCATTTGAGTTTCACAAAACCCTCTTGTCCAACATTATTCAGAGCTTTTCTGTTTAAATCATCAAACTGCTTTTTTGTTTAAGTCTTAATTTCTTCTGTGTCTCTATTAATGAATGAATTTGACATATATTTGGAGGATGAGTTCCACATAGTTAACTATTAGCCAAAAAGAGTATATCTAAAATTTTAAATGTTATATTGTAGGTGAGAGCTTTAATAGGGTAAATAATTTTTGGTTGATGAAGTGTTGGCTTGATGTTACTTAAAAAATTCTGGAAGATTGTCAAAGGAAAGTGATAAAATAAAATCTTGGAAGGTTTTTAAATTTAGGTGGGAGTTTATGGTCCTAGATAGAAGAACGCCTTGATGAATTTAACATAAGATTTAGGTGGGAGTTATTGGTCCTAGATAGAAGAAGGCCAGTTGAATTTGACATAATATTTAGGTGGGAGTTTATGGTCCTAGATGAATTTGACATAAGATGGTTTTGGTTGATGATTAGCTGGTGATGATGGATGGAAGAGTATATAAATTTGATACTTGGAAAATTTACTAATGTTGTTGTTCAATATGTTCTTGCAGAGTTCTAGCTGTGCCCCATCACACTATATGACACATCAATCTGATATTAACGAGAGGATGAGAGGTATTCTCATCGATTGGCTGATTGAGGTACATAAAATGTTGTGTTTTAGTGGCTTAAATCTATGAGATGAATATTTGATTTCATGTAGTTTAATTGAAATCACTAACAATTGAATGAATATGATTACAGGTGCACTACAAGTTTGAACTGATGGATGAGACCTTGTATCTTACTGTAAACCTGATCGATAGATTCTTAGCTGCTCAACCAGTGGTGAAACCAGCTGGTTGGAGTGACAGCAATGCTTCTTGCTTGCAAATATGAAGAAGTTTCAGTTCCAGTTGTGGAGGATTTTATTGTGATATCTGACAAGGCTTATAGCAGAAAAGAAGTACTTGAAATGGTATATATAACTAAAAGCATTTATCTTTTACATTTTATAAACATAATCAGATTTAGAATATATGATTTACTTGTATGCCTGCAGGAGAAGTTAATGATCAATACCCTACAGTTCAATCTGTCAATTCCCACACCATATGTGTTTATGAGGAGGTTTCTCAAAGCTGCTCAAGCTGACAAGAAGGTGTGTATATGACATAAATAAACTAAAATTGCACACACTGTATGTATTTGGCAATGATTTTGATTAAACAGATTTTATTGTGACTCTACCAGCTTGAGCTACTGTCATTCTTCATCATCGAGCTGTGCCTGGTTGAGTATGAGACGCTTAAGTTTCCACCTTCTTTGTTGGCTGCTGCTGCAATATATACAGCCCAATGTACTCATTATGGGTGTAAGCAGTGGAGTACAACCTGTGAGTGGCACACCAGCTACTCGGAGGAGCAACTGCAGTAAGTGTTTATTCTTTCTTTTACCATTAGCTGGAAGTTTGCAGATCATATGCAATATAGACTAGATGCATTTTATGAATGGTGGTGTATCTTATCCATGTGTAGGAATGCTCAAGGTTGATGGTTAATTTCCATCAGAATGCTGGGTCTGGGAAGCTCACAGGTGTTCACCGGAAGTATAGTACATCGAAGTATGGTTATGCTGCAAAACCAGTCCTGCTAACTTTCTGTTAGAGGCCAGATATTAGCAAATGCTCAAGAAACAGATGATTCATCATCATCAATCAAGAGGAGAGAGTAACATTTATTAGGCAAATTGGGGGGGGATGGGGCGTGTATTTGGAGCAACATAAGTTGCCCCTGTGGTTCTTGAACATATTCTAATTTGGCACTCTCAAATTCAATCTTTTATTCTATGCTTTATTTGAACATAGCTAGATTTTTCCCCTTCTTCTTCTTGTAGAGAAAAATAATTTTCCATGTTTGTTACGTATGATCGATGAAATGAATGTTCATTTGTTTGTTTCTTTATAATCAAATTGTGAGGTTGCTTCTAGCCAGACACAACATTCTGCTTGTTGAACATGTAGCGAAAACTTAGATGAACATTTAATTGGTTTTAGACTCTTCGGTTTTTGCATTCAATAATTCAATTGCCATAAAAATTAAAAACTTAGATGAACATGTAGCGAAAATTAGATTCTAATTGAAATCTAATTTATAGTCTAATTAAATTTGAATTTCTTAACTTTACTACCGATAATTCGGCTTGTGCATAGTAAATGAGACGAGTAGTGTGAAATTAAGAATTGATTAAAATCGAATTGAATTTTTACATTAATATATATATATATATATTTAAAACTTTAAAACTTTAAATAATTAAAATAAAAATAAAATAACAAAGATAAAATATGCAATATTTTCCTTAGACAATTTCTAGGTAATCCAAAAAAATAAAAAATAAAAATAAAATTAGATGTCAACAATCTGGCAAACCCCAATACCTTCCACTCCATGAAGATGAAATCGGTCCTTTTGGACCATCACAAAACTGCGCTTCATTGTCAATACATGCATGGCATCGCGCAAAGAAGGCTCCAACAGCAACAACCCCAAGAGAAACCCAAATCCCAAGACCCCACTACCACTTCAAATGACCCAGCTGTTCCATTGAAATCCAAGTCAGGTTCAATCTCAAGCTCTCACTATTGCTATTGGCTTCTTACTCCTACCTCATCATCTTCCTACTACAACATCGACACCATGACCTCAAGAAATAATGCATCGGCAATGCTGTGCATAGCCTCGTTGGATTCTTCTGTCACTAGATCATTCGGATACGTTCTTACTTCATTCAGTTCGTCACGCCAAGATCATCAGAGTGTAGTCTTTCTTCTTTGCTTCTGGTTTATATTGGTTCTACATTGTGTGTTAGATTTTGGTTTGAAAGCTGGATTTTGTCAGATGGGTATAATGTCAAATTTGAACTTTGATTGAATTTTGTGGCTTATTTCATTGTTGAGATAATTTCTTTTTTATTTTTTGGTTACCCATAAGTTGTTTCAGAAAAAAATTGCATTATTTTATTTTATTTTAAAATTTTAAAATTTTAAGTTATTTATATGACGTGGAATAGTTTTTTTTTTTTTAAAGCCACAGCATCTTAATAAAAAATTTGGTATTAATTTAATGAATTTTCTTGGAACACAGTCATAATGCTCCACGAGAGTGCGTTTCTTTCATTTGTCTCAATTTAAAAAAAAAAAAGAAAAAAAAAAAATCTAACTTCTAACTTTTTATTTTTTAAAATAAACTAATCTCTATTGATAAACACCTTATAAATAAGCTACAACCAAATAGCTAAATTAATTGTTTTAGTCATAGCTCGTCAACTTTACCTCTATCTCTATAGTCATAATTTATTAATTTATTAGTCTCTTCGAAGTGTTTTTTGCATTTTCTCTTAATTTCATTTGCTTCAATACCTTGAGTAGTTCTGTAACAATGGCGGACGAGGTGATTCTGCTGGATTTCTGGGCCAGCTTGTTTGGGATGAGGTCAGGATTGCACTGGCCGTGAAGAATTTATCAAGCATGAGTGCAAGGAGAGTTGTGGAACAAAAATTCATTAAAGGAGCCTCTGCTTTTAGAGATGAACCCCATTCACAAGGAAAGATCAGTTCTCATCCACAACGGGAAACCGGTGTGTAGTCACTCATCATTGTTCAGTACATAGATGAGGGTCTGGAAGGATAAGTCTCCTGCTGCCCTCTCATCGCTACCAGATGGCTCATGCCAGGTTCTGGGCTGATTTTGTTGATAATAAGGTACGTTTTATCATTTATGCAAAATATTTTTGGTTTGGTTTATTATATATGTTTGACTCGTTAGGTTTTGCTAGAATTTATTTTAGAAGCTAGCTATTATGTATTTGTGTGATGTTTAGATTCTATTAAGGATTAACTAATATTCAGTCTCTGTATATCTGCTCCTGCAATTCTGATTCTACTTGAAGTTTTTGTTTCTAATCCTAGTAGTCAGAGATCAGAGCAAGTGTAGTTGGGAAATAAGTTAAACCCCTTTATGATTACTAATATGTCCTATGCCAAAGAAAAGATGAATGGGGTGAGTAATGAAAAATGATGGTTTTTGTTTGCTTTTCATTAACTTGAATTTATGTAGTTTTTGAACATTCTTCCTGCCTACTCTTAGCATTTGTCATGTTATATTTTTAGAGTCCAGTAGTATGTGATGCTATTTTTAGGAAGTTCTATAGTTTGCTGCTATGTCACACACAATTATCTAACATGTGTGAGTCTTAAGGTAGTTTAAGCTGGTAAAATTTTTGGTAATCGAATAATGGACTTAGGTTTGAATTCTTTGCATACAATAAGGGAAATCCATTGGTGTGATTGGCATTATGGTAAAGAATAATCATCATGCTATGAGAAAGAGGTCATATGACTATATGGTTCATCTCATAGAATCTTTTCCTGAAGGTTTAAGAAATATTCTTCTATATTGATTTGAAGTTCATTACTGTCATTTTCATCATTTTATATAATCTGTGGAAAATACAGGTTTATTATGTTTCAAGGTATTGACCACAAAGGAGAAAAGAGCTGGAGGCAGGCAAGAAAATTCATTGGAAACCTTCAAATATTGGAGGGAGCTTGGTGACAAGCCTTACTTTGGGGAGTGAAACATTTGGGTTTGTGGACCTTTCTCTTATCCCCTTCTACACAGCCTGGTTCATTGTCTGAGATCTTTGGCAATATCAACATAGAGGCAGAGTGCCCCAAGATTATTGCATGGGCTAAGAGGTGCCTGCAAAGGAGACTGGCCAAGTCTCTTCTGACCAGAAGGTTTATGAGTTTGTTGGGCAGTCGGAAGGATGAGCTTGGAGTAGAGTAATGGTTAGATGGATTTAGGCTCAAATCTAGAAGTGTCAGCATGTTCAAATGGTTGTGTGAATTACTAAATGAATTGATTACATTTTGTTTTGTACAAGTTTGGCTTTGTTTCATCTAGGTCCGTTGAACTTGTTAGACACATTAGTCTGACTGCTGAGCTTTAAAGGGGCATGTATTGTATCATGAATAAGAGAAGACTTGTTGGGTCTGTAAATGTTTAGATCATGCTATGACTTTATTTTATTTGGAAAAATGCATAAATTTCACTATATGTGCAAATGTGAGGGCAACCTGGATGTTTAGAGGAAATAGAACAAATGAAATTCAATCAAAAGTATCTTTGTCAATGTAATACATTACATTAGTCCAAAAATAGGGAAACAAAGGAATAAGATGTAATATGAAAACATTTCAACAAATTAGACTTCTACTCTAATATATTTTATATCAAACTAGTCGTTGTCAGGTGTAATCTTGGCTGAAGAATTACTAAATGAAATCTAAAGAATGCTAGTGTTATTTTTATATTTCAATTGAGTAAGATTTTTCTTTTTTAAAATAAAATGCTAATTTTATGAAAAAGTAATATGCCTAATTAGCAATTATGAAAGGTGATTTAAATTAAGAGGCAAATATAAGTGAAGGCTACTATCCTAACTGTTTGTATTGCCTTCAGTTTCATATCTAAGAAGACTAAGATACCACTTGAGGTTCAAAGTGAGCTCTTACATTTATTTCTAAACTAAAAGTTTCTAGGCTCACAATACAAGAATACTAAATGGGGCCATAAGTCTTTGCAAGTCATACCCAACCTTATAGAGTCCCTAATAGAAAGTCCATGTTATTTGCAATTGCTTTTTGCAATATGAAGCAACTCTTCACATAGAAGAAAGTACTCTGGTAGTGAAATTAGTCCATTTACATCTACACAAGAATAAAGTAATTAAAATGGCCCAAGTAATTTAATTTAATTTCAAGATTAGAATTAAATTTTAGAAGATTAGTCGAAAAGTCGAATCTAATAAAGATTAGAAACATGAAACAAACTACCAAATAAACATGGTAAATAATCAAATAAACTACAAAATTAACATGATAAATCACTATTTGTGCTTTAGAAAGAAAAAATAATAAAATTAAAATTTGGCTTAATTTTGTTAATTTGAAATACATAGGGTTCGAGATTGGATTGATGTATAATTGCATTAACAGGAAACTAAGAAACCAGGACCAACTAGCCCCAAAGCCAAGTGAGTTTGAGATTGTACTATTATAGATGCAGAAGACGACGAAGAGTCTAGTGACTTTTCTCGCCAATGTTTGTGCAACACACTGAAGCAATGTTGGAGGAGATCGACGGATGGTATTTTCTCTCTCCTTCCTTTCCTTTTTTTTTTTTTTTTTTTTTTTTTACCATATCATTTAAACTTTTGGTTGGAATGGCATTAATGTTTAATTTCCTGCAGGAGGAGGTAGAAATAGGAAGACATAGATGATAGGCCAGTTTTTGACATAGACAGCTGTGATAAAAGAACTTCGCTTGCAGTTGTTGAGTATATCGATGATTTATATACAAATTACAAAGAAACAGGAGTGATGTAGAATCTACTCTACCTGCTTCATTTTAGTTTCACAAAACCTCTTGTCAACATTATTCAGAGCTTTTCTGTTTAAATCATCAAACTGCTTTTTGTTTAAGTCTTAATTTCTTCTATGTCTCTATTAATGAATGAATTTGTCATATATTTGGAGGATGGGTTCCACATAGTTAACTATTAGCCAAGAGTATATCTAAAATTTTTAAATGTTATATTGTAGGTGAGGACTTTATTAGAGTAAATAATTTTGGCTGATGAAGTGTTGGCTTGATATTACTTAAAAAATTCTGGAAGATTGTCAAGGAAAGTGATAAATAAAATCTTGGAAGGTCTTTAAATTTAGGTGGGAGTTTATGGTCCTAGATAGAAGAACAACCTGATGAATTTAACATAAGATTTAGGTAGGAGTTTTGGTCCTAGATAGAAGAACGCCTAGATGAATTTGACATAATATTTGGAGGTGGGAGTTTATGGTCTAGATGAATTTGACATAAGATGGTTTGGTTGGTGATTGGCTGGTGATGATGGATGGAAGAGTATATAAAATTTGATACTTGGAAAATTTACTAATGTTGTTGTTAATATGTTCTTGCAGAGTTCTAGCTGCCCATCAAACATATGTCACAGCAATCTGATGTCTTGAGAGGATGAGAGGTATTCTCATTGATTGGCTGATTGAGGTACATAAAATGTTGTGTTTTTAGTGGCTTAAATCTAGGAGATAAATATTTGATTTCATGTGGATTTTAACTGAAATCACTAACAATTGAATGAATATGATTACAGGTGCACTACAAGTTTGAACTGATGGATGAGACCTTGTATCTTACTGTAAACCTGATCGATAGATTCTTAGCTGCTCAACCAGTGGTGAGGAAGAAACTTCAGCTGGTTGGAGTGACAGCAATGCTTCTTGCTTTCAAATATGGAAAGTTTCAGTTCCAGTTGTGGAGGATTTTATTGTAATATCTGACAAGGCTTATAGCAGAAAGAAGTACTTGAAATGGTATATAAAACTAAACATCTTTTACATTTTCTAAACAACATAATCAGATTTAGAATATGATTTACTTGTATGACTGCAGGAGAAGTTAATGATCAATACCCTACAGTTCAATCTGTCGATTCCCACACCATATGTGTTTATGAGGAGGTTTCTCAAAGCTGCTCAAGCTGACAAGAAGGTGTGTATATGACATAAATAAACAAAAATTGCGCACAGATTTCGTTGGCAATGATTTTGATTAAACAGATTTCATTGTGACTCTACCAGCTTGAGCTACTGTCATTCTTCATCATCGAGCTGTGCCTGGTTGAGTATGAGACGCTTAAGTTTCCACCTTCTTTGTTGGCTGCTGCTGCAATATATACAGCCCAATGTACTCATTATGGGTTTAGGCAGTGGAGTACAACCTGTGAGTGGCACACCAGCTACTCAGAGGAGCAACTGCAGTAAGTGTTTATTCTTTCTTTTATACCATTAGATGAAGTTTGCGAATCATATGCAATATAGACTAGATGCATTTTTACTGAATGGTGGTGTATCTTATCCATGTGTAGGGAATGCTCAAGGTTGATGGTTAATTTCCATCAGAATGCTGGGTCTGGGAAGCTCACAGGAGTTCACCGGAAGTACAGTACATCGAAGTATGGTTATGCTGCAAAAACTGATCCTGCTTACTTTCTGTTAGAGGCCAGATACTAGCAAAATGCTCAAGAAACAGATGATTCATTAATCAAAGGAGAGTAACATTTATTAGGCAACTGGGGGGATGGGGCGTGTATTTGAGCAACATAAGTTGCCCCTGGGTTCTTGAACATATTCTAATCTGGCACTCTCAAATTCAATCTTTTATTCTATGCTTCATTTGAACATAGCAAGATTTTTCCCCTTCTTCTTCTTGTAGAGGAAAATAATTTTCCATGTTTGTTCTGTTATGAACGATGAAATGAATGTTCATTTGTTTGTTTCTTTATAATCAAATTGTGAGGTTGCTTCTAGCCAGACACAACATTCCTGCTTGTTGTGTACAGTGTTACCATTATCACAGATGTTTTAAAAATAAAACTACTGTGTGCATGACCTGCCCGGGTTCTTGAACATATTCTAATTTGGCACTCTCAAATTCAATCTTTTATTCTATGCTTTATTTGAACATAGCAAGATTTTTTTCCCCTTCAGCTTCTTTAAAATCAAATTGCTTCTAGCCACACAACATTCCTGCACCATTATCATTGTCCCCACAGATGACTAAAAACTGCTGTTTGCCTCTGCTTTTTACAACATTTTCAAAAATTGTATAAATAATAAGCATCAAAACCAAGTAGAAATAGAAGATCACATCATCTTTTATTTAAAATTTTTTATAAGAAGATCACATCATACAAATCAACAAAATAGAAATCCACAAGGCCAGATGTTGCACCAAAATCCAAAATGCAAAAGATCAAGCAAAATTCCAAAGGAATGCACCCATCAAGAAGATCAAGCAAATTTTCTAGGCCTTCGTGTATCTTTTCCAATCCATTTCTATTTTCTTTACAAGCATCAGTTATTAAAAAAGGAAAAAAGAAAAAAAGAAAATGAAAGAACCAATTGAATTTTAATATCCATCCAATTTTGACAAAATTCCCAACAATGGTTCCAAAAGAAAAAAGAAAAATCAACAATTGAATCTCTGAAGGACTCAGGTCCGTCCAACAGCACCGCTACCAGAGTTCAACCCACTGCCGCCGTCCGCCGTCCGCCGCCGTCGAGCACAGGAACGCTGCCAGAGTTCAACCCACTGCCGCTTGCGACGTCCACCGTCCCCAGTCCGCCGCCGTCGAACAGAAAACCATCGTCGAGCCCAAAATTGTTGTCGTTGCCGCCGTCGTTGCCGCCGTTAAACCCCAGATATTCTTGTAAGAGGGGTGGGAACGCCACTGGGGTGAACCCAAACCCTTCAATAGTAGGAATGTGAGGCACTTGACGATTCCATTGGTAGGAATCTATAGGGTGGGATTCACGGCAACTCAAGGTTGACTGAAACACCACCGGGTTGTGAGCAAGAAGATGGTAAACAACCTGTTCGAGATAGGTACATCTCTGCTTCAATTCCATTAGGGTTCCGACGCAGCCGAACTCCGGGTCAGCAGTTCGGCACTTGCACTCGTACATTATCGACTCTAGTAAGTTTTTTCTCCTATCACCCTCCACCCCTCTAAACATACCCTCTAAACTCTGCTTCTTGAAAAAGCGGGCAAGAAATTGAAAATCCCATGACCTCTCCTCGGGAAGAACGGTTTTGAAAGGGCAATTGGGTTTGCACTGTTTGCAAACCGCACATCCCGGAGGAGGAGGAGGGGGAGGAGGACGATGCATAGTTCAATTAAAGAAATGAGAATGTAAAGAAAGAAGAATCAAGAAATGAGGGTGCAAAGAAAGAAGAATCTAGAAAATAAAGAAGAAAGAACTACAAAGAAAACTCATTATATACACAGTTTGAAAGAAATTTTGGCGGCAAAACTACTAACAAACTACCCGACTCCTATTTTTCCTTTCACACGTGCCAGAAAAGATTTTTGGATGTTTTAATTTTTTTAAAAATATTTTTTTGCTGATTTGGATTTTTTTTAATAATTAAAATGCTGATTTATCATTTTTTAATATTATTTTATAAGCCAAGTCAGCTTTAATTGTGTCAACTGTTTGAAATTTGATGAACACATCAACATGCATAATGAAATTAATGGGTATGATTGAATGGTGAGATTGGTTATGTATGCTTGTGAATTTTTTTTTTAGCTAGCTTTGGGCCATAATTGCTTGAACTTCAGTTTATTCTCCTTTTGATTTTTTTTAATGTATGGGTATGGGTTTACATGCTAACTTACTAGTTAGTAGTGTAAATTCCTGCTACCACATTTCCATAAGGCTTCGTCCAAAAGTAATTCCAACAATTATTTTCAATTTGTTTTCTAAAAATAACCTTATTGTTTTCAAGATAGTTCATGCATTCAGTCTTGTTTTCTAAAAAAGTGATTCAGAATAAATGACATCTTCAAAACTGGTTTTTCCAAAAGTGCATTCAAAGAGTGAGTAACCCATGAACCCTTTATTTTCGTTAAAAATAATGATTTTCTTAAAATTCATGAAATTTTCCATTATTGGGGAACCACAGTCTATGGAATTTTCATCCTAGAAAAGGATTTTTTTTTTTTTTTTTTTTTTTTTCATCCTTTGAATTGCAAATTAAAAATAACAAGGATCAAATTGACTGCTATTTTTTAATGGGTGATAATTTAATTTTATAATCTAGGTAAGTGGGCAAATTAAAAACTAGGATAAAATGCAAAATTCACCCTCTAAGTTTCACCACTTTTCATTTCAGTCCTCTAAGTTTAAGTTTTGTCATTTTAGTCCTCTAAGTTTCATTTTTTCTCAATAAAGTCTTCGGTTAACAATCCGTTAGCTACTGTCGTTATCTTACCCAAACAACACTGTTTTTGTCAATTATTTCATTTTTATTTTTTTATTTATTAATTTTAAGAAAACATTAATTTAAAAAAACCAGAAATTAGATTAAGTGACGTCGTATTTGGTTCTCGGAGAAAAAAATTGAATCCCTAGCCCGATATTGAGAGACTAAGAGGGAGAAAGAGGGGGAAAGAGAGAGAAAATAGCCTAGTATAACACAACAAGAGTTAGATCTAGGCAACCACAAAACATGCAAGCTTTCGTGAGAGTAAATAAGAAATTTATATTACAATCACACATATCATATTGCAAAAGTCATTAACCAGGCGATTAAAGGAGGAAAATCAACAATCAAATTGACAGTGTGCCCAACAGCTCCACTTGAAATAAAATGTCAAATCTTCACTTCTAATGCCTAAAAGATACATAGATACCACCTCACCGTGAGAAAATTGCTTCATGAATCTGATGCCTAAGACACTGCCTCTATTGCTACCACCAAAATGTACTGAGAAAGCCACTTGGAACTATCTAGATACTGCTTTGAGTAGTATGATTCAACCACAAAAACCTCAAGGGGACAAACATTTGCTACCAACTCTACATTACCCTTCTCGGTGGTTACATTGGTCAGGTGGAGCAAGGAACAACAATTTTTTTTTCCTTAGCAAGTAGAATCCTTAGATACATCTCTTGTTGCGCCTAAAATAAGACGCCTTTTCTTCATCTAATTTCTATATATATTTTTTAATTTTAAAATTAATGTTTTCCTAAAATTAATAAATTTTAATTTTAATTTTAACCGTAGGGGTTAACGGATTGTTAACAAAGACTTAATTGAGAAAAAAAAATGAAACTTAGAGGACTAAAATGAAAAATTGCAAAACTTAGAAGGTAAGTTTTGGATTTTAGCCTAAAAACTATTAATTCATTATGCAAAAGAAAGAAATATAATAATTTAGAAAATAATAAACTTTCTGTTTTGGGTTCTAATAGTAAAACTTCAACTTTCAATAAGTACACTTTCTAAATCTCCATGGGTCTAACTCAAAGAGCACCTTCTGGATAGTCAATGGTGGAACTTGATGAAATAATCGAACCCGAAAGCATCATTTTGGATCGTTAATGGTGGAACTAGGAGAGATTTTTCTAAATCTCCAACAATTTAATTATCACATTTTTTATTCAGCACCCCCCAAGACAAATTCTTGGCTCGCCACCGATAAGCCAAGACCTGGTTGTCATAATTCCTGATGTAACTGCAGATTCTCTTGAGGAATTCTAGCTTGTCCTGATACGGTTTTAAAGCCACAACCTGTCTGTCATCTATGGACCATTGAATCACACGTTCAACATCATCTTTAAACTTTTTCTGAATTGTAAAGGGAAGCGTGGCACCAAGTATCTTGCTATTTATATCATTCTTCATCTTGTAGGCATAGTTCTCCAAATCCAACTTAGCCTTAACCTTCATTACGTGTGTGGCATCTTCATCCTTGAATCTCTTTGCATCTTGGACCACCCTCTCAGCCTCTTCATTGGACAGTCTCCCCTTATAATTGGTAATAGTGATCTTCCTTTTCACGCCAGTGGTCTTCTCCTCTGCAGAAACGTTCAAGATACCATTGATGTCAAGATCAAAACAAACTGTTACCCTAGCAACACCCCTGGGTGCAGGAGTAACAGGAATCTTAAATTTTCCCAACAAGTTGTTATCACAAGATCTTGCTCTCTCACCCTCATAAACTAAGATAGATATAGAAGTCTGGTTGTCAAAGACGCTGATGTATTCAGTCTCCATCCTGGTGGGAATGGCGGTATTCCTTGGAATCAAAACAAACATCTTCGATCCATATTCCTCAATTCCGAGGGACAAAGGGTTGACATCTGAGAGTATGATGTCTTGAACTTTCTCATTACCCATTCCGGTCAGGATGGCGGCTTGAACAGCGGCTCCATAAGCCACAGCCTCATCCGGATTAATGCTCTTGCAGAGCTCCTTCCCATCAAATAAGTCCTGCAACAGCTGCTGCAGCTTGGGGATTCTAGAAGAACCACCTGTAAGAACAATATCATGGACGCAACTCTTTTTCATCATAGCATCAGCCAAACACTTCTCCACAGGTTCGATACACTTCTTGAACAAATCCATGTTGAGTTCCTCAAATTTGGCACGGGTAATAGTTGAAAAGAAATCAATACCATTATATAAACAGTCAACTTCAATGGTAGTCTCTGTTGCAGAAGAAAGAATCCTCTTTGCTTTCTCACAAGCAGTTCTCAACCTCCTAAGAGCTCTGGAGTCTCCACTAATGTCCACCTTGTGCTGCCTCTTAAATATTTCAACAAAGTGCTTTAACATTCTGTTATCAAAGTCCTCACCTCCAAGGTGATTGTCTCCAGCAACCGCTTTCACTTTGAAGACTCCCTTCTCAATGGTAAGTAGAGAGACATCAGCAGTACCACCACCCACATCAAAAATCAACACATTTCTCTTGCCAATGCTACCTGCCAAAGCCATCTTGTCAAGACCATAAGCAATGGCTGCAGCAGTTGGTTCATTGATTATGCGTAGGACATTCAGGCCTGCAATGTCTCCAGCATCCTTTGTAGCCTTACGCTGGGAGTCATTGAAGTAGGCGGGGACAGTAACAACTGCATTCTTCACAGTTTTTCCCAGGTAGGCTTTGGCTATCTCTTGCATCTTCATTAGGACCATTGATGAGATTTCCTCAGCAGAAAAGTGCTTCTCTTCCTCCTTATGGTTCACCACAATCATAGGCTTGTCACCAGGACCTTCAATGACCTTGAATGGCCAGAGATTGATATCGCTCTGAACCAAGGGATCACTGAATCTCCTACCAATCAACCGCTTTGCATCTGTAATATTGTAATACCCTATTATATAAGAAACAAAGCACCTCAAATAGTAGATGGAAAAACACTATTAGAAAACAATGAAGAACAAGAAGAAGCAAGATTATATATATTTGTAAGTGAAAAAAAAGCTTCGAGATTACCAAAGATAGAGTTGGTGGGATTCCTGGGAACCTGGTTCTTGGCGGCATCACCGATCAAGTGCTCCATAGGAGTGAAAGCAACATAGGAGGGTGTGGTCCTTTTGCCCTGATCATTCACTATTATCTCTACCCTTTCATTTTGCCACACTGCCACGCATGAATTCGTTGTACCCAGATCGATCCCAATAGCCGGGCACTCTCCTTGCCCTTGGTTGTTGACCATTGTTCTGCATAAAGTTTAAGGGCATGGCAAGTTGTGAGTACTGAAAAATAAATGTGATATTAACTGTGAGTTCATGTGATAATAATAAGTTTTCTAATTTTTCAAAAAAAAAAAAAATCCGTGAAATAAATTGATTTTGTAACAAAATTGTATTTAATTGAAAGACTTACCTAAAAATAACTACCAATAAATCTAAAAACTAAAAGACCAAACTTCACAAATTCTGTTGGGTCCCAATCTAGTAGAACTAATCCATGAATTGCACCAAACTACAGTAGTAAAATAGTTTCAAAATTCTACACCAAAGGAAAATGCAGAGCAACAAACAAAGAAATATAGGATAAAAAATTCATTGAGTTTCGCCTAGATTGTATAATATCCATTTGCATTCCAAATATTATAACTAAATGCAAATCATTGATCCAGGATATTAAAGAATGCTGTCAGATTATCTAAGAAAAAACTAAAACTAACATTCAGGATATATATTCTAAATACAATGAAATTCTAGTAATAGCATATGAAATCAACTAACTTTAGACTTTAATTGCATAAACATTATGTCATAACAATTCTAAAATAGTTGAATAAATCAACTTAACACAGAAAATATTTCATAAAAACTTTCAGACGTTTGTGTCATTTGTATTTTTTAAATGTCAATGGACTTTTTTGTTTCCTGCAATTATTTACACATTATTTAATTGGTGCCTCAAGAAATGGCATAATATATGCATATAGGCTATTCCTTTGGAGTAACTAAATCAAACATAAGTGTAAATGGAAATTCTAGTAGAAGATGGATCCAATTGTTCCCATGACCATTCTCATGTTTTTCTTAGCTTGTGTATGACCATTTTTAACACACATAGTTTAGAAATTATTTCGTCTTCCATGCAATTTTATTTTGGTTCACTTCTCATACATTATCATCCGTCTTCTTTGTCGTGCTACTCTTGCACCTTTCTTTTCCCCTATGATAACATTGTAAAGGATCAAAAGTAATTTTAATAGTCTTTTTTTTTTTTTGTTACAAAGAGTACACATGTGAAAATCTGCATATACTGTTTTTGGTCTTTTAAAAAAAAAAAAAAATTTAATTATCAAGCATTAACAAATGAGAAAGACATTCATTTAAAAATAAAAGCTACAAAGGGAAAATTATGCTATCCTGACCTTGCCAATTTAGTTCAGTAACTCTTCTTGAACAATAATCAACGCTTTTATCTGCCTCTGTGCTTCTACAAAAACACTTGAAAAAAAAAGAAAGAAAGATGTCATTGAAAATACATAAATTGTGATAAACATCAATGTAAAGCAGGTTCTACAAAATAGAAACTGACTTCCTATACACATTTCATCCACAAAAAACCTAGAAGAAAATTTGGTCACATGTGCATAATGATGTAGAGAATAATTAAGATGGTAGTGACTTGCGTTGTGGAGAACGGTGGTACTACATTTGCATAAAGATGAAAAGCGTTTTTGAAGTACAAATACAATAGCAATACTATTTAACCACTATTCAATTGGCAAAACAGATCCGCACATCTAAAGAAACTGGACAGGGCCGATTTGCAAAGTTTTGGCAAGTAACAAAAAGTTGTTTTGGGATTTTAATCAAACAATACTCAAAGAGAGTCTACCGATTAGGAACAGCTACCACGTCGAATTCAAATCTAAATCCCATTGACCAGGGACGGAACCAGGATTCGAACCTGGGGGGGCCAAAGCTTAAAACAAATTTTTTTTTTTTTTTTTTTTTATGAAAATAAAAACTAACATCTATTTCATATTCAACAAAATACTACATATAAAATAAGTGTTTCTTAAACATTTTATATTATAAAAATGTCGACAAAGTATAACATACAAAATAAGTGTTTCTTAAACATTTTATATTATAAAAATGTCGACAAAGTATAACATACAAAATAAGTGTTTCTTAAACATTTCAACACATTTATCACAAACAGACAAACACAAGTTTATATATATATTACTAATATTAGCCACATCATACAAAGTGACAAAGACAAAGTTCACAAGTTCATATATATTACTAATATTAGCCACATCACACAAAGTGACAAAATCAAAAAGAAAAAGTTTTTGATAAAACCAAAACAATCAAACCAAAGACTTTTTTTTGCTGAATATCAAACCAAAGACTTTGGTCTCACAAAAAAGTCACTTACCAATGACTAGTCTCACAAATTCACAATCACAGTACTCACAAAACAGTCACTACTCACTACCAAAGACTAGTCTCACAAATTCACTATCTAAATTCATTGCTCACGTCCTAGTCCTACTGTCCTAGTATAATGGTCCCGCTTTGCCTAGGTTTCCACATGAAGCCCCATCCGAATTTAGTTTAAACCATCCAACAGGGGGCTTGAACCATTTCACCTGTACAATAGTTCTCTGTTTAGTTTTCCTCATAGTACCAACACAATAGAAAAACTCCACAGCTTGGGCAAGACAATAGCTATGAAGATTGAGATTAAGGGGAGCATTATCAAACATGACTCTATTACGATGTTTCCAAAGATTCCATATGGCAAAAGGAAAAATAATACCCCACGGGATATGATTCTGCTGAGTCTGCTTGCTAAGACAGTTCTCATAGAGCCAATCTTCTAGACTCTGATTGTGCCTGGCCATAAATAAATGAGACACCCCCATCCTAGACCAAAAAAATTGTGCAACAAACACTCTCTCAACAAGTGGTCTATAGATTCTACTTGATTTCTGCACACCGGACATAACCTGCTGCAATTAATGCCCCTGTCAGCAAGAACATTCCTCACAGGCACGCTCTTATGCATACAAAGCCATAAAAAACTAATAATCTTTGGTAGAGTGTCTACTTTCCAAATCCAAGCCCCCTTAAAGGTATTAACCTCACTCGAATCAGCCATTAAACTGAGATAGGCTGAATTAGAAGAAAAGTCACCATCTTTTGTAAACTTCCATAATAACACATCCTCCCCAGAGCCATATTCTTGAAATGGAATGGCTCGGATTTTCTCTTTAATCGAGGGAGGCAAAACAAAAGACAAAGTCTCCCACTTCCAGTCAATGTTATCTCGAAAATCAGCTATAGTAAGCATCATATCATCCCTAGTTAAAGGCCCCTCAATAAGCTCCCTCAAGGATTGTCCTCTCACCCAGTTATCCACCCAAACATTCTTTCTAGAACCATGCCCAACCCTCCACACAAAAAGGCAAAAAGCCACAATTAGTCAATTACACAGTAGTCAATACAAAGCCACAAACTATCCTACAGTCCGCACAACACACCGGTCCATAAAAAGCCACAACTCACAAACACAACACACACCACAGTTCATAAAAAATTAAAAATTAAAAAAATTAAAAATTAAAAAAAAAAAACGCCAAAGGCAGAGCAATCAGCAATATGGCAAAGACAAAAAAAACAAAAATATGAACTTGAGAGAGGAGAGAAATTTCTTACTGTGATTAAGAATCTGAGGAGCAGCCGAGCAGCAGCAGCAGCAACACGCCAACACCAGATCAGCGGATCTGATCAGAGGAAAAGAACAGGCACAGCAGCAGTGATGGAGGCGTTGATGAGGATGAATGGAGGAAGAGGGAGGTTAGGTTAAAAATTTGGGAATTGTAATTTAGGATTTCGGTTATATTTATTTTTTAATTTGTAGTTTTTTTTTTTTTTTTTTTAAATATTGGGGGCCATTAGGATGAAAATTTAAAATTTCAAACATATATATATATATATGTATACCTGTTTAGGTATATATATATACCTGTTTAGTCACAAGTACATACAAAAATTTGTTTCATCAAGCTAATTTCTTCTTCGTCAACTGCCTTCGTTATATATTTTTTGTAACATATACTTTTATCTATAATGAAATCATATAAACATTTAAAATATCAAGACAAAGAAAAAGGTAAAACGAAACAAAAAAGTGAAGTTACAGACTTTAGAGAAAATAAAACAGTTATTAGCTATATTATGATTGTGTTTGTGTTCCTGTTCAAATACCCATAATTTAGAACCTAAAAAAAAAAAAAAAAACACATAATTTAGTAGTTCGTAACATCGCGATCAAACATCCACAATAATAATCTCTAAGAGAGTGCATCAATTTCTAATTTAATTTTTTTAAAACACTTTAAATTTAACGGCTGTGTTCAACTTAAGTGATTTTAAATACTTAAAGTAAATATAATCCCAATAATATTATAGAGAGAGAAGAATTCCATAAATTTGTAGAGAGTGGGAAAATTTGAACATTGACAGAAATTAAATTTGACCTAACACCATATATCAAGTAAAAAAATGCTAACCTTGGCTATATGGTGTTGCAGATAATAAGCAAAACAGAGTGGGCGTTAGAGGGTGATTTTAACTTTCTCTCGCATGTCGCCTAACTCAACCCTTGACAGGAAATTCGAGAGGATTTTTCTATTCCTTTTGACATTGAATACTACGAGTACGCAGCCTCTTCGTTTTTATAAGTGTGCTGGATTCGAGTGGTTCTAGTGTTGCGTGTGGCTTTGTATTTGGTCAATTATTATTTGACCTAGTCCTAGTCCTAGTGGTGTTAGGACTTTGTCAGCCGACTCAATTACAACTGTTGTGGCAAACCTATTAGCACTTACCCTAGCCAACAATATTACACATATAGGTTAGGTTATTATGCGGCTGTTATTTCCAGGTTTTAGCGCTGCAATATTATAATACGATTGCTCTATTATTTGCCATAATCATGTGCTTTTGGTGAGTGAGGATTCTTTAGGTTATTTGGTGTTTGGGCATTGTGAGAGTGTTTTGGTACCATAAAACTTTCTCCTCACATGGACTAACTATTTTTTCTTCACAATTCACACTTTGGACGGCACAAATTCTATGTAATCTCCAATACCGACATTATGAATTTTTTTGAGCATTCTAAATTTCACCTAACACCATATATCAAGTAACAAAATGCTAACCTTGGCTATATGGTGTCGCAGAAATTAAGCAAAACAGAACGGGTGTCAAAGGGTGATTTTAACTTTCTCTCGCAAGTCGCCTAACTCAACCCTTGACAAGAAATTCGAGAAGGCTTTTCTATTCCTTTTGAAATTGAATACTACGAGTACGCAACCTCTTCGTTTTTAAAAGTGTGTTGGATTCGTGTGGTTCTAGTGTTGCGTGTGGCTTTATATTTGGTCAATTATTATTTGACCTAGTCCTAGTCCTAGTGGTGTTAGCAATGACCAGACAAGAATGTGGAGCAAAACCAGAGCTCTTGCATTAAGAACCATTTGGGTTTGAGATTTCAGCAAGCATGAGTATTGACACGTACGAAATAAGATGACAGGAATTAGATGGAATAATAAAAGAAACTTTGATTGTAAGATCTTTTGCTTATGTAGAAGCATCAAACCACATAAGAAAAACAACTCATTTGGATGATAAAGGTGGAGTGAAAGTCTGGTTAATCAGTACTCAAAGGAGTAAGACCAAATGTGAACCACTTTACACTTTTTCTTGGCTATAAAAGAGAAAGGGCGTGGTCCCTTGCATCTAGAAAAAAGGACAAGCCTCTTACATACGCTAACAGCATTTTCTTCTAACGAATATTCAATTACAGAGTCAATGCGGGACACAATCTGATGTAGAACAGACAGCACATGCCTTCCTAGAGCAGCAGGGGCGCAGGAAGTCACAACACAAGATCAAAAGGGGGTGCCAGTAGGGGCCACCGGGGTAACAGTGTCGAAATTGCATGAAATTTGGCAGGTTGAAAGGAAACGGCGTTCTGATCCAGATTCATGATAACATGAACATTGCCAAAATTTAGGCAAATTCCTTCATTAAGGCCCCGATAACAGTGTTTTTGTTATTTATAGTAATATTTGTTTTTCCTTAATAACTTTTAGTTTAAAAGTCAGAATAAGGTCTCGTCTGTTTTGGGACGACCCTTAAGGTCAGTAGTTTATGATTTTGCATTTAACTCAATTTTGCCATTTTTGGTAAAATTCGGTATTTTTTGTCACCTAATCGCATAATTAGTGCAAATTAGGGTTTTAGACGTTTTTCATTCTTTGGGTTATTTGGTGTTTGGGCTTTGTGAGAGTGTTTTGGTACCGTAAAACTTTCTCCTCACACGGATTAACTATTTCTTCTTCACAATTCACACTTTGGATGGCACAAATTCTTAGTTCTCTCTCCAATACCGACATTATGAATTTTTTTGACCATTCTAAATTTGACCTAACACCATATATCAAGTAACAAAATGCTAACCTTAGCTATATGGTGTTGCAGAAAATAAGCAAAACAGAGGATGTCAGAGGGTGATTTTTACTTTCTCTCGCACGTCGCCTAACTCAACCCTTGACAGGAAATCCGTGAGGGTTTTCGTTTTTCTATTACTTTTGAAATTGAAATCTACGAGTACACAACCTCTTTGTTTTTATAAGTGTGCTGGATTCGAGTGGTTCTAGTGTTGCGTGTGGTTTTGTATTTGGTCAATTATTATTTGTCCTAGTCCTACTCCTAGTGGTGTTAGGACTTTTTTAGCCAACTCAATTACAACGGTTGTGGCAAACCTATTAGCACTTACCCTAGCCAACAATATTACACATATAGGTTAGGTTATTATGCAACTGTTATTTCCAGGTTTTAGTGCCGCAATATTATAATACGGTTGCTCCATTATTTGTCATAGTCATGTGCTTTTGGTGAGTGAGGATTCTTTGGGTTATTTGGTGTTTGGGCTTTGTGAGAGTGTTTTGGTATCGTAAAACTTTCTCCTCACATGCATTAACTATTTTTTCTTCACAATTCAAAATTTGGACGGCACAAATTCTTTGTTCTCTCTCGAATACCGACATTATGAATTTTTTTGAGCATTCTAAACTCACACTACCATACCTGATACCACTGATAATATCAAAAACACATTAAAAATATTCATATTTCAAAAGACAAAATTAATCAGCAATACCCAAACTTCTTAAATCCTAAATGGACCTAATCCAAAAGTCAAGCAAATGACATTAAAAATCCATAAAACGACAAACATAGGCGCCAAAAAATAACAATATGAATTTATAATGCGCTATTATCACACTTTTCATAACTATAGGATTTTTTTTTTCCTGAATCACTACCCTCTGTTGGTCTGTTTATGCATGGGCATTTTCCTATTGGTGCAGTCAAACAAATAAACATTATTTTATATTATTTTTTACAGCCCCCTGCTCTCTGTATATAATATAACTTTACTCAGAGCAAATATAATTTTTAGTCTCTTAGAACACCCTCACAAACACAATCACATATTCGCACAAACTATAAACGTATGGTGTGGAGAAAGAGCATCAAAGAAAAATCATATCAGTATTAGGCTTTAAAAGAGATAATAAACACTTGAAATTGGGTAGATCGGGATGGTGGTTGGAGAGGCCGGCGGCGTGGTCGGTGGGTCAGTGGCCGGTGGTTGATTATCTCCCGGTCTCTTTATCTCTCAGTCTCTCTCGTCTGTCTCTCTTCTCTTTTCTTTTCTTTTCTTTTATTTTTTATTTTTTATTAAATTTGGAATTAGGTTAAACGGCGTATCTTTCCTTGTTGGGCTAATATGTTCTTGGAGGGGCCCAAAGGCCCCAAACATGATTTTAAATTTTAATACCCAATTTACCTACTATTTTTTTTTTTTGGGTCCGTCTCTGTTAATATGAGTTCCTAAATGAGTTATCAGCATTTCATAAATTCTAACTTAAATAAATATTTATACTACTATTTAACTGGCTTTCTCTTTTTGGACTGGATTTTTTTTGTTCCAAAATACCCTTATTTTCTTATGTTTAGGTAGAAATAAAACTAAAGAATAATTTAGTAAAACTACGCCTTTTAATTCTTGCAAAAACATTGCCTATAAATAATAAAATAGGATTGAAACCCCCCAATAGGTTCTAACTTTCAATTTTCATATTTGCTTTGATTATTATTGGTTTTAAGTTTCAATTCATAGTTTCAATTGATTTTGGGATATTTCATAATTGCTTTGTGTTTTTGCTTTGCAATTTTTTATATAATCAAATTATGAAAAAGTCATTCTTTAGGTACATTATTTATTGCCCAACTCACTCCCACTTTTGCTTAAAAAAAGAAAGAAATAATTATCGCCCATAGTCAGGAAACTGGACGGATTAAAGTTGGTGCAAAAATCAAAAGAGCATTTTGATAGTTTCTTTGATCATCAAATAAAATACATGACGATCATTGACCACCACCGTCACTGCCCTTTTATTCAGGTGTTTTGAGGGCGAAATTCAAGAAACTGAAACGGCCTTCATAAATGGAAATTAATAGCCCAATCACCAACATATTTTTGTTCAGACAAAAAATATTAAAAATATTTGAAATTTTACCATAATAAATATGATAGATTGATCTTAAAACATTATAAATGATGTGAGATTTTAATGTGTGCCTAGAACAACTTTAATACAATTTTTTTTGGGTTAAATTACAATGATGGTCCTTGAAGTTTACTTGACATGCATAATCGGTCCCTTAAGTTTCAATTGAGTGTTGTTAGTCCCTCAAGTTTCAAAACTAAGCACTATTAATCCTTTATTAACTTTTGTTAATATTATTACTTATGTGGTTAACGGAATAGTGATGTGGCATTGTTTTAACTGATGTGGTATTTACTATTTATTTTTATTTAAAAATTATACATGTCATAAACTCATAAAAGCAAATATTTGACCCAGTTCAAGTGGGTTAATACCCGAATCAAACAAAAATTATCAATCTAAAACTAACGTAAGAGAGTGATAGTCCAAGACCATCGTCCTTCTCCATGCAACAGCAGTGCCGTCATCCGTGACAACCACTTTGATTCATGGTCGTGCATGCAGCCTCGCACAGCCATTGCTTTGCACCTCCCCTCTCATCTTTGGCCAACCCATCTAGTTTATGTTGTCACTAGGCAGTTGGGACATGATAGGAAGCACTCTTTTGGTGACATTAGTGTTGATGAGGAAATTTCTAGAGCACCATGATTTTTATATTGGTTGTGCAACATATGATTTTTTTGTGCACCAACTCAATCTGTTGTTGCATTTTTCAATTGATGATTAAGGTTCTGGACATGGGTTTTGTAGATTATTCAATTGGGTTTGTTCCGTTTTGATTGTACTTGCTATGTACATATGTGCTTTTGATTTCTTGTGGCACCAACTATAATTGGAGGTGAATTTTGTAGAGAAGACTTTCATTGTATTGGATAAGGTGGTGGTTGATGGAGGGTTTATTCATAGAGATCCCCTTATTGTGAAGGTCATTTAAATTGATAGCCTTTTGACCAATTGCCCTTAGTTATTTTGCTGTGTGAGCACAACCATGAATCAAAATGGATGTGAAGGATGATGATGTTGCTAACGCTTAGGGGAGGAGATGTTGTCGCCAGCAAAGGAAGGCAGCATTGCGTGGAGGAGGAAGACGGTGTTGGGGTCTCGTTAATTTTATTGGGACTTTTGGTTTGATTTGGCCCACTTGAACTGGGTTAGATATTTTCTTTTATGGGTTTATGGTATGTCTAATTTTTTTTTAAATAAAAATAAATACCACATCAGTTTAAAAAATGCCACATCACTATTCCGTTAGTCACATAGACAATAATATTAACGGCAGTTAACAAAGGATTAATAGTGCTGATCAATTTTGAAACTTAAGAGACTAACAGCACTCAGTTGAAACTTAAGAGACCAATTATGCACATCAAGTAAACTTCAAGGACCAATAGTGTAGTTTCGCCTTTTTTTTTTTTTTTTTTTTTTTGTGATTAGTGACACATCTAATTATAAAGGTCATGCAATAAAATTTTCTCTTCATCCATCCTCATTTAATTTCGTGGTCTATGTGTTTTTCCAAAAAAAAAAATTCGTGGTCTATGTATTTCTTTCTTTCTTTCTTTCTTTTGAGTGTATTTTGTTGTCTGTCCCGTTATTGATAGCTCTTTTTTTTAGAGAAAGTTTCAATCTATAGTGTCCGCTCCTGATAATAACTCTTTATCATCAAATCAAGTCACCAATTAATTTTTGGTGTAAGCGATAATTGAATTCTTGAATCATGGATTTTTTAGTAGACTGCTTCAACCCATTACGCCTATTGTAAACCCCATAATGACTTCTCTTGTTTAATGAGCTCATTTTAATAGACCTGACTCAATAAATACCTCCTAGTGTTTCCAATGAAAATTCAATAATTCTAATCTCCTTTCCCCAACCATAATTATCAAAATATTTAATTAGTCATAATTTGTTCAATTTTGGGTTGCTTTTTGGGGGTGCTCATCGGTGCGGTCGGCCAATTTTATGAAGAGTTTTCTCACTACACCAATGAAATTGACGAGGCAAAAACACAAATTATTACTGCAGTTGTTATATATATATATATACACTAGTAGAACCACCCCACCAGCAACGCATATTATGGGGTTCTTTGATTTGAGAAATTTATTAGTTTACACAAACGTAGAAACCGTAGGTAGAAGCACTCTTCAGTCATTGTTGATGATTCATCAATCATCCTCCAATCCGACCGTCCTCTCATTTGTCACTGTCGAAGAGAAGCGTGAAGAGACTGAACTCTCTCTATATTTCTTGCCGCTCTTCTCAATACCTCCCATCATTATTATTGGCTGAAGATGCGTGCGTTGTTTAATCATAAACTTATAAAACATACGCAGTAATTTGCGGAAAATAATACGTAGCTAAAATATCTCTAAATAGTAAATACTTAATTCTATATACTAGTTAGGGCAGCACGTGCAAAACACGTGCTTGCCGTGGAAAAAAAGTACTGTAGTAATTAAGGTTAATTCTAGATTTTATTTGTATAATTAAGGTCAATTCTAGATTTTATTTGTATTATAAAACAAAGATATGAATCATTTGATTTTTAAAGTATATAGAGATTTACATCAATCAAAAAAGACATTAATTTTAAGAATTTTGATAATTATGTCGTAAAATGTTAATCTCATTCGTTTAAGAATTTTGATCAACCACAAAGTTAGGGTAGCCATTTAACATATAAATATTTATTTAACTATAATAGTTTTTTAGTACCTCTTTTTTTTTTTTTTTTGAGAATCTAGGTTTTTAGTACCTACTTGCTAAAGACAATATATCTATTCTTTAAAAACTTCTAAGAATAATAACGAATATCATTATCTTCTAACAATAAACAACTGAGTTTTGCTAAGAAATTTAAAATAAAAATAAAATAAAATAAGATAACAAAAGGCTTGTGTCATCGAATATTATCATTCTAACTTTCTAAGAATTTTTATCATTTAAAACTCAAAATACGTAAAGAAAATTTTTAAGATGTTAAAATTTAGCAAGAGTAATTTAGACATTACACAATAAAATATTTTAAGAATCATAAGCTTTCATTAGGGTTTAACTAAGAAAATAACAATATGACATATTTGCTTTTTTCCAAAATATTAAGGGAAAATTTGCATGATTTTAAAGTTTAAGGAAAAACTGTAAACTACCCCAAACATAAAGGATGAAAAATGTTTTTTTCCTAAGTTTTTGTTTTTGTTTTTGTGTGCAAAACTATGTGTTTTTACTTAAATTAGTGAGTAAAAAAAAATATATATACAAAAAGTCAACCTGAGAAAATTGTATGTGGAATAGTGAATTTTGGCTCAACAAAGTTGATTAAACCAACAAAAAATTTCTAAAAACACAACAGAATGATGCAACATTTTCATAATACTTTTATAATTTTGTTATATTTTATTTTAACCTGTAAAGAATTGACAGCTCAACAGTTTTGAAAATATTGTGACAACATCAAAATACACAAAAAAATGTTATGTCTATGACATTTTCACAACAAATCATAAGTAGTAGGTTACTACAAGTTGTTATTGGTGGGCAAAAAAGTAGTTTCATTGGTAAGTTTAAATTAGAACCAATAACAATTTACCATATTTGATTTGTTATGAAAGTGTTGTGAAAATTATTGTGGACAAACCAAAAATAATATAGTAAATATACTACAACTTTATGCATTCACAAAAAAAAAAAAAACGGTTAGCAAAACAGTGAAAGTTAAACAAACCAAAATTACTGTAGCGAAATTATTGTAACTTTTCCCATTCACTCTTTATATATATATACATTGCACTTACAATGTAAATTTATATTGTAAACACATAAAAATTGGTAAATGTTGTACACATTTGCAAAATTTGTACAATTTTTTTTTTTTTTTTTGCAAATGTATATAATATTTGCTACTTTTTGTGTGTATACAATGTAAGTTTACATTACAAGTAGAAAGTAAACATATAAAGATGCTTTAAAAGAAAAAAAAAAAAAAAAAAAAAAAACAAGCTCAAACCAAGTTGGTGAACTTGAAGGGAAAAAAAATTGAGAAAAAAGGCAAGTCACTAAACCAAAAATACTATTCATAACACTTTTCATGAGCCTATTCGCTCTTTTTATATATAGAAAAAAAGAGCACAAATCGATGACTAAAAAAATAAAAAAGCGATGAACAGTACATATTAAACAAACCAAAAATATTGTAACTTTTACACATTCACCCAACAAGTGTCACAACATTTTCACAAAACATTTATTTTCAGTTGTGGTTGGTCATAATTTCATATTTTATTATTTTATTTTGACTTATAAGAAATTGACACCTTAATAATTGTGAAAATATTGTGAAATTTGTTATGTCAGTATAACAATATATTAAAAAGGAAAAAAAAGTACAAAGAGAAGACTGAGAAAAAAAAAAAAAAAACACTGTAGTTATTGTAGCTACAATGCCGCTTGGTATTGTAGCTACTGTTAAAAAAAAAAACACAAAGTGGCTCAATAAACCAAAATGACACTTTAGAGGCATTGCCTCTTTTTATATAGTTAATAGAAATAGGAAGATGAAAGCTTTTCTCTTAAGCCCATATAAGCCCAAATAAAGCAATGATAAGCCCAAATAATAATAAAACAATAAAACAATGATAAGATAAAGACAAAGCAGTAGAGTGTAGATAGCAGTGTTCAGCCCTCCACAAACGGACAAAAAAGAAGGACTCACGAAACCAAAATGCACAGTACAGAGCACTGTAGCGGCATAGCCACTTTTTATATAGTTAATAAATTAATAGAAATAGAAATAGATATATATTGAAATGTGGTGGCCGAACAATTGTGCTGGTAGAGATATAATAACTAGTTCTCACTTTAAAATGAAAATTATAGACTTTATATTTTACTTTTAGCACCTATTTGACAAGCAACTCTTTAAAGTAGGTTTGATGCAAATTATAGACTTTATATAGAGAAAAAGAGTTTCAACCTATGGCGTCCACTTCTGATAATAACCTTTTATTATCAGACCAAGACATCAATCAGTTTTGGTATAGGCGAGAACAGTGGCAGCTCAAGGAATTTTGTTTAGGGGGGTCATTAAAAAATTTCAATAAAAAAAGAACTTGAATATATCGAGTTATCGACCAAAAAAAAAAATTTTAATACATGAAGTTTTACAATTTCCTTCTACAAGTATTCAAATTTTGAATTGTTGTATGATAGTTCATTATAAGTATCTATTGCCAATGTGGGTAGTTATGAGCCTATAATCATTTTATTTTGTTAAGTTTATCTAGCATTTTTATTTTTATGCAGTTTTTATTATCTATTTGTTATTGTTTTTATAAAAATATTTTAAACTAAATGACTAAACTAAACTCATTAGTTTTGTATTAATTATTGACATACACAACCACACTGATTCATACATAAAATTATACACTAGTGTCTACTTAACCAATCAAATACTTGAACAATCACTAACTTTACGTATATTTTCTTCTTGAATTTTACTAACTTTATAACAAAAAGTTATTATAACATGATAAACCATATCTATTATAACAAAAAGTTATTATATACACACATGTAACAAACCATATCTATTTCCTAATTATTAAATTATATATATTTATATTATAATGTACACACAAATATCCACACACATCATAATTCATACAAATAATATTATAACAAAAAATAATGCACACAATCAATATTAGACATACTCACACACATAATATAAATTTATAAAAAATAATGACACTTACAATTCACAAACACTTACTTTTTATTCTTAGAGTTGGACAAACTTGTAATAAGTGTAAAATTTAAGTTAGGGTGTGCAAATATATTTTTAAGAAAAAAATTATAGTATTAAACTAACAAAAAAAATATTTTTTTATATATAAATATTTTTTTTTGGGGGAAGTCAGGGGGTTCATTTGAACCCCCTGAGAATAGTGTAGCACCGCCCATGGGCAAGAATTGAACTCCAAATTTCTTATTCAACCATTAGAGACTTTACTAGTTAAGCTAATTGGAATCCAAAGTCTCAAACTTGACATGTATACCCACTCAGGCCAAAAGAAAAAGGTAAAAGGAAGAGAAATGATTATGGCATTGGATGAGATGAAGCAAAGCCAAAGACTAGAGTAAGACAAATGAAAAGTAGAAAAAAGAAATTGTCTTCAAACATGTTTGGAGCTTTATTTCCAAAGTTATTATGTGATGATTTATAAGACTATCCATATATATTATTTAAACAACTCGCATGACTTATTAACAAAGCAAGGGCGGCTCCACATTGAAGATAGGGTGGTCACATGACCACCCTAACATGGAAAAAAAAAATATATATAATATTTTAACATTTTTATTATTTGTATACCTTGAAAAAAATTGTGACCACCTTAAGAATTTTTAGGTCCAACAAAATTAAACTTTGGCCCCCTCAATAATATATTAGGTCATTTCAAACAAATAGAAAATGTCTAACAAATAAAGTTATATCCATCTGATTTTTATGAAGCAGATTTCTTAGTACTTGATAGTTAATTTCATAATTACATTTTTGATATGCATAATAATGACTTGTTTTTAGAGTTTAAAGGAATTAGTAACCTTGTTAAAAACTTAGTGGAGACACAGAAGCATGTCATATATCTATTAGTCTTATATGCTTGTGAAGTTAGTTTTGACTTGTCACGCTGCAACAGTATAAAAAAAAATTTCAACAATGAAATATATAAAAAAATGAATTGCGTAATTGAATGGGATATCAGTGAATGAATGATTACTTGGCTGTGTATATTGGAAGAGATGTAATTTATAGCATTGATAATGAGACAATTATTCAACAATTTCAAAATAATAAACTTGTAAAAGGAAATCGTAAGACTTTATGTATTTGCATGGTTTTTTTTCTTCCTAAAGTTATCTTTTTATTAGATTTTATATAATTTAAGCTTTTTAATGACCACTTTGAAAAAAATTCCTAAAAACAAAGTAAAGCGGTTGTTCGTGCTCTTCGACTTGCCAATGATTTGTTAGTTTCCCTCTAATATACTTGAGGGTGATTGGGAAATTGTGAACAATGCTCTTAGAAGTGAAGAAGAATCTTTAAACTCGTTTGACCAGTTACTTTATCCCATACCTGTAAACAAGGCAACTCTGTAACTCATAACCTTGCTAGACATGCTAGTTATATTAGCGGTTTCATGGTATGTATGGAAAGTGTTTCTCTACACCTAAATTTTGTAATTTTAACCAATATTGGCTGAGTTTTTTTTTTTAATAATATCTATTCTACTTTCTTTTAAAAATAATTACACATAAATCCTCTTTTCAATTTTTTTTGATGAACAAAAAAGTGGGCGGGGCGACCACTCGCCCCTCAATTATGAGATTATAATGTGAATTTCACATGACATTATGACTTTCTTTTCAAACAGCTAGTGGAGCAGTGCCCTTGTCACGTGAATGTCACGTTACATTATTAAGTAACTTAACGGGTCGTTTAACAGCGTTTAGCATTCTTTCCGATTTGCCGACCTTTTCTTTTCTCTACTGTGTCTGTGTGAGTGGCTATGCATGAGTGGTGTCCATTTTTGGAAGAAAAAGACACTCACCAGCTCTCTCCCTTGTATCCAGCTTCCAAGTATCCCGCCGGTGGTGACCATTTTTGCAAGAAAAAGACTCCTTCTTTCGGTGAAGCAAGGTTGGAGGGGTAAGTCCTTTTTTTGAAATATTTTGACAATGACTGTCCCATATTGGGTGTTTAAGCATTGTAGGGCCAATGACAGTTAAATTAACCCACCCAAACCCGCCCACTCTAATTAAACCAAAATCCACCCAATTATTAGTTGGGTTAAATGGGCATCAACCCAATTAGACCCAATAATTATTGGGTTTTAACTAAAAGCCCATTGAACCCCATTTAACTCAAAAACAATTTTAGTGATTTAATCACCCAACTTTAAAATACCCCAAAACTACTAAAATTACCAAAATACCCCCTCAACTTAAAAAATGACCAAAATAATACCTAAACCTAAAAATGACCAAAATAACCCTAAAACCTACAAAATGACCAAAATACTATCAAAAACCAAAAAATGACCAAAATACCTCCCGAAACTCAAAAAATTACCAAAATACCCCAAAAACATAAAAATGACCAAAATACCCCTGAAACATAAAAAAATGACCAAAATATCCCCAAAACCTAAATATTACCAAAATACCCCCAAAACCCAAAAAATGACCAAAATACCCCCAAAACCCAAAAAATGACCAAAATACCCCTGAAACCTAAAAAGCCATAAATTTTTGACATGTCAAACAGAATGATTACGTATGTGTTACATACTTTCTTTTTGTTTCGTTGTAAAATATCAACAATATATTGTGTTTGTATTGTTGTAAAATGTTGATAAAGGCTAAAACATTTGCAGTTGGCCATAAAACCCTTAGTAAAACGTTTTAACAAAGAAAAACTTTTGTAAAATATTTTACAAATTGATCAACTTCCACAAACCCTCCTTGAACACCTGTCCAACCTCCACCCCGGCCTCTCCTTTCTTGCTCACAAAGGTGTTCATCGAAGCCCTAATTAAGTTATGGTAGTTGTCAAAGCCTTGAATCACAGTGGTCATCAGAGCCTAGTTTGTGGTGGTTGGTAGTTGGGTTTAGGTAATGAAGCTTTGATTCGTGGCTGGGGGGCTCTAATTGCAGCTGAGGGGTATTGATGGTGGTTGGGAAGCGCCAATCTAGTGGCTGAGGGCGCTAATTTGGTGCCTGGGGTCATGGATCCCTTGGGGTTGCACCAATCTAGTGGTTAGAGTCGTGGATCCAGTCTGGTTTTGGGCCAATTTGGTGGTGGCAAGCTCGAGTAGCGTCGATCTGCTAGGTGGTTGAGTCAGATTATGTTAATCTTGTGATTGCTGGTAGGTTACGATATGAGATTTTTTTTTTCTTTTCATTTAGGTCACACCAAACACTTGGAAATGTCTTCACTGAAAATGTTTTCAATTGAAATCATTTTACCACAAAACAAAGTAGCGTTAATTACAATAAAACACATATATATTCTAAGTATCTTTCTCCTGTCAGGCTCTGCCTTGGACAACTCCGGTCTATAAATAATTACTTTTTATCATCAAGCTAAAACATCAATTAGTTTTTAGTGTAAGCGGTGATTGATCCCTAGATCTATTATTTAACTATAAGAGTTTTACAAATGAGCAAGACTTAGGTACAGTACTTACGTGCTGTTCCTTAAGTTCCTCTTTTAAGATTCTGCCACGTGAATTTTTTCTCATGGGATGAAAGTGTATTTTTTAATTAAGTAGTGACATAACTAAATCTTAGGAGGGGAACCTAAGGAACAGCACCTAAAGTACTGTACTTAAGTTTTGTCATTTACAAATTGAGTTAATTGGAGACCCACATCTAACGAATGTTTTGATATTAAGTTAAAGTATTAAAGTAAAATAGTCAACAGCGAAAAAGTTAAAAACCCTGATATTAGCAACATAAGAATTGAACGATTGAAGTCCATGAGATATAGAAAAAGCAATACATGACCAACAACTTGAAGTGCAATAGTATTTATGTATCGTATCAATATATATATACCTTAAAAAACAGCTTACTTGCTTAAGTGAAAAGTTGTGGTACCACACGAGGGTGTGATTTGATAGTGGAAGTCCTCGTTCTGCACCCAGAGAGTAGTGGTTCAAGCGATAACCCCAGCAAGGCCTGTGTGGTACACGTGGTATTACCCATTGCCGTCACGTGGCGTGGGGCCGATGAGCCAACACTGGAGACCCCATTTTTTTATTCAGCAAAAAAAAAAAAAAAAAAAAAAAAAAGTTGAAAAGTTGTGGTCTACATCAAATGAGGTTACAGACTATAAAATTATTTGAAACAAGACAGAATTTTAAAGAAAATTTTCAGACAATGAAATAAAATAAAGTGCATGGATACAACAGATCTCATAACATTTTTACGAGAAATTGGGATGATTTGTTGTGAGTTGTGGTGCGTCTGTGTCTGTGTAAGGTGATAAAATATCTTATTTTATTATGAAAATATCATGAGATGTGTTATGTTCATAGAAGAACTCATAAATTAATAATAGCAATCCGTATGCAAAGCTTTCATGGGATTTTTTACAGGATGTGTGTGAGATGAAAAGTACACTAATTTGAGGGATTAATAATTTGTTCTAGTATTGCCAAGAGCAGGGGTGTAGCCAAGATATTTTATTTGGGGGGGCGAATTACATATTTATATGTTAGTCATAATTCATATATACATTATATACAAAAGAAAAGTCTATGATATTTCTACAACAAATCATAAGTGACAAAACGTTATTGGTTCTAATTTGAATACATCATTGAAATTATTTTTTTATCCACTAGTAATAACCTGTCATTTAGGATTTATTGTAAAAGTTTTGTAAAAATATTATAAACATAGCATTTTTCTATAAAATATAATTAATGAAATTTGATAATATTTTAAACTCAATCAATGTACAAAAATGACTAATTTGCTATAAACATTAACCAAAAAAAAAAAAAAAATTTAGCATCTCCTATAAAAGTTAGGTTTGGCGTTGATCTTTCATAGAATAAAATTGGTTCATTATCAATTTTATAGGTTTCCTATTCAAATTTTAAAATAAATAAATCTCTATGGCAATCTAAAGAATGAGATAATGAGAAAAACAAAATCAAATTTTTGGGAGATAAAACCCTCATAAGTTAGTTCAGTGCACTTTGCACAATTAGGGATGGCAAAATAGGCCCGACCTGCGGGTACCCGGTCCGACCCGACCCTAATGGGGCAGATTTTACCCGATCCGTGAAGCAAATGGAGCGGGTTTGGGTTTTAATAAAAAAACCTGAAACGGGTTCGGGTCGGGTCCGGGTATTATGCAAACCCGGCCCGGACCGGACCCGTATACATATATAATATTTTAAAAAAAATTTAAAACCCCTTACCCTAGATATAAATATACTCTAAACTCTGTAACAGTCTCACACGCCGCCTCTCCCTCTTCATCTCTCAGCTCAGCTCTCTCACTCACATGCTGCTCTTCATCTCTCAGCTCTCTCACTCACACGGCCACAAGCAGTCAAGCCCAGCTCTCTGAATCTTTCATCATTCTCCGTTTCATCCTCGCCGATCTCGCACAGCCCTGAGCCCTCTCATCCCCCTCACCCATCTCGCACCGATTCCTTGCCAGTCAGCCACCCTCTCACGGCCTCACTCAGCCGCCCCCCTCACGGCCTCGCTCAGTCGCCCCCCTCACGGCCTCGCTCAGCTTCACTCTCATGGCCTTGCTCCACCTCTTTCTCTATTTTTTTTTTTCTGGGTTCAGTTCATCCATGTGAGTTTGTGTTTGTGTTTATGATCTCTGTGATTGTGCTTATGTTAGGATTTGTGTTTGTGATTTTTGAAGGTGAAAATCATAAATCTGAAATTTGTGTTAGGTTTGTGATTTTGAAAGGGAAAATTATAAATATGAAAGCTTTGTTTGTGATTTGTGTTTACGTTTGTGTTTGTGTATGGGATTTTGGGTCAGAAAATGATAAATTTGAGATTTGTGCGTTTGTAATTTATGCTTCTGATTTTGGGACGGGAATGATGGGACGGGGCCCGCGGGGCCCGACAGGGTCGGGTCAGGTTTGGGGTGAAAAAAAAACCCGTTTATTAAACGGGCCGGGTTCGGGTCACGGAGGCAGACCCGCGGGTCGGGTTCAGGTATAGAAAAATCCGCCCCGAACTCAACCCGTTGCCATTCCTATGCACAATGCACTTCAAAATTGAACTCAAAAGGAATATATAGCACTTTTGCATTCTTATTATAAAATATAAAAGGAAGGACACATGGTAAAACTAGGCATTTATTAAGCTTTGTTAAAAGCGTGTATTTCATATAGATGGGGTCTATATAAGAAACTAACAGTGGAGTGTTGTCATTGCCAGATTTCAAAGGGATAAACATACAAACTAAATAGTGGACTGGGTTCTATGATTTTTTTTATTGGGGTGGGGGAGTCCAGCTTATTTTTATATACAATTATAAGGGGCGTTTATAGTTTTGGCCTTTTGGTGGGGGTGGGGGCATGGCCGCCAATGCTATACTGCATTTGCCTTTGCCCAAGAGTCTTATAGGTTGTACCTTAACTGGATGACATTTTCTCATATTTTCAATTGAGATATTCATAGTTTTAATTCTCTCATCCCCTAAATATTGATGCATAAAAAATTTATTTGTTATTGTATTAAAAGAAAAAAGAAAAAGTTAACAATGCCTTAAGGGCATAGGTTTAGGAAATAGTTTATAAGATAGTCGTGAAAAATGATTCTTTGTTTTTTATTGAATGAAAAATGAGGTTTTCAGTGTGGACTCATCGAGCCCACGCTGTGTGACGGTAATGGATAATACTACGCATACCAGCAGGGTCTTGATGGGGCTATCACTTAAACCACTCACCAATTGAAGTAATACAAAAACTCCTACAATCAAGTTACACCCCGCATCAGTGATGTGGTCCTATGATTACACTTATATACCTCTATTACTGTGTCATATTCCTTAAACGTCATAATTAATGGACTGTTCTATTTTATTTAGACGGTGGGCTCTCTAGAATATTGTGGAAATGTGTTCCATGAACCACCTAGATTTGTTTAACACATTTGTTTTCTACCAATTCAGATTGTATCCACTTAAAATTCAACAGGTGCAGCCAGTGAAGTGTGAACAGGTGTTGGCCTCAGAATCTTTCATTGGGTTAAAAATAAAGAAATTAAAAAGGTTGGAAAGTGAAAGAAAAAATGACAAAATTTAGCTACAAAATTAATTGTAGCCTAAGATTACAACTTTATTCAATATCATTAATATTACTACATATTTTAAAAATCTAACCGTTAAATTGCATGTTCTTTATACTCTTAATACACATATCAAATTTTGTACTAATCAAATATTATTTGCTATATAATCTATAAGATTATATTTTATACATAATTTTAAACTACAAAAACTTTCAATTTAAATAATTTATTGATGACATAGTTATTAATTTTTAATTTTCTAGAAATTTTATAAATATAGTGGATATAAAAAGAAAATGTAATCTAATTGTGGATTTGTCAAAATTCACCTCCAATAAAAAGATATTAAGTAAGGTTGTAGTTTTAAACTATAATCAATTTTATAACTAAACTTTGTCCAAGAAAAAATAAAGTAAATTTTTTCTAAGTCCACCAAATGATCTAAAAAAAGGGCCTATATAAATTAAAATAGTATTAAATACTAATTAATCAAGGCTTTTAGTGATGTATAAATAATGGATTTGCTGACGGGGAATCTTAGTTATGCGCACGTGTTATAGCACCGCTTGATCTCAATCTCGGTCTGAGACTCAGGCGGCTTCTACGCTATCCTCGTCAGAAAGGTCGGTAGACACCTCAGCATCAGCACGTGCTGCATGTGTCACGTAACTCACGTTCCTTCCCTGAATACCACTGCTCCATATATGGATTTTCCTTCCCAAAAAATGTTTCCAATTCCAAGGTAAAATCTTATGAAATATATATATATATTTATATATATATATATATATATATAAACAAAATTCTTGAGGCCAAGGGATTTCTCTGTAATAGCTGAGCATGGAATAAGGGGATTGCATATACTTAAGGGTAGGGGTGTTCGCGATGCGGTGCGGTTTTGGGCCATTTTTAGCACCACACTTTGCGGTGCGGTTTAGCTAAAACCATAATTGTACCGCAACTTGTTTTTGCGGTCACATATGCGGTGTGGTGCAGTTTAGAGTTTAGCCAAAACCATAACCGCACCGCACCGCATCACACCTCATTTTTGCGGTCACATGTGCGATACTATGTATAAGATGAGGTTTGAAGTCGATATATTTTTCAAATTTTGGGTTTTTCCTACTCTTTTTTGGGCCAAATTTTAAATTATTGAGCTAGTTTTTATTTATTTTGGGTTGGCTTTTCTAGTCAACACTTGCTAGGGTTATTAATTTTTTTTTTTTTTTGAAAACTAGGGTTATTAAACTATTAATAATATATTTAATATTAAAAATAAATAAATATATTAATATATAGAGAGGGTGTGGTGCGGTGCGATTTGTGCAATTTTCTTATTATAAAACCGCAAACCGCATTGCACCATGCGGTGTGGTGCGGTGCGGTTATGCCATTTTGCGGGCGGTTTTGGTGCGGTTTTTGCGATTTGTGCAGTTTATGCGGTTTGGTGAACACTCCTACTTAAAGGAATGCTCAGATATTCAAAGAAGTTTTTTTTTTTTTTTTAATTTTTTAATTTTTTTTTAATTCTTTCAATTTTGTCTTTTTAAATTCTTGTTTAGTCTTCTAGGTGAAACATGGAGCTACAGCTTTCATATCTTTAATCAATGCTTTGGTAGTGCCTATAAGAGCACTCACATCAAGCTAGTCAAACTAGCATGATGCTAAAATTAAGAAATTTGATTTGAGAAGACTCTATCTCATTTGTATGTATTGTTTATCTATAATTATCATTACAAAAAGAAAATGTTGGTTTTATACACTATCTAGCATACAAGACATCATGGCAATTGGGATTCTTTTGCAAGGGCAAAAGTTAGGCAACAATCTAGAATTTGAAATTGTGTACAATTTGATTTTATTTTTGAGAAAAAAAAAGGGAGAAATTATTTAATGTAGTATTAGATGTATCTTAATTTGTGCTCTTAGGACAGTTGTTAACAAAATTTAATTTTCAAAAAGAAGTAAAAATATCAATTAATGAAAAATTAAATGCATTTTAACTAGTACTCTTTATGATCCTTGTGGAATTTCAAAAAATATATACTAAATTTTAATAAATATTAGAAAACTTAATTGATAAATCTTATACTATATAACAAAAATAGGTCTAAAAGGCTAAAAGGCCTAATTATATGGTCATTTTTATTTTATTTTTGTGGCAAGTGATTAAATTGTCCTTGTACTAAGTGGCTATCATTTGTTATTGGGTAAATTGACAATTCGCCTATAATTTGTGGCGGTTTCAAATTAAACCCTATATTTTAAAAGGCTTCAATTAAAACTATAAAACTTTTTAAATTGTTTTAATTCGCATCTTCAATGAGTCACTATTAATTAAAAGTAATAAAATTCACCTAACATACGACTAAAACCTATTAGAACACACACACACAACTTAATATGAACATATAAGTAATAAAATTCACCTAACATACGACTAAAACCTATTAGAACACCCACACACAAAACTTAATATGAACATATAAGACGCTTTATACACAATTTGAGTGTTGTGAAATTTTATATTAATCACTTAATCAATTATATAATATCTAAACATTAAAAATAAAATGGTAAATTTCACAAAACTACCCTGAGATTTGAGCTAATATCAACCAGGTCCAAGACTTCTCAAAAGTGACCAACTTGGTCCCTCAACACATTTTGGTCCTTAAACACCGTTATCTCCGTTACTTTCTTAGTCTCTTTCTCTCCTCTCTCTTCTCTCTTCTCTCTCATCCCTCTTTGATTCTCTCAAACTCATCCCTTATATCTCTCAGACCAATCTAGCTCTCTCTTCTCTCTTAATCTCTCTCACCCACGGTGGCTGAAGATTCCTCCCTCAAGCTTTGGCCATGGTCGAAACCCATGTTTTGCCACTACCATCTTGTACTCTCTCTTCGAATCAATGGCTATGGAGACAATTGGGGCTAGGGATTTTCGAGCTTTGCCTCACCACCGCTGCAATTGGGCTGTTGTTCCTTGATGACAACTCTAATCGGGTGCTACCAGTTCTAGCCATGGAAGGAAAATTTTGCAATTGTGTTTTTGTTTGGGTTTGGGTGCCAAATACCAAGGGAACATTTGGCTAAGAACCACGAGCTTTGCCACCACCACAAGCTACGAATCACACCACCAATGCCACCAATAGTGGCTACCGATCTTTTCTCCTCTTTCTCTATTCTACTTTCTGTTTTTATTTATTTCTATTTTGGTTTGGTTGTTTGTTGATTTGGGTCTTGATCAATTTAGGGATTAGTTTTTGTTTTTATTTTTAATGGTGATAAGGATTGGTGATTTTTTATTTGGGTTTGAAAGGTGGGGTTAGGTTATGGTCATTTGTGGATCTATGACTATTTTCTTATTTGAATTTTGTCTCAAAATGGGTCTAATATGGTGTTTTTGTTGGTGTATGTATGATTATAAATATGTGAGTATACTTTGTGTTGGAGCATTTTAATATTAAATAATTAAAATGAATAAATGTTATAACATAAATGTAAAGATGTGGGAGTGAATATGGAAGATGAGAAATTAGTGAAAATGTTTAATCCCACATTGAAAAGGAGAGAGACTATTTTATTCTTTTTAATTGTGGTGATTAATGGGCTAACATGAATTGTCTCAGATATTGGGCTAGATACGTGCGCATAGTGTTGTGTAATTTCTTTCTTTACATTAATAATATTTATAAGTATTATTCAGTAGTATTATTCAGTTTCTCGTTGTGTTATTTCCATTATTATTGTGTTTGCACCAACACTTTGTGATATGGGATTTTTGGGAGATTTGGGTTTTATATGGTTGTGTGTTTGTGTTTTATGACATAATGTGTAGTGTGATGTGTGCTCAAAATGCATGTTTATATCCATGTAATCACAATGAATTAAACATAAACATTTAATAGAGAAGAGAGAGTTTGAGAGAGAAGAAGCAGAAGAGAGGTAAGTAACAATGTACAAGGACCAAAATATATTGAGGGACCAAATTGGTCACTTTTGTGAAGTCTTGAACTTGGTTGACATTAGCCCAAACCTTATGGTAGTTTTGTGAAATTTACCAAAAATAAAATTTTGTATTAGAGATGCACGTTTCCAAATTATATAAAATAATGTATTATAGAATAAAAGTAATGTCTTATTCGTTGTGGTAACAACAAGTGAATGCCTTCTATTTTTTAATTATTCACTTCTTCTTTTTTCCTCCTTATGTTATTTGGTGGACATTACAACCATCAAAATATTTGCTATAAATGGAACTTTATTTCCAAAGTTTCAAAAAGTTGGAAATTTTATTATACTATTTCAATGAAATTCTGACTGCCACGAGTTTATAGAAATTTTAAATAAGTTTCATTTATTTATATTATATTGGCAATCTACCATAATTTGTTATTAAAATATTAAAAGTTGGGTCCTATATGTCATTTTTACACTATGTGGTTTAAATAAGCATTGCAAGTTATCTGTTATAATTTTGGTTGGTAACTCATTGTAAGTATATTAAAACCATTAACATGTGGGTTTCAGTTAGTTCAACTGATAAAATCTCTGTTGGTTGAATAAGAGATTTGGGGTTCAATCTCCGCCTATACCATCAACTGGTAAAGTCTCTAATGGTTGAATAAAAGATTTGGAGTTCAATCTCTACTTACACCTCTGATGATAAAGAGTTATAACGCCATAGATTGAAACGCTTTATAAAAAAAATAAATAAATAAAAACCATTAACATAGTTTTTATTTTTTAAAAGTGAATTAGAAAAAAAATAAAATACTACTATGGAGTTTAAACGAAACTTAATAGTCCAAAATTTCAAGAAAGTTAAAAGAAGTTTCAAAATTTACTTTAAATTATTATATAATCTATTATAATCTTAGTTTTTTTAATACAAACGTGGAGTTAGACGATGTACATTTGTCATAGTATAATTTAAATTATCTTTTTGTATTTTTATTATTCTTTTTAACTATATTATTAAACTATATTCTAATTTACATATTATTATTCTTGATTTAAAAAAAAACACAAACATAGGAAAAATTTTAACACAAAAGGCATTCCACATGCTCTACTTAGATAAGACAAAATTTATGTATCATTCTGACAAAGCAGTGCATCATACTAGTTTCGTTTATACTTTATATATCCAACAATGGGTAAGAGTAAGACAAAAATGTTGATCAAATCCATATAAAAATAAATTAATAAAAAAAATTGTTGATGAAATCAAAATGAGTAGATTGGTGTACCTAAAATTATTTTAATATTTATCAAAATTAGTAAATAAGCTGAAATGTCAACAACACCGACCTAAGAACCAACACCGACCAAACCCTACCGCTTATCACAACAATTATTGTTCATCTGACTAATTTGTTCATCTGACTAATTACTCGTCCTTTTTTCCCTTTATGCATAATTAAAGCCACATAGTTCGTTGTATTTATATTTGTTACTTCAAGAAGATGAAATAATAGTCACTCTCATGAATCATCATGTCTCCTCCCTACGAAAGCGAAATTAATGTAAGACAACATTAATTGATGATTTTTTTATTTTTTTTTATTTTTGGTTTGAGGGACAAGTTTGATAATTACAGGTCTAGTATTATGTATCTTCTCAAATATTGAAAAAAAGAGCGCAAGTTTGTATGTTTTGCAAAAAGTTTTATAACCTTTATCTTTGTTTTTTTTCTAGTACCCACGTGAAGTCATTGTCATCATGACTTGTAACTAAAATTACCACGCAATTAACATTCAAAATCAATAGATTTAAAATGTCTTGATTTGAAATTTATTGATTTCAGATATATGTAATTTAAAATTATTATATTTGAAATTACGTATATCTGAAATCAATGAATTTCAAATGTTTAAAATTTTTGAATGATTTAGTCAAATCCAAATTCTTGATATTTTAAAATGGTCCAAACAAAGTATTTGAACTTTAATTACTAGGAAAAAAAATCCACATGCTCAAATTCTACCATCTAAACACATCGTGAAAAGATTTTGATACCTAGAAATTAGAAACCAAGCATAATAGTTACTCCACAAGTACAAAATTTTTGTGAAGTGTAGAGGCAAGAGTTGGGTCTTCAAGTGAGAACTTCACACACATATATAGATCCTCTGCTCCCGCAAGCCTGGCCCAATGAGAAGAGGGTCATTATGGTCACCTTAGGTGGAAGACGCCAACTCAGATCGCTCCCTTTTACCCTTATACACTTAGATTAGACTATGGTAAAATTCTATCTTGTAATATATATAAATATATATATATATATTTATACAATACCAAGAAAAAAAAAAAAAATCCACACACATGAGCACATGCACGGATCCTCTGCTCCCGCAGGTCCGGCCCAGTGGGTAGAGTGTCACTATAATCACACTTAGGTGAAAGACGCCAACTCAGATCGCCCTCTTCTACTCATATACATTTAGATTAGACTAGCATAGAATTCTATTATATTTATATATATATATATATATATATATATATAAAATACCAAGAAAAAGAAACAATCCACACACATGAACACATGCACGCGCATAAGTTAAGGCACATGCGATGCTTCAAAAATCAAAAGTACAAGATTCCAAGACCCAAGCAGCTAATAGAAGCGTTTGCGTGTGTTTTAAGAAACAATTATCCAAATCCTTTTGATGTTTTAGAAAACTGAAAAGCTGAAAGGGAAACTATGCTATATATAACAATTCAAGCTAGTCAGCATTTTTGTCCATCCTAAGAAAAACCTAGTAAGAAAGACCCATAATTTAGAGAAAGTAATAGGATTCTGATCTCATAAGACACGTAAAATGCCTTTCACAACAAAATGTCGTCGAAGCAAGCATTCAAGGGTTTGAAATTATATGGAATTTGGTATGGCATCTAGTCATCACCCACGTCCCACTGAAAAGGTTTTCCCACTGGTTGAAGATGGTACGTGGAAAAGAGTTATACGAAAAGAACAGAATATTAAGGGGTGAAAAGAACAATGATTCAATTGCTTTCATTCAATTTGGAATCGATTCATTTTCGTTTGAATGAAAAGCACTTAGTTTTGGCTCAAAAAGGTCAAGATAGGATCATAATGCGTGAACGGAAGAACAAAGTTTTTTTCCCAAACTAGTTTGGAGAGAAACCTTTCAAACTCTTCATATATCTTTATATTGAGTGTAAATTTTAAAAATCTAACGGTTGTATTATATGTTCTTATCATATCCTTCATGTTTGCAAAATTTCAAGAAGATAAAAAATCATTGCTATGTCATCAAAGAAATGTTAAAATTTCAAGTTTTTGTGATCTAAAATTATGTATAAAAAATAAGTTTATTGATCGAATAGTAAATAATATCCGATTTGAACGAAATTTAATATGCATGTTAAGAACATAAGGAACATGAAATTCAACGATTAGATTTTTAAAATTCAAAAAAAGAAAAGAAAAGATATATGAGAAGTTTGAAGAATTTCTCTTTTGGAGAGAAACTTTTTTTCTGAACGGAATACTTTACCACACGAGCTTTCAGTAAAAAATATATTATCACTTGACAAGCAATAATAATTACATGAAAGAGATTATTATTTTTAGATGCAATAGAATTTCAATCTATGATTGATTTTTTGTGTAGATGGAGTCCGAACACAGATCTCTTATTAGATGATATGACAATAGATTTTGCTAGTTGAATTGAGTTAATCGGAACCACCATAAAGAGAATAGAATAGCATAATGCCATAACAAAAGCAAGTCATTAAGCCAATTACATATACTAACATACTTTCTCAGTGATAGAGCTACCAAAGTTTTTTAAAATTATAATTAGTGAATATGCTTGTGTATGAACGGTCAAAGTAATTATATTTATGCTCTCTCCACATCTCAATAAAAAAAATATACTTTATATAATATTTTTTATGCAATATCTTCCAAATAATTTAGTTGGCTTTGAGGGTTTCACTTCTTATTCGGTATCTTATGACTCTAACTCTCTTATAAATAAAAATAAAAGGTCTAGGTATAATATAATAAAGATGTTTAGTTTTGTGTTATTGTTTTTTTTTTTTTTAATCGATCTCAATGATTAATTAAATATGTATTAAAGATATCAAATCTTTTTATCAATCTTAGGACAATTTTATTAAGTTAAATAAATATTTTTTTAGTACACATATTGAGTTTAAAGTACATTTTAATACTACTTTACATAGTAGAAATTACATTCAAAGAATCACATTTCTTTTATTTGACCCTACAAAGACAAATTCCTCTCTAGGTTGCTTTATGCATTTCATCCACACTGTCGATCTTGAAGATGATATACATTTATGAAGAGAGTGATTGGGCAATGAAAGTAGAGATGAGTTGGGTACACAATAACCCACCTTGCATAAAATAAATCAGGTGGCATTATTTAATTTTTGACTAGTTTGAATGTAACTTTTTTTTTTTTTTTATGGGAAGTTTGAATGTAACTTAAGCTATGGCTACACACACTTTTTTGACTTTAGAGAACAACACCCACCAATAATTATACAAAAATCAAAAGACAATGTGAAATCACATCCACAATTGGTTGAGTTCCAACTTTTGTGGTTGGTTCTATGATTCTATGACTGTCATCTATGTGGCCTAATCCATAGAAATGAGTAAGCTCAGGACAGAACTGTACTTGCTGTGGAGAACCTAACAGAAAGCTCTCTCCCAAAATTTACTTTCCAGGTAATGTATGCATTCTTTCTCATTACCTTTTGGGCTTTTTGAGCTTTTTCCATGCTCAAAGTTTATCATATGAATGGGCAAGTAAGAGTAACTTGCACTCTCACTCATGTTTTACTTGTTGATTTTTTTTAGAAGGCCATGAAAGAGGTGCTTTATCCATGTCTTCCAACACCTTCTTGAGGTGTCTTCTCTGATAAAAAGTACGTTGATGAGTCTTGTCCACATCAGCCCATTTTGCCTACAAATGGGTGTTTTTTTCTTATCCATCCTCCTTAGTCCTTATATGATGATTGCCTACAATGCTACTTCTAAAATCTTGGATAATAGCCAAATTCTCATTATCCGTACCTCTTCCTCATAATAATTGAAGTTCGGTAAACTTACTAACTTAGCCCCCCCCAAAAAATATGAAAAGGAAAAGCAAAGAGATAATGATGAAGGATTGTACATACTCCATTCCCTTCCCAACAAACAAACGGGACCATTATTGATTATGAAAATATATTTTCACATTAGTTTACAATCCATTATTTCACGTACATATCTACAATTGATACAGAAAAAATAGATGTGAAATAACTGATGTTAAAAAGGTGATATAAGAGAATAAAAATCATTGTTGATTATAGTGTATCACGAGAGTGCACAAAAGAATATCAATCAATCTTTGAGGCATAATTTTTTTTTTTCACAATTATTGATGTAATATGTTTTGATTAGTGTATAATAAAATCAATGTCAGCTATGGTCCTATGTGAAAGTGAGATCGTTGGCGGCTCTACTTGTATGTGAGGGTGGTCCTAGGACCACCCTCACTTGTCAAAAAAAAATTTTATATAAATAATTATTTTAAACTAATATATTCTATGACCATTCTGACTTGAAAATTTGTATATATATACTTTAAAAAAATATATTATTTACTAAATTAACCTATTTTGACCACCATAATAAAAATTTTGAACACTTTTACTTGAGACTCATAAGAATTTGAGTTCAATAAATATAAGAGTAATGCTACATCCACAACATTTTCACAATAATTTCACAATAAATCTTATGTGGTAAGCTGTTACTCTAATTCAGGTTTAATATTGACATGTTTTACCCACCAATAACAGGCTAACAACTTGTTGCATAAGATTTGTTATGAGATTGTTGTGGTCATTTTATTATTCTCATATCAACATTTTCAATTTGCACTTTATCTTTTACTGGTCTTTTTTTTTTTCTTATTCTCTTTGTTAGTACAAAAATTGTAATATTTCGTGTATTTGCGTGTTTTTTTTTGTGGCGTTGATATATTCAAATTATCTCTTTATTAAATTTTGTATAATTTAAGTTTCTTAGTGACCACCCTAAAAAAAATTCCTAGAGTCGCCATTGAGTAAGATTACTCCAATCACAACTTAAAGTTGTGAAAGACTATATAGTTCTAAACATTGATATACCTACTCTTTGTTATTGATTGGATTTTGCTTTTGCAAGTAAAACATAAGGACATACGGTTAATATGGTTTTGCTTTACATATGAACCAATCCTCTAATTCTGTCCTTATAAATGGGCATTTGCATTTTGGTGCATTCGAAATATATAACATTTTTCTGCTTTTTTTGATTAGGTGAAAACTTGATAAGATTCAAAGCCCAATCCAGCCCACCACCTCATAGTGGGAATAAGATTTGATTTCTTATATCTAACCGTGTATGGTGTTATATTATTTAAATTTTAAAATAATATTTTAACCGTGTATGGTTTTAGATTTGTAATATTAAATCCGAACAAGAAAATTAATCCAAATGGGCATTGGCTATGGCAAGATGTCATCTTCATGTTATGGGCCTCTTCATTTATGAAGAACTAGAAAAGCAAATTTGTTATGATTATTTGTCTTACTATTTTAAATATTTTAATCAATAAATAAGCAAATTTCATTCAGCAAAACTGTCTCCTAGTAAGGTTTTTACCAAATCCGAATGAACTGACTTGAGAAATTCATTGCCTCTGGATGTTACTAATTTTACAGGGACAGATTTTCAAATGGTAAAAGATTCACAATTGACCCCTTGCTTTTTAGTGTTCAATGTAGCAAAAAAAAAAATGAGGCCTTCTAAGAAATTATGGAAGCAGATTTCATGGCCCAATCGATTAGATGCTGATTGGGTAGAAGGTCTCTTAAAGGGCAGAAATCTGCTTGTACTAAACAATAATCTTATGCCCAACCTATTCTCCATACCAGAGAGCTCATCCTAAGAATCCAAGCACCCTTTCACATATTATTTCTAATCGTTCTATTAGGCCATGGAAAGGTTCTTACTTCTTCTGAATATGACCTGTGTACTTCTACATGTTATTGCACTCTTTCTGTTTCACATACTAATCTAAACCTCTTCTGCTAAAAAATATTGCACTCTCACAAACCAACTAATTTTCCTAATAGCATGCAAGGGTGTGGAGCAGTTGGTCATGGGACCAACATCCCTGCTGGGATGTCCTGGTTCGACCCGCACAACATCCTCAACTCCCTGATACCTGTAGCTTGCGGGCAATTGTAGGCATCGGCGCATCGCCATGGAGAGGTTCCATGACATTAAAGAAAAAGAAAATCACAGTGTCCTAATTGATATGATATTAGCACCATCTCTAGGACATTAGCATACCTTTCACAGAGAATCACCTATCAAACTTACCCAAAGGGGCTCTTACCCATATCATGTAACATCGAAAACTGTTGAGAAACAGAGATCAACTAATAAAGGAGCTAGGCGGGCAGGCTCAGCTCTGAACGTCTAAGCTCTATGAATGATTCAACTAAGATAGAAAAAGGTCATCCATTATACTGATTTAAGCGTAGCGAATATATTACTTTTTCCTGCAAACATTAATACATCAATTCAAAAGTTTACAAGGATGACACTCCCAGCTAGAGGATAATGCAGCCGGTTAAGGCTGTCATTTTTTATGTACGCATTTTCTGCTAGATTCAGAACCAGTAGAATTTGGAGAGGAACTCACTACTAAGTTCAGAGAACTAAAGGACTCCCTTATATGAATCATGTGTCATACTAAGAAGACTTAAAAATTGATGTATCCAATGCTATTATTACTAAAATCAAATTAAATGGCATTCCAACAAAGAGATGACAAACACTCAAAGATCCAGAGGTCCAAGGGATACATGAACATCCGGTTATCATAACCATTTTAGACAACAAGATTTCCAAAAACCTATTCTAACAATCACAACCACTCAGTAAAGATCACCTTCCTTGTGTGTGTGAATCACACAGTCTGCAGTTGGGTACGAGACACAAGTCAGCACAAAACCTTCCTTCATTTGATTTTCATCAAGGAATGAACCATCAGATTGGTCCACTGAGCCTGTCACCATCTTCCCAGCACAGGTAGAGCAAGCCCCAGCCCTGCATGAATAAGGCAGCTCAATTCCTGCATTCTCAGCTGAATCTAGGATGTAAGCATCATCAGGGGCCTCAAACTCATTTTCTTCACCATCTGGTCCTACAAGTTTGATCTTGTATACTGCCATTGCGGATACTCTGAAAGAAGGGGATGCTTTCAGGCCAAATGCTTTGGAGATACTCTTTACAGATCCAAGAGAGGATGGGCATTTGATAATAGCGCTGTTGAAACGGTTCTGAGGTGCATTTCTGAACATGCAATGGGAGGGAAGTTTCACAGATGTCATGGTTGACATGTTGGCCCCTGAATCCAACACAATTTCAGCTGGTTTAATTACTAATTACACACCCAGTACTGGAATTTAACATAATGCCAAAAATGACATTAAGGTCTATATCATCACCACCATTAAAAACTAAGAAAATGATGTATATAACATCAATCTAGTGAAAGAAATTAACAAGGAAAGAAGTAGCAAACATGAATTGCTTAAGGAATCTGGGATTCATGAAAAAATCCCTATAAATGCATACATAACAAAGGCACAGTGACTAATGCCCTCCATGGACATCTTTTTTTTTCTTTTTTTTTTATAAGAACATCTTTTATTTTCTTTATCTGCCTTTCTTCTTGCAATGACCTTCAATGCTTAATCTTTTCCAGGCTACGCAAAGTTTCAAACCTAAAGACTGTCCCTTTACCACAGAAGCCGAGGACAAAGGCCAAAGAGGAGGTACAATGTCACTAATTAAAAGTTCAAACAAAATTTCCAAAACCAGGATCAGAGCATATATTCTTTTTTTTTTATAAGTAACGTAAGGATATTATTAATAATAGAAAAAGTGCCAAGCCGAGTACATTGGGGATGTACTATGGGGGCACAAATCAAGAAACCAAAGTACAACGATCAAGAAAAATAGGAAAAGAAGAACAAGAAAAATGAGAAAAGACCATACTCCGTTCAAAGAGAGTGTGCAAAAAAAAAGACTTAATCTCTAGCAAAGAACGTTCACAATCCTCAAAGCTCCTTGCATTCCTTTCACACGAAATGCACCACATTAAGCAATGAGGCACTAATCTCCAAACATCAATGTGACGATGTCGCGCAAACTTCCCTTGCCAAGCCTCAAACAACCCAAGAACATTATGAGGCATAACCCATTGAATACCAAACAAGCAGAAAACCATAGACCACAACCAGTAAAAGTATTAGATCCGTTTTGTAAGGCACAACTAGAAAAGAAAACCAGTTCAAGATACTAAGGAAATCCCCACAGCTAGCACAGCAGCAACATGTGAAAGAGCTAAAATAGGGGGTAGGCCCTTACATTGCATAAGGTAATTAAGTATGAAGGGAACATTGGGCACAATTACCCAATGTGAGGCAAGTAATAGGAAACTCACAATGTTGATCCCAAGTCCCAACCCCCTATAAGGAAATTAAAAATAGATTAATAAAAATATGAAGCAATTATTTCTCCAATGGATGAGGCAATCATTGCAAAGAATTCCATAAGGGCGGAAAGGTACCTATCGCCCTTCAATCTAGGAATGTTTTTGCAAGCATTCCCAAAGGCAGATGGCTGAGCATCCTTGCAGCTAAGGGGGTTGGATTTTGTATGCCTCTTATAAAAGTTTACAAATAACGGAATAAAAGATCCATTCTGTAACAAAAGGGCAATTGATGTCTGGAGCACTATGAGAAGATGCAAGCTAAAGGCTCTCTGCTCTTGACTCGAGGCTCCATTTTAATAACCGCAAAATAGAAATAGTATCACTCTATAATTTAATCAAAGTCTATGTGTAGTCTGAAACTAGTCTGTCTGTTGAGTCAAGGTCCCCTCACAATATAGACCCAAATGCACCCATTTTTTTTTCAGGAACAATACAGATAAAACGTAGGTAACCAATAATTAATTGAATATTTACTGATACAGACAGCCTAGTACTGTGCATTGCATATAACATCCAAGATTTCTAATTTATGATATTTCTCCATGTTGGCCCAGCACAGAAATGCATGGAGTTTCCTAGTCCAAAAAACTCCAATAGAAAAATGACCCACATGATACATCTCCACCTGCACCTAACCATAAGTTAACCTCTTGGTAAAGTGATTCACTGGTGGCTATCCTGCAGTAAAATGCAACATATAGAACACCAATAGTTTTTCATTTCCACAGTTTTGACTATATGATGGCCCAGCATAAGCTTGGTTTCACCAGAATTTCCATCAATAAGCAAGTTTGTGTGAAAGGTACAAAAACATTGCCTTTAATTCCAACTAATAGCCCATCTCACACTCTGTACTTCATAAATGACAAAGGAGTAAAGACCATAGATTTCAATGTGACTGAAGCACAACTCAAAAAAAAAAAAACTATGTCAATAAATATAGCGAAAATTTAATACTATACTTGACACCACCAAACCCCAATACTACAGTTGAGTCTATCATCAGCATAACGATTTCGTGGCCAAGTTCCAAACTTTAGATTCAGTGGTGAATTGGGTCTGTTTAATATAGTTGGTCTCCCAGAAATGAAAGCAAACAAATTAAAATCTAAATCGTGGGATTTTCATGATTCCGTAAATATAAATAAAGGGATAAATCTAAATCTCAAACAAAAAAGGACATATTCAAGAAGAAGTGGGAAAACATGTTATCCTAGTCATTTGCCGGACCTCACCCTGAAACCCAATCTCATGAAAATCTCAGAACAACAAAACGGAGAGTAGAGTCATCAATGTTTTATCGTATTTTAATTTCAATATAACAAAGTTGAAAACGAAATATTGCAAACAAGATAAGAGAGAGAGAGAGAGAGCTTACGGTTTTGGTTTGAGCGGAGAATACAAGGTAGGGTGCAACTTCAAAAGACAAAAAGTCAGAGACTCAAACGATTCAGCTCTCTCTCTAACTCTGATTCAAATATATAAATAATTCAGGGGAGAGAGGGAATGTTCTAGAGTGTTAATAGTGTGACATAGATTTAGTTTCAGAATAAGTCTTTGTGCGACATAAAGTGGCATAACAAATGCCACACAACTCACAAATGCCACGCAACTTGCTTATGTGCTGAGTTGTGATTGGTGGACCCACCATCACTTCTTTATCAACCATAACTCACTCATATGGCAAGTTGTGGCATTTATTGTGCCATACTCTTAGTTTCGTGTTTGAGAGTCGAGAAAGAAGAGGACGGCTTTTGGCATCTATGTAAAGCTGGGGGCACCATAATGAGCCACAAACCCCAAGACCCCTAAATAGTAATTGCCATTTGCCCAAACCAAACCTACCTAACCTGCCTCCTGTTTTCCCTCCTTTTGTTTTCATTTTTTTTTCTTTTTTCCTTATGTGGACTGACTAGTTGGTATTTATGATAAATAGAGATATTGAATAGTTACATACCACAAATTATTTCACAATTTTTTTTGTCACAATTTTGATGTGGCAGACAATGAGTGGTAAATCATTATTTATCACTTATACATAAACTCACAATTTTTTATTCACTAATCACACTTTGTCATGTCACAGTTGTGACAAGAAGTTGTGAAAAATTTTGTGGTTCTAGACTTTTTTTGATAAATAATTGTCCAGAGCTCCCCAACTTTTTTTTTCTCTCTCAGGTGTATGTAATCCCCCCGTCCTCCACACACCAAGTTATTACAAGGAGGAAGTGAGGAACCCCATGAGATAGCCCCAAAATGATGACAAAAGGTTTCGAACTCAGGATCTCAAAAACATCATGAGACTTTAGGAATCACTTGGCTAACCCCTAATAGCGTGTGAAAGCTTTATGGTAACCTCTTCTTGAAAATTTTAAAGTTTTATTTAATTATTTATAAAACAAGTAGATCCAATTTTATTAAGTTATTAATAATTTAATTTAAATAAATATATTGTAACAGTGATCGATTAAGAAGGGACAACCCACTTTACAATTATTTCACTTAAATGATTACAAACAAATTGCATTAAATATAATGTGAAATAGTTGTGGTGCAATAATGTCAAAATGACCGTGTTTATATAGCAAGCTCTTCTTTAGGAGAAATTATAAGGTACTCGTGGTGGACAAACGACGTGGTCCATCATTTTACTAAAAGACTCTTATTTATTTAAAATTGCTAAGTCAGAAAAAAAAAAACAAAAAAAAACAAAAAAAACAAAAACAAAAACAAAAACAAAAACTAACTACTGGCATAGCAATATTAAGTAAGTGAGAGTTTTTTAGTGGAATTGTAGATAAATGACATGGTCCATCATAATAACCGTATAATTTCTCCTTCTCTATAGACAAAGCTAAACAACATACGCTCTTTTTAAGTTGAGTTCTTCACCATTGTGCTAAAATTGGTCAGCACAATTCATAGGATGGATGCCGTCTTTGCGGCTTTACAATTCGATTTCTCGTCATTCTACCTTGGCTTTGGTTCTTCTAATACCCACCAAGTTATAGGTTTCTTGATGTGATTTTTAATGTGCGTTTGGATACAACTTATTTTGCTGAAAACTAAAAATAATAAAAAAAATAATTTCTTTTTTCTGTTTATTACTGTTTGGCACTGTTCATTGGCCTAAATACACTGTTCATGACCAATGAACAGTGCATAACACGCTGGTTAAAAAAAAAAAAAAAAAAAAAAAAAAGGCCTGAAACACGGACGCCCAATACAAACAAACCTTTAAAATAGTTGAGCTATGATCCAAGAATAATCATATAAAAAACAAGTTGAACCAAATACTATTACTCATTTAGTTATGAAACAACGGTTCTTTCTATTGGTGGCTGATTCTTGAGCAACGAATAGAAGGTAACAACCATATGTTGGTTTCAGTCTTCAATGGAATGGAAGGTTACCTAACAATCAGAGTACTATGATATGCTAGATTCATATGCATCATAAAATGCACGAGGCATCTGAAGTCTAGTCTGAATTTGGGCCCTGGGGCATCGACTAAGTATTCACAATGTAATGACTAATGATGTAAAGGACTAGAGGTCACTTTCTTCACCAACAAATATACCTTTTTTTTGAAAGTCAAAACATCGCAAACTGACAATGTAATACGAATAACAAATTAACAGTAGGTAAGTTGCACTTTGCTTTCTAATTATTTTGCAGCCTACCTAAATATTAAAACTTAAACAATATTCCCTTCAATTATTGCTTGAATTTAACAACAAAAATCAAATTTTTGCGAGATGCCTTATGGAAAACATTTAATATTTCCTTAAAATTAATGAAATTAGGTAAAAGAACTGCTATGTTCACAACAAATTTTAAGTGAAAGGTTGTTATTGTTAAGGTAAAAGGATAATTTAAGTGGTAGGTTCAGATTTAAACTAGTAACAACTAACCACCTATGATTTTTCTTAAAAATATTATAGACGAAACATTTCTCATCAGATAAATCCCGTTAAATATTTTACTATTCCATAAAATTTTACCATAAGTTAGACATCCAAGTCAATTAATCCAGGCGTAAAAAGGGATCAAAATTGTATCGCCTCACTTTTCCTCCCCGTAATTTTCAGGTTATTTCTTGTGGCCCAATGAAATTATTGTAATTCTATTTTTCTGGAAAAGGTTTTCATTTTTTTGCCCTGGGCCTCGCTGTCAAAGTACTCAGAAATAGTATCTAGACAACCAGCAGGGACGAGAGCTAAACATCCAGAGCAACTCCCAGGAGGGGCAGGAAATAATATACAGAACATTGGCAAAGAATTCCAAATGGGCTCAACAGATGAGCAGGCCCATCGGTGAACACGGCCACTTACATAAAATTGTTGTCTATGAACAGTGACATGTTTTTCTGAAACAACTATGAACAGTGTGGAGTAAGAGGAGTAGAAGTGGTAAAAAAAATTGTTCCTAGCCTTATGGCCCTTTTAGATTGAGGGGGAAAGAGGGAGAATAAAGTACAATAAAGTAATGCGAAATTGGCTCAAAATTAGCCTATTTTTAGTTAACTCTACTTTACTCTCCCCTCTTTTCCCCTCACCCCTCAATCCAAACAGCCATTACTGTTCAAGAAAACAAGAAATTTAAGAGATAATTGAACTGCATTAATTCTAGTCCACATTTTCACAGCCTGCCAGACTTCAAGTATATAATGAGAGCAATTTATCATCCACATAATAAATTTTACCATCAATTTCACTCCAGCTGGACGGCAACATATATAAGACCTAATATTCATCAATGTATTATAGGGCAAGTGAAAATGAAAACTTGGTTCAACCCTTGAACAAACATTCCAAAACAATTCTAGGGCCATGACATCTAAGAATTCAGAGAACAGTAAAAAGGTAAAATAGCCAACCAACAAGAAAACTTGACCATTCAAAGCACACCCTTATAAGAATTACAGCTCGCCTACAAAATTCCCTTGCCAAAAGATTTTAGTATACGCGCACTGGCCTCCCCATGGTAGTCTTCAGTGACAAGCTCCTCACCTGATTTCCAACAAGAAAATAACAACCCTCAATCAAACACGATACCGAGATAAAAATGAAGAGACAACAAGATCTTCATAAGAATGAAAGCCAAATGCAGGAAGAAAATCCAGAACAAAACAAATTTCTCAATTGCAAGGATAGTGCCCATAACTAACACAGAAAGAGACCTAAGAAAATTCGAAATAGACAGAAAAAAAAAATCAACAATATAGAACAAAAATACTAATAAAAAAAAATTGTGCCTACAAACCATAAAACAATCTTAAACAGGAAGCTGGAATTAGTCTTAAAGTTAACAGCTTACATTTTGCCAGTTCTTCTTCAACAGTGAAACTAGGAAATTAACACTCATTTGAACATTTTGGAAGACCTGCTTCTCTTCCATAGCAACGTTGCCCACTGCAACTCCCATGCAAAGCACCTTTTTCAGTTGGAACTTTACCATAGCCTTTGTCTCATTAACTTTAGAATCGATGGATTCTTGATGTGTGACAAGAGTTGGAAACTTTCCTGCATTATTATAATAAATGGGTATATAAGAAAGAAATATATAATGCATGAAAAACACTTACGCCCAATTAAAAAGGCTCTCTACTAAAGACTAATATTCAATGCTGCATGCATCTTAAAATATAACTTACAACACTGCAAACAAACCACTCAAGAAAAGAGGCATACATTGATATATACTTATTATTGTTAAATCAATATATAACATTAGAATTATTTACAATTGCTCAGCAAAAGGGATTACGCGCTTATTATAGTTTAAGAAGGCTATATCAGATAATCCATTCAAAAAATGCAAATGACAAAAAGAGATAAAAAAAACATGTTCATCACAATAAGTCATGTTTATTCTGATTTCAAATGTACTCCAGAGAAAGCCATGTATCTTGACTAATAAAAACCACAACAGCAGATGCAATACATTTCTAATACACTTGCCTGCCTTGTTGAGACCAGGGCCCAAAAGACGGGGGATCAGCTTAATGACAGATTCTGATGCCAAAAACGCATGGTATTTCTTGGCAAGTTTCTTGACCAATTTCTTGTTTTTGTTAAGCTTCTTCAATGCTTCAACATCCATATAATCTAAACCCATCTTCTCAGCCTGCATTACATATCAACAAACAATGTGAAGTAAACAGGACTATAATCTATAACCAAATAAATAGTAAACAACAAAATTAAACTGCAACAGTCACTGAAAGATTAAAATTTGTAAGCATATGCCTCCACAAATAAAACAGGAATGTAGGGGGGAGAATATTTGACTCATCTTTGCTACTATGCTCGACAAAATATATAAAAACATCTTATCTTAAAGTATTCACAAATTATAATTTTTGTCAGTGCACCAAACCCCATAATCAAGGAAAACCTGGACTACGTAATATTATAAAAGCAATCAATAAATTGATGCTTTTTTCAAGGGTTTTATCCAGTGATGTATTCAATAATGAGAATACACCATGATGTATTACACTCGAACAAATCTGTATGATGAAACATACAGTCTTGAAATATATCTGCCCTTCCAACTTTTAGGTAGTGAGAATTTTCCTTAAATACACCACCAATTCAAAAGAACATATACATTTAAATCTAGAAGGCATTAGGAATCATAAAAGTTCAAATGATACAAATGGATGTAGCCAGACACATATAAGTTTGACTCAATTACAAATTTAGTTTCATTTCTCTGTCTCAGCAAAGTAGCCCATAATTTTTACCTCTTCAACATGCTGAGCATCACCAAGCATGCAAACCTTCATCTTTGGGCGAGGGATGTGTGGCAACTTAACAGAACCACTGAAACGCTTATCCTTTTGGGGATCATAATTTTTCAATCCAATCTGTAGTTCAATGGTCTCAGTGAAATTTCTCTTCTTATCTTTGGATCCAGCAAAAAGAGTGGAGATAGCCTCTCTTAGAGTGTCACTCTGAAGCTTACTGTAAAAACAAGGATGAAAGGAGTCAGCAGAAGAAAAATCAAGAAGCATCACCTGGTGACTCTCATTTATCATGACTAAGGAGGAACAAGTTTCAAATAATTAGGGCACATTAATGGAACACTACAGGACGGAAGGACCCAAAAGGTAAAAAAGGTGCCATTTTTCAAATCATAGACAGCATTTTTTACATCTGCAGCTATCAAATGTGACTACAAGCATCACACCCATTTCAAATGAATGTTCCTATCACTAATCATTGGTACTTTTACTTAACAAATGAAATCATAAAAGCGTAAATTGACTTTGGTAAGGGATGGACAAAACATGAATGGCAGAAAAGAGCCTAAGCATTCAATCAGAACTTGCCCAACAAAGTTTTTTAACACAAAATAAAATGGATTCAACTAGCAATAAAATAGTCTCAATAATCACAATTTCATCCATTTTTTTTCAGAAATAGATTTACAACACATAGAATATAAAACCTTCAATCATACAATTTGCAGCATTAATCATCCTACAATTTCAATGTTGACCATTTCATAAAATTCTAAAATCAAAACCCAGCTTAACATGTTTCAATTCAAGCAAAAACCAAACAACGAAAAAAATGAGAACCCCACAAACTGGCATTTCACATACCTCATCTTTGAAACTCTCTTGTTTCCAAACACCCACTAGCAGATTTTGTACCTGAAAAAAAGAACCCTAAACCATCACACGGAAAGCCCCAAAAAAAAAAAATCCACATATAATCAAACAAAATATTATCTTTCAAATAAAACAAATCAGTACAGGAAATGAAAATCTCAGATTTTACAATTATATTTTCCCGTGTTTTCTCAGGAAACAAACGGGAATTACAGATCGAAGAAGGAGAAAACTTGGTTGCAGAGAGAGAGAGAGAGAGAGTACCAGAAGAAAGAGAAGGGAACCCTAGCTAGGGTTTGTGGCGGCTAAAATGAGAGTATATATAGCAAAGCAATGACTGGTGGCTGTGTGATAAACCCTAAAACGGTATTTACGTAATAAATTGTTTTCGGCTTCGGTGGGCTATACATTTTTGATGGATGGGCTTGGCCTTAAGGTAAGTTAGTCTTTTTGAATTTCTGATCCAAGTTTTGTTAAAGAGTATTAAGCATTTTTTTTCCTGGCCCACACAAAATTAACCCAAATGAATTGGGCTTTTCAGCTCCCCACAATTAGTGCACAAATTATTAGTTGTGATGTGGTGTTTCAACCTAATAAATAGGAGCGAAGAGCCCTCAAAATTCAAACCTCCCTTTTCTCAGTGTAATTATTGAATTAAAAAAAAAAAAACTAATAATAAGATATACCTTATGGCCTTTGTTTCCGATTGGCATTATTGTTTCTAGATGGATCGTAATTTTCTCATCTTCGTTTTCTTTTTCTTTTTCTTTTTTCCATGTACAGATGGTATTTTGCTTTTTTTATTAAAAAAAAAAACTAAATGTACATATAGTCCTCATCTCTAGTCCCACATCAACCTCCAATTTTACTAAATTCATAGATAAAGAAAATCAAAATCCTTCTACATGCCTCGCGAAGACAACATTATCGCTTATTTGCGTGTGTATGTAATGTAACCATGAATGTATTTTTTTTTTTTTTAAGAAAATATTTATTTAGAGCTGTCAAGTACCACAAAAAAAAAAAAGTAAAAATATTCTTATTCAATTTGATCCGTTGGATTTTTAAAGGTGAAGTGAATGTTGGTGAAGGAGACACATTGGTTCTTTGTGCCTTAAATTTCCTAATTGTATCATTGTTTTTGTTCCAACTAGGTAGACTTGTGCTTCAATGGAGCGTGCAGGGTGATTATCAATATTGCCTTACCTAAGAAGTAGATGTGAATCCAATTAAGAGGCTTTCTATAAAGAAGAATACTCCCAAAAAAAAAAAATGATCCATTCTCTCTTCTACTCCCCCTCCCTCCAAACTTGCCATAGATAGAGTCGAATGTTCATTGGGTAGAAAACTGCATGTGTATATGAGAAAGAGAAGAAAAACTCTTTCTATCTCTCTTTCGATATCCACTCTCATTGGAAGGATTCTTAGGCAATGCATTGTGTGTCTTACCCTAGTATAGCTAACACCACCATGAGCAAAGACATAGATGCATTATTGATGGTATGGCATGAGAATTGAATCAAATCCTTCATGCTTGTACACATTTTCAGACACTCAAATCCTTATTTTTGCACATATGTGTGTGCGCGTTGCATAATAGCTCATGGAAATTTACTCTTGCTAGGTCTGATGTGCTTACTCATATTCAATTGTTGTAAATATTGTTGATACCCATTTTTGATAAAAGGGAGCTCAATAGCAGAAAAGCCCAATAACAAGCAAAAAGGAAAGAAAGAAAAAATTAGAAAGTAATGGTAGAAGCAAAGGGCTATAAAAGCCCAAAGGAAAGAAAAGGAAAGAAAGAAGGCCTAACGGGCCAATCTGGCAGAAACTAGCAGCAGGAAAGCCCACAGGCCCAAGAAGAGGCAAAAATGGGGTAAGCCTAATGAGTCCATACCTTTCTCCATAAAGGACAAGTATGGACAAAGGAGATTCAGGAATAGAATGAGACAAAGCCAAGTAGTAGCGGCAGAAACAGTGTAGGAAAGAAAGAAAACAAATGCATGAAGTAATAAGACAACCACGCTATGGTTGGAGCACCACCAACCTATATCTAGCCAATGCAAGGGAGGTGGGCCAACGGTCAAGGGTTTTATTGAGGGGTTGTTTGGTGGAGGGGGGAAAAGGGCCTATTTCTGGTATCCAACCAAGGCCTTTTTTGAGAGGTGCTCTACTAGGAATGCATCTTTGCCCAAAATAGGTAGTAAATGGTTGTGACCACTTGATGCATGGCAGAGAGATAAGTAAAGAAAGACCCAAAGCATTACCCGTCGAGATGAGAGAGAAAGACTCACGGCAGACCCAAATGGATAAGGATTTGTCGTGGGATGAGTAGTGGAAGAGAGAGAAAGCACTGGGCATGCCCAAGTGTAGTGGAGGCTGAACGGCCAACAGATAAGTGAGTAGCCTTGAAGAGATGTTCACAGCAGACAAAAATGATTAGTGAGCAATAGGGGTAAAAGAGAGAAATCCCATAGAATCAACCTAGTATAAATAGGAACAGTAACCATAAATGGAAGGGGAATAATGACCAAGGCAAGGAATAGAGAGAATTGAAAAGGAAATAAGAGGGGAAAAAGAAAGAACAAAGTAAAGGCAAAAAAGAAAAAGTGAATACGACAGAAAATGCATGCATCAATAAGCAATCTTTTCCCTCCCTCTTACCGCAAACTCACCATTTGTAATCCCCAACAAAACAAGAAGTAGCTATCTGTACCCGCTCTCCAAAATGTGCAACTTTAATGGTCTAGCCCAGTAATAAGGTTGTCCAAGTTGGGGTTTGGGCTGTTTTAGTTCACTTTTTGCGGAAAGACCTATTACTTTTACATTCTGCTGTTTAGCTACACTAACTATTTTTTTCTGACTAACCTTTTCTGCCATAACACATCTGCTAATGTATTTAATATTCATGCTTATGTATTTGTCATTATTTGTTGTCTTTCTTTTGGGATGCTTGTCTTCTGCACAGACTAGCCCTTTAGCAAGGTCCTGCTAGGATAGCGGGCCAGACCCAACTCTCCAACCCACAGCAGAAAGGGCCCTAGCCCAAGAGCATAAGAGCCCCTACAAATAGTAGTATATGTTTTTTCTTTCTTGTCATGTTTTAGTGTTTTTGTTATTGGTGGTTTGAGTAGGTGCAGCGTGCTGCCTTGTCTCGTATCCTGCTTGCAGGTCATCTGGTTTGAATATGATTCTTATTCAAAGAAACAAAACAAAACAAAACTACTTAGTACTTACCCATCAGACAGTTTCTTGTCCCCCATCAACAAATCTTTCTTACACAGACTGAGATAACATTTCAAAAATTTTGTGGTCTTTATGATGGCAAATCTTCCCAGAAACGGTGGCAAGGTCGTTCATACAAAATGGTGCCACAAATTATTTAACAAAAATAACAATGATTCAGGAAAGCTAATTTAATAACACTAACAAATTTCAATTCAAATCCTTTTCGTACGTGTTAGCTATTGTGCTCAGGGAATGCAAAAACTCTCACATGGGATCTTCTACTTCCATAATGGTGACAATTCTCACAAGAAACATACTCCTAAAATTTATTTCTGCCGGAGCCTAGTTTGACAAAGAATTCTCTGGTTAATGGACTATGTCACTGATTTATACCTCTATTAACTCAGTTCAATTGCAATTTCTCATCTGAGAATCAGCTTCTACCATTAACTTTAAATTGTCTCCAAAACAGCTGTATGCCTGGGCTTGATGCAATACACACTGGATCCAATATGCTCAAGCTTCAAGACCAGTATTGGCACAATTAATGAAGAATAGGGACTCGTCTTCCTTCCCAATTCTGCGTCTCCAACTCGTTAAAAAATCTGGCCAGGGCAACTGGACCCTGCTGTTGCCAGTAAGAGGCATATAAATATAAGCAAGATTATCAATTTCAGTCTATCACATATAAGAACAGGATTTGCTATTACTGTACCACCATTCACTTCAATATCCATCAGTGGAGCTGCTTTGTTATCCTTGGACTCGTAACTTTTGAGAAGAAAGGAAAGAGTCTTGATCATGTTTGCCTATTGTTTCACATCTACAGGCAGAGAAAAGAAAAACATGTTAGGACTTATTTTTCCTATTCTCTTTCTGTAGAGGGGTTTTTTTTTTTTTTTTTTTTTTTTTTTTTCTTTGGAGTTGGGGGTATACAACACTAAGAATATGTAATTTCCTGTTGGTGAGAACATCAGCTTAGCAGCCCTGGAAAGTACATGTTGTCCAGGTGGTTTGACAAGACAAACTCTTTCTCTAGAGATGGGCATCATTACCTTTTTCAACCAAAAAAAAAAAAAAAACACATACACAAATATTAAGAACTACTTTTTCCTTTTCTCTTTCTAGAGAAGGATTTTTTCTTTGGGGTTGGGAGATATAACGCTAAGAATATGTAATGTCCTGTTGGTGAGTACATCAGCTTAGCAGCCATGGAGAATACATGTTGTCCAGTTGGTATGACAAGACAAATTTTTTCTCTAAAGATGGGCATCATTACTTTTTTTACCAGACATACCTCATCTGATACATTTGTGCTTAATCAAATTGTAAAGATAATCCAAAAATCACAAAACCAAATATTGTGAATATACTTTAACAACATCTTAACAAATGTTCACAAGTCCATCCAGAACTACTTTCATAATTTTTGCTTCTTTTGATGTGAAACTATTTATAAATGAGATTGCCAACTCGGAATTTCTAGATCTATCCTAAAATTATCTATGTAATTAAGGAAGAGAGGGTGGAAAAGTTCTCACCAAAAGAGCCATAAATAACCATAGCAGGATATATAAATGAGATTGCCAACTCGGAATTTCCAGGTCTAGTGATGCATTGAAAGCATCAAGTATCGACTATGAACCACTCTAAAACAAAGACTAACAATGCCATGATAAACACGACAAACCACAAATGACCTTATCCATGTGGCAACAGCTAAAAGCAGTGTCGCCAGTTTTTGACACCATGAGTGACTGTGACATTAACAGAGACAGTATATCAGTAAAGAACTAAAATGCTTCTGCTCTACCATTTAGCCCTTTTAGTATTCCAAACCTCCGCAGAGCACAGAACTCCTAGGTAAGTATGGTGAGTTTTTTTGTCACTTAGCTTAGGATATTTCTTGTACTTTAAACTATTAATGCACCATCCCCCCTTAACCTTATAGAGTCCCTAATAGAAAGTCCACATGTTATTTGCTATTGCTTTTGCAATATGAAGCAACTCTTCACATAGAAGAAAGTACTCTGGTAGTGAAATTAGTCCATTTACATCTACACAAGAATAAAGTAATTAAAATGGCCCAAGTAATTTAATTTAATTTCAAGATTAGAATTAAATTTTAGAAGATTAGTCCGAAAAGTCGAATCTAACCAAAGATTAGAGACATAGAAACAAACTACCAAATAAACATGGTAAATAATCAAATAAACTACAAAATTAACATGATAAATCACTATTTGTACTTTAGAAAGAAAAAAATAACAAAATTAAAGTTGGCTTACTCATTTAACCTAAACTTGCTTGTATCCTAAAATAATCAAACACATACAAACAAAGGAAAGAAACTGAGAAAGAAATTAAATATATGGTGGAATAATCAACCAAAACCAATAAATTATCAGCAAAACAAATCTCATACTATGTTGGCATGAAAAGAAACAATAAATTATCTAAAACAAAAATGAAGGACTTTCACAAAACAGACATAGAAAAGTTACCAAGAAGATTCTAATTTCACCGAGACATTTTGTCCAGCAGGTGATGGGGTTGGTCTATCTTTTTAGCATATTGAAGCCTTTGTATGTTTAATCTGAGACCCTAAGTTTTAGATAACACATGCTCAAACCTATACAGGAAGATCCATTTTTATATATACAAAACATGAAAAAAAAAAAAAAGGATAAGATAGCAAAATTGGATTGAACAAAGTGAAACTAAGATGATATCATCTAAGGAAAATTGAAAAAGTCAGATTTCCTTTTGCATACGTCGCAACCAAGGCCCTCAGAGGGTGTGTTTTCAATGGCATCAATAAGCCAATTTCTTTAAACTAAGATGTTCTTTTTGGAGCTGACCAAGCAAGAGAACACCACAATGGAGATGGAGATAGCAAGCATCAGCGACAATAGTGCATGATGTTTTTCCTTCCCTGCTGATACCAACTGTTCTGAATACTGGGCAAATCACAGTTCTTTTTCTTTTTCTTTTCAATTTTATAATGAAGGTAGAGAAGGGAGTAATGCAAGCGTATTAGGGAAGACTGGAGGCAGGCCGGCAGGGGAACTTGTAGACTGTAGAGTCGGGTTGTTCTGAATTTTATAGATTTTGTTTGGGGGAAGATAATTTTTTAAATACTGTGAAAAATTGTAAGAACTTCACATCCTACTTGGCAAGCTTTTATAAAGTAAAAAAAAAAAAGTCAAAGGTTTTGGTTTTATACTAGTATATATAGATTATTAGTTCATTAAATTAGTTAATAGAGTAAATGTATATATTAATTATCTATAGTTGTGCATTAATTATTTATATTAAATGAATTTATATGATTATTTTTATAGACTCTATATAAGAAATTATTTTTAGTTGGAATAATAATATAATAAACTAGTCGCTAACCCGTGCGATGTATCGAAAAATTATTAACAATGATATATATATAGACACACATATACATAGATACATATATATATATATATATATATATTATGAACATCATATAATTTAGTTTAGTAGGGAAACTTGGTATAAATGCATAATATGCTTTGAAATAAAAGGTGACCTTAGTAATTGAACAGACATAATAAACGAAACATAAATTTGAATACTATCCGGCAAATATTATAATGGGTATAGTTTTTTTTTTGAGAAACAAACACACACAAGATAGAGGATATAATTCTTTAGCTGTAATGTGAGGATATAGTTCTTTAGATGTAATGCATTAGATTTCTAAATCAAATTTAATATGAATTTCAAACATACATATTATTGTATTGATTTTTTTTTCTTGGAGAATAAGTTGTATTAAATTTAATCCTCCTTAGAAAATATAACATTGTTTATGTTTATTGGTTAATGAAACCATTTATTTGAATTTAATTGAATAATCTAATGTACAATACTTAAGTAATTATACCTAAGTTTTGTTCTATTATAATGATGCTGAAAAAGTTGTCTTGTTATGATGATGCAAGAAAATAACCTTAAAACAACACAATATTTAGCTTTTTTTTCTAAAACATACGTGAATGTTTGGCAAATTACAAGTATAATTTTGCAATAATTTATTTGAGTTTAATTAAAAAACCTAATATACAACACCTAAATAATTATACCTTATAATGATGCTAGAAAAGAACCTTAAAGGATTTCAATTTTTAGTCCCCCTTAAAACGTACGTATTTTGCAAGTGTAATTTTAAGAGAATTTTGTCAAAATTTTGAAAGATTTCTTATGTTCATTCTTCTTCTTTTGCTAATGCTAGTCGCATAAAGAAACTCTAAATATCCTTTATTGTTTCTATATGCCTTTTCTTATTTTCCAATTAAATCATTAGAATAATTTATATTACCTACTGACATTGGATTTACAACAGTCATGTACCCAAAAGACCCTTGAGGAATCATCTTTCTAGTGTAACTGCTTTTAAGTTTCAAGGCGGATAAAGAAAATCCTCTACAATACATCATAGCGGTTCTAATTCAAACTCTTGAGCAGCCAAACAAATCCTTCAAGTGGGATCCAGTTGCCTTGGCTAAATCCAACTCTACTTCTGCTTCTACGTTCTACCATCCAACCTTCCCTTCGGAGCTTGGGAGAGATGGAGAGAGAGAGAGAGAGAGGTGGGAGAGGCGGCTAGTGCATACCAGTTCAAACATACAGTGATTTTTTTGGTTTGCAAGATGGAGAAAGAGGTTTATTGGGGGATTTAAGGTAGAAAGTCAAAAGTTAAACTAAAAATTTAATTAATTAAAAAAATAATGGTGATGTGGAAAATTGTGAGGCCTCCGAAGCTTAGGTGGCAAATTCTCATGAGGTCAACAAAAAATCGAAGGTTTCGATTTTATAGTATATATAGATATATAGATTAGAACATGACATTTTTCCTCATGTTTAGTTGCTTTGAAAAAAACTGACGCAAAAGCCATAAAAATTAAATATTTGTGAATTCACTAAAATTAATCTTAACCGTTTAAATTTCCTAACTCCTTTTAGTCACATATGTAGTAATATATATATATATATATATATATATATAAGATTTATATGAGAAACATTTTTTTTTTAATTTGAGAAACAATTGATTTGAAATATGATATTCTTGCTCAAATTTAATTGTTTTTGCAATAATTGAAACAATGTTCGACAAAAATGAAAAAAAAAAATAGTAACACACAGTCAAGAATGTAAAAAAAAAATGATTGAAGTATATTTGCAATTTTTTAGTAGGCATGAAACATGTCTATCTATATTAGCCACTATATCATGCAATTTTCAATTTGTGAACACATATATATAATATGATTAAATCACTACATATCATGCAATTTTCAATTTGTGAACACATATATATAATATGATTAAATCACTACACTACTCTTAGTGTCTTTCTATTTTGTCTATAAAATAACTAAATATTATAATTTTTTACAAGGAAAATTATTGAAATAATTTTTTTATAAACTACAAGATTCTTGACAAAAATTATTGAAATATTGGAGAAAACTAATAATAAGTTGCACCACACATTGTGCAGAAACTCAACTAGCTATTATAAATTCTCCCGTCCACATCCTCCAGCCACATGAAATCAGGTACCCACTCCCCTGGCCACATCCCCTTCCCACATGAAATTAGTTTCCCACTCCTCCGTTCCCTATTGTATGTACACTAGAACAGAGCCGGAGTCGTGTACCAAACCACCATCGGACGTGGTGGATTGATTGAACCCAACGACGCTCATGTTGTTACCGGAGTAGTTGGTGAACTGGTTCAACTCATGTCCACTTTTGCTTGCTATTGGGACGTCTGTTGTTGTCGAATCCACCACCTGCTATTGGGACGTCAGCCATTCGTTGTTCGCTGCTATTGAATCCAGTTGCAATGCTGTTGTCCAACCAGTATTCACTACAACAAAAAATATTTATTACAATGAAAAAAATTGTTGCAATAACATCAGAGTCATTGCAATAGTTTATGCGAAGTGTTGCGATTGAGGTAATATGTTTGTGTTCGTTGCAATAAACTTTAAATATTTTAATGACAATTTTGATGTAATAATATATTTGTTGTTGCAATAAACAATTTATTACTTCGAATATCTTGTGGCAATAGGCTATTATTTCATGAATTTTATTACAATAGATTGCAAATAATTGACAAAAATAATTTGAGTCAAGTTATTGTAACGATATCTTCATTGTAATAGATAATTTTTTTTTTTCATATTTTTCATTAAAATAGATTGTAAAATTATTGGTATTAGATTATTGTAATAATATATTCATTGCAACTTCATGTTTGTCATTGCAATAGATTTAAAATAATTAATATTTAGTTATTGCAATGATATATTTGTTGCAATAAGCTGTTACTTTGAAATTTCTATTGTAATAGATTACAAAATAATTGGTATCAAGTTATTACAACGATTTCTTCAATTTAAGTTATTGCAAAAAATTTTCTTAATGCAATTTAGTATTAAAGCATCTATTGCAGTTGAAAATTATAAGTTATTGCAACTAATTATTATTAATGTAATAATTTATCAATTTCCATTGCAACGATTTTTAGTTTGTAGATGTGATATTATGTTTAATACCACTATGCTAATTTTGTTGTATTAACACTTAATGTAATAAACTTATTTTGGTGCAGTGATTGTTGTTGATTTGGGTTTGGGCTTGCAAATATTGTTGTAACAGAGGTGGATACGCAATTGGCGTGAAGCCAAATCATATATAAGGGACTTGTTGATTCAATTGGTATCGATCAATAGGATGTGACTTAGGGCAAGCCAAGGTTGATGCAAGCACTTACAGGTTGTGAGCAAGCTGATCATAAACCACATTTTCTAGATAGTCACACCTCTGTTTCAAACTTTCTAAATTCTTTTTCGAGAAAAAAAGGGTAAGATACTGATAGTCCCTTGACTTCTCCTCGGGAAGAATCGTCCTGAAAGGACAATTCGGTTTGCATCGTTTGCAAACTGCACATCCAAGAGGAGGAGGGGTAGGAGGCATCGTAGAAACAGAGTTGAAAACAGAGGGTTCGGACTTAAGAGAGAAGAAGAACCAGAGAGAAGTTCAAGAAACAGAGGGTTCGGATAAATAGAGTTGAAAACAGAGGGTTATGAGTAGAAACAAAGTTAAAAACAAAGGGTTCGGACTTAAGAGAGAAGTTGAAGAACCAAAGAGAAGTTCAAGAACCAGATGATCGAGAACTAGAGAGGAAAATGTTCAAGAACCGAGAGAGATTCAAACCTGTTTAAGAATAGAGAGATTCAAATTTCAAACCTATTTATTTGAGGAGTAAGGCATGTGCGGAGAGAAAGAAGCGTGTGAGTATAAAATTTTGAAATTTGAAAAAAAGTTGTCCAAAAATAATTTTTGTTTTTCCAAAAAACCTGGTTAAGACTCTATGAACATGTGCATAACTATTCCTAAATCAAGTTTTTCTTTTAAAAGGAAAATGTTATGTTTACAATATTTTCACAACAAATCATATGTGCCAAGTAGTTATTGGTTGTTATGGGTAGGCAAAAAAGTAATTTTAATTGGTGGATTCAAATTAAAACCAATAACTACTTGCTACATAGTTTGCAAAATCACTTTTTGGCTAAAACATGCGTTAAGGCTTTGTGAACAGCTTATCTAAACGAGCTTTTATTATATACTATATATATTCTCACTTAATTAACCGTCTTGATAAGGTTTTTTTTTTTCCTAGAATAACCGTCTAATTAAACATTTACACAATGTGGCTAATATCATAATTTGTTATTATGGAAATTCATGATGAGTATGCAACACTCACAAGTTGCAACCTTAAGTTAAAACGTTAAAACATTAAAACAAGAGCTCTACTTTTAGAACCTAAGATTATGCCATATGATATTACAGCGAGATTTTTTCTTTGAGAGGATATTACAGCGAGATTCAATTCAAGTTTAATTTATATATTAGAGATATGCTTAGTATTTAAATTTGGCTACACACCTCCTAGCTTTAAAATTAGGGACACTGGTTATTAAATTTCTGGAATTTTTGGACCCTTAAAATTTTTTTATTTATTTTTTCTCATTCTGGAACTTCATTTATTTGTAGATTTCATTATTCACGGTGATTCAACAATGCTAATTTTACATATAAAAACAAAAAATGTTCATAACTGTAAGGACACAATTTGAGTCCCTAGTTCAAAGGATAAACGAACTTAGGCCCAAAAAGCTCAATACAATGAATTTGTAGAGAGTGGGTTGGAAAACTGGGCTTTAATAAATTAGACAAGAAGTAAAGTAGATTCAGATGACAAGAAAATGAAGATAGACTGGTTTAATCTAAAGAAAATCGTCCTCGATACAGTCCGAGGAGATCAGTTCTTATATATTTCTCTCAAGTTCGATTACAAGTTTAATTCTTTATTGCTACAGTGTTTTTCTCTTTCTTTCCCGATCCCTTTCTCTCATTGCCTTCCTCCTATTTTATACTCTCCCTTTGCCTTCATATCTGCCTTCCACGTGTAGATTAGAGTGTTGGTGCTGATCCCTGTCACATCAGCACCTTTCTGAAGTCTTTGGAAAGTAGCTGTAAGGCTGAAAGCTACTGTTCAGGTATCACTTTCTCATTAATGCGGCCAGAGAGTTAGCTGCAAAGCATTTAATGCGGTGGTAGCAGCTTTCCCTTGAGATATTTCATGGCTTTCCTCTGTCCTATTCCTTCCTGATACTTATCCTCATCCATGGAATGATCCAGAATGTTACCCTTGATAGCAGACCACACCCTCTGACTTCGGCTTTGCTCAGCCGGGAAAGTATTCCTCCTCAGACCGCCTTCTTGGATGATCATGATCAGACTTCACCTCTTTACTTACCAACACGGATTCTTCGGAAGGTGTTTACTCGTCCTCGGACTACTTATTGTCCTCGGATTGGGCCCCCGACCCAATATTTATATAGATGTGCACTCCTGGGCCTATCATCCCTACAATAAACATTAGTTAAAATAAAACATAAGGTTTATAATATAACATTCTTTTGTTTTTTTTGTCGATAAAAATATTCCTATATATGTAAATGTATATTTTTTAAATTCTCAATAGTGAATTAAATTCAACAATTATTTGACAAAATAATAAAGTTTATTATCTCATATTATTTAAGAGAGTATGTTGTATTATGTGTATAATATAATTTGTCCCAAAATTCCTTGAAATTATCATGATTTTTTTAGTGGAGTTTATGGTATTATTTGTATTAGAAATGCATTTCCTTTAAATAAATAAATAAATAAATAAAAAACATTTTAAACTAAAAACGAAGTCATTACATTCAAGTTCAACACTCCCGCCAGTGCTACCTTGTATAACCTTAACCCCTAACATAAACCCTAGTAGGAAACAGCAATCTGAGAAGAAGAAAAAGGTACGTTTACCCTAACCCTAAGCATAGGCAAAAACAAACCAGAGAGAGAGGGGAAGAAAGTTGATGAGCGCATCAGAACCCTGATCGAAAATGGCGTCATAAACCGCTACTGCTCCATCTTCGTCATCATAGGCGACAAGTCCCGCGACCAGGCACTATCTCTCTCTCTCTCTCTCTCTAATTTTAGTATCGTTGTCTCTTAAAAGTGGAAGATTTGTTCTTAATTGAGTTTTTTTGATTATCAGTGTTTATGTTAATTTAATGTTTAGGATTCTCATTTTTGTTACAATAAGCTTAAACTGTGTTCTTTTACTATTGTAAATAAAAAATGTCTTTTCGTTTAGTCTGTAAAGTTATATTTTCTCATTTTCCTTTGAAAGTGGAAAATTTGTTCTTAATTAAGCTTTGCTTTTTTGATTATCATTTTTTTAATGTAAATTTAATTTTTAGGATTTTTTTTTAGGGGTTACAATAAGCTTAGACTGTGTTCTCTCACTATTGTTAAAAAAAAAAAAAGGTCTTTCGTTTAGTCTGTCAAGTAATAATTTCTTAATTTCCTTTGAATTTGGTTGCTGCGAAGAATGCATAAATTACGAGTTTGTTTTGGTTGCAGAGACTAAAAATTTAACTCTGAAGATAAAGTTTGTGTTTGTTTATTTCTTTTTAAATTGTATCAGCAATCAAATAATGTGTGATTGATTGCGAATTGTATGTTTTGATCTCTTGCAGATTGTCTCCATTACATGCTAAGCAAGGCAGTGGTTAGATCAAGACCATCTGTTTTGTGGTGCTACAAGGACAAACTTGAAATCAGCAGGTTATTTCCTTTTATTTTTTTGGTTTGGTAAAAAGAAATATTACTTAATTCTATTTGGGTTTTTGTCGATGTTTTTCTTGAAAGACAGAATGCAATATGACACCCCATCTAGTTCGATAATCAATATTGCTGCGTGATTTGATTATGTTTATAAACCACTGTCGTTAGCATGTTGCCTGAGAGCGTGACATAAGAATGCACACTCAAAGTGACTCATTTGCTAGAGGTTTTTTTTCCTGCTTAATTGGCTTATTTAGCTTAGTGATCAACTTGTTAAAGCTTTAAGTTTCTGGGTATGAAAATAAGCTCTCCCAAGCAAGCAGTTACTTCTTAAAGATATGTTTGGTTGTCAGAATGGAAGATTTGCTCAACCAAAATTTTAATTCCTTACTCATGTTATCCTTTAACTTTAGTTGATCAAGTCTCAGGGGTTTAAGGAGTCCAATTTACTGATGAATCATAATTCTGTTTTATAGAAGACCAGTATTGTGTTTATACTCCAAAGTAGGTTTTGCTGCTTTGTGTTCTCTATTTGGATAATTTCCTAGAGGGCCCTCCATAATATTCACTGGCTTGATTCTTTAATGAAGTCACAAGAAAAAGCGTGCGAAGCAGATAAAAAAGCTAATGCAGAGGGGGCTACTTGATCCTGAGAAGGTGGATCCATTTTCACTTTTTGTTGAAAGTGGGGGATTAACTTATTGCTTGTACAAGGATTCAGAAATAATTCTTGGTAATACCTTTGGGATGTGTATACTTCAGGTAATTTTGCCTTCTGCCATGTAATTGAATTGTAGCTAAACCCTTTAACAGTTAATTATTGATGCTCTCTCTCTCTCTCTCTCTCATGGTAAAGTTTACTCTTTGTTCTGTTATCAGGATTTTGAGGCTTAGACACCAAATCTACTTGCAAGAACAATTGAGACAGTAGAGGGTGGTGGGTTAATTGTATTGATACTTCGTTCTCTGTCCTCACTCACCAATCTGTACTCCATGGTCATGGTATGATAATAGGTTCTATTGCTATGATAGCTTGTTTCTATTATCTTTTTCATTTTGCTTATGTCTGGGATTAGCAACTGACTCTCTCTCTATACACACATGCGCGTGCGCGCACACATGTATGTGTTTGTGTATGTATCCTTATTTGTATGTAGGTCAAAATCTGTGCTAGTAATATATGTTGTATTTATAAATTATGATTCTTATGTCTTTATTTCAGTCAACCTGATTGGTCAGATCAGTTGCCTTATGAGTTATGGGACCCAAACTAACTAGTGGTCTCTTTTTGTGATCTACGAGTAACTTGGGTTGGGGGTGACAATTAATGTTAACTCTCATTCGGTTTTCCTAACGACCCAACCTATACATGCCTTTTTGGACAAATTACCACAATACCACCTACGTCTAGGAAGCATAGACACTTCATTTGGGTGCCGTATCCGTGTCATTCCAGCCATTTCATATTATAATTTTTCAGAAATTGCTTTTGTCACCATGTTGTACCTGTACCCATACCTGCACCCATGTTTGTGTCCTTGCTTCCTAGTCCTATGTTGTGTCTGAATGAAATATGATAAATAACTCTTAAATCTGTAAAGTGTTTTCAAATGAGCTGTAGCTTAAGGATAAAATAATGGATCCTAAATTCCTAATTTTTCCTCAATTTGTTTGATGTCATTTTTATGGTATTGGATGTTGTATTTACCTAAGTGTGGTAAAATTTTCCATTTGAATTAATCGATTGGGGCCTGTTGAATGGATGCTATAAGGGATAATTTTTCCTGGTCCTATTACAATAGTGTATAGTATGAGTTATTTATTTATTTATTTATGATAAGTATAGGATGAGTTTTTTTATTTATTTTTATTTGCTTGGTGTTTAGTTTTGTTATTTATTTATATTATTCTGTTGGATGATCTGCTTCTGTTTGTTTTAAAATTCATTACTTTTCTTTTTTACTTGATATAATTTTGCAAATAAAATTCTTGCTTATCATAGATGTTCTTTTAGAAATATTTGTTATATTGAAAATCTACTTTCATTTCATTAAATAAGCTGAAAGAGAGCCACCATGCACACAAGATGCGTACAACAGATACACCAAAATTAATTGTTACAACTTACAAGTATCGATCAAGCAGATCAGGCAAAACAACAAAAGAAAACAACCTTGAAGCATTTATCCACTCAAACAAAGTCTTAAGGAATAAAATCTTAGGTCATGAACTAATCTTGCCAAGAGCGTTGTAGTTAAATTGGTTGGCATCTCCTGATGTTTTCCATGGATACATCTAGGGTTCAAATTTACCCTCCCCTATTGTAACTATCAAATTATTTAAAAATAAAAAAAGATCCAAATTTTCACTACCCTCAAGAGTCCAAACATTCCTCTCCCATCAAAGACCCCACATGAGGCAATGAGGGATTATGCTCCAAATCTCAGCATTGCAAAACCAGCTGGACTTGCCTATACAACTGGTTAAAAGCTCCACATCATCTTTTGGCATAACCCAAGGAACCCCAAACAGTGAAAATACCATGGTGCAGAGCTTTATAGCCACCATGCATTGGAGAAGTAGATGATCAATAGTTTCCCCATCCCTCTTACACATGTAGGCTAGATCTCGTTCTAGCTTAATGAACCCTTGACGAATCAAGAGAAAATAAGCTTGGAATCCTCTAGAAATTTGAGAAAACCTCATAAAGTATATATATTTTTTTTAATCTATTGAAAACCAGTGTAGAAAAATACATATTTATATGATACCTTTAGGGTTTAAGTTAGGCCTCCCTGTAAATAACTTCACAAATATAACCTTAAATTTCCTACGACATCACAAAAGTTCAAACTACCCCCAAATAGAATAGCTAAAATAAAATAACTAAACTTTGGTCTAAAAATAAGCAATAACAAATAAAAATAATTAATTAATTACTTGCCCCTCCGCCTTGATTTATGATTATCCACTTTCTCAAGAAAATCCAGGGATACTTGTTCTACATCAAGCACAGCTAATCTCTGCTTCTGGAAGTTGTCTGTATTTAGAATTTTCCCCAAATCTGGCCTTTGTTGGAAGTTTAGGATTCCACAAACTATTCCAAGGAAAGGATTGATGAGATGTCGACTGTAACACTCTATAATAGGATTTGACTACAAAGAAATTTTGTGAAGATAGCAACTGTGATGCATGGCATATTATCTTATTAAATTTCATGGCTTAGTGGACATACAGGTTCATCATTTAAGGTTGCTGTGGATTTTGACAACTATGTCAACAGCACTTCTTGCTTTGGGATCTCCTCAAATGCTGGAATGATGTATTCTACATTTACTTTACTGTTTTTAGTTTCAGGTTAACCATGACAAGGTGTATAGCCCAATTGGCCATGATATATGTATATTTTATAAGTACATTGTTATGTATTAATGCCAGTACTTGTGACAACTGATGTTCATATTCCTCTGTTGTTCCTAAACTGTTACTATTGAAAACTCACATAACCCTTATTGATTTCAGGATGTTCACGATAGGTTTCAAACCGAATCCCATTATGAGGCTGCTGGAAGCTTTAATGAGCATTTCTTGTTATAACTTGCATCATGTAAAGCATGTGTAGTCATGAATGATGAACTGAATATTTTACCAATTTCATCTCATATAAGGTCAATTACTCCAGTTCCAGTTAAAGAGGTAACTTTTGTCAACTTCAATTTATTTGTTTGGAAGAAAATAGAAATTTAATGATTTTTTTTCAGTTTTTGTGGTGGCTTCCCCAAGAAAAACCGCTGAAGTTTTGTTGTATCATCCTATTGTGGGTGTGATTGACTGTGTAGTTGTTTATTCACTATATTAAAAGGGAATAGTATGATGATATGTGTAATTATAATAGTGGTCGATCGTAATGCACTCTGATTTCTCTGAAGCTCTTGATAACTTTTTCTCTGGCTCTATTGATTATTGAAGGACTCTGAAGGGCTTTCTGAGGCAGAAAGAGACCTGAAAAATCTGAAAGAGCGAGCAACTAAATGATGATTTTCCTGTTGGTCCTTTGATAAGGAAGTGTTGTACGTTGGACCAGGTAGAGATACTTTGCTGACATGTTTTGAGTTACCAATTTGGTATCATGTAATTAAATGATATAGGCAAATTTGAGTTGGTAAATATTTTCTGTTGTGTGAAAATACAGTTTTGCTGCACTTGGACAAGACACTTTGAAGTACAGTCACCTTGCTAGCTGCTCATGGCCATGGGAAATCTGCTGCACTTGGTTTAGCAATTGCTGGAGCTATTGCTGCAGGGTAGATGCTTGATCTATATGTGCATTTAGTTTTTCATATTATATGTATAAATATTTGCTTATTGACCATTGTTAGACTCTGACGAGAATCTTTTATTGATAGGTAATCTAACTGCACCCAGTCCGGAAAAGTTGAAAACCTTGTTTGAATTTGTTTGCAAGGGTTTTGATGCTCTTGAATATAAGGTATGGGCGTTATCTATCATTAAGATGGTAATGTTATTTACTATCATTAAAATATTTTTATGAGGTTCTTGTGGTAGGTCGGTAGTTGCTGTAATACGTATGTATTTCTCTCAGGAAACCTTTATCAAAATGATAATCCTGGAGTACCTTTTCTTTTGATAGGCAAGTTCCACACACACCTAGTGGGTCTTGAACCCATGACCTCACCCTCCACCTAGCACTTGCAAGGGGAGGAGGGGCTAGTTGAGCTAGAGCTCATTGGCATAGTCCTGGAGTACTTTTTAATACATAGCTTGAACATATTAGTTTTTCTAGTAAATTAACTGTGACCTTGGTCAGCTAAGAGACTGTATGCTAGTGTGAATCAATGATGCATCTAATGAAATATAGAAAACTCTTGGACAATTGGTGTATAGGCATTCCTTCAGTCTGCAATGACATTTCCAAATTAAGGTTCAGTTCATATTTTGTTAATGAAGATTGTCTTCAGGAGCGGACAAAATTTAGAAGTTGAATAATAGTTTTTTAGGTGTTTTAGTTGTAAAAATGATTTACTTCCCAAGCATATGTGGTGCTTGAAGTTGATTACACTTTTGAGGGATAAGGCTATTGAGAATGAACTTTTTGAATCAAGTCTAAAAAAAATATGAACTACTATATATCATTTAGATAAAAACTTTTATCATAGACACATTAATATTTTTTTGCCACAAATTTAAATCACGCAAACTTAATAATGTTATATTATGTGTTAGCATCGTCTCTACTTCTTCTTCTTCTCAAAAATATTATGTATCATCTTTAAAAGATGCCAACAATATTGATCTTATGGGAAAAGTTGCATAAATATTGAGAAAAAAATGTTTTATATTACAATCTACTAAAAATGTTTTTTTAAATATTTAAACCTTTTTATTTTTCATATCACTAACATGTTTTACAACTACCATATGTGTTAACTTAAGTCTTAATATTCTTAAATTGTTTCAGCAAAAAGAAAAAAAAAGGTTGTTACAAAAGAGGAGTTCATGTAAAGTATTTTACAAAATGAAATATCTGTTTTGTAAGGCCACCAAATTTGATAATTTGCAAATGATGGAACCACTTGCAACAATATTTGCATAGTTATAGTTCCAGCTAAAGCAATCATGTATACTTTTAGTCTTCAAAAAACACACATCTACCAGTGATTAAATGTTCATCTCGGGTAGTTTTAACTTTTTATATAATTTTACCTTTACATATTCATCTATTTTAATTTAGATTTTTTTTTTCAAAAAAAAACTTTAATTTATATATTTATAAGTAAACAATGAAATAATGATTCATGAATAATCCAAAAAAAAAAATCTAACATATTTATCTTGTGCAGTTGTAACTTTACATATAATTTTGCATTTATATATTCATATACTTTAATTTAGATGTTTATAACTTAATAATGAAATCTATAAAGAAGGTAATCAAAACAATCATATTTCTACAATTCAAAAAGTCACAATTTCTTTTTTTTCTAAAAAAGGCCTTTTACATTTTCTTGGAATTATTTTTAAATTTTTTTTATAAAACCTTTGGCATACCAATAACCTAATCACTTCATACATTAAAAAAATTTAAGGCTCATTATTACTTCCGTTAATATATTATGGATATCTTAATTGATTGAGATCAAACTAGAGAAATGCCTTTCATATTTCCTTAAAAAAAAAAAAAAAAAAAAAAAAACTTTAATATACCACTAGTGTAACTACATCTATAACTATTTAAGCCAGCCATGATATTTATTTCTTATTAATAACCATAAAATTTACAACTAGCAAGGGAACAAACAAAGTAATAAAGAATAAATGAAGGAAGAAAAAAATAAATGAAATCAAACGTCAATTAATAACTGTTATTTGGAAAATAAAAATGTGATTAAGAGGAGTAAGAAATAAAATAGAGATGGCTATACAGAGGACATTGAAAACTTTATAGTGCAATAAAATCAACCATTACATTCACTTAATTAAATCAAGAATCAACAGTTTAATATAATAATACAAAATTTAAACTTAAAACTAATCAAACTCTAACTAGGAAAATTATATATATATATATATAATCATAATCTTCATACACCATGACTTTAAAAAATTTAATAAATAGTTTTACCTCTTATTTAATGTCTATGTTATGCAAATACAAAAACAATATTATGTATTAACAAAAGGTCTACAACTCAAAATTAAATTTCAGTGTCACCTATAGAATAAACACGTGTACATCATTGCAACAATAGTAAATGACATGAATGACATGGGTTGAAAGCTCCCTTTAAAAGGATGAAAATTACCTCATTTGGTACAGTAAAAGGTCATCTTGGTCCTGATAGAATTGAAGGCAATAATTGAGTAGTAGTAGCAAAATGCACTTCCTGGTTATAAACTCCAGCTCTTGTGTTTGGTAAAGGTGGATTCAAGAAGAAATCATCTAGGTTTGATTCAACATTCACAACACCCTCCAAGACCTTAACCACAACGGACATAGAAGGCCTCTTTGTGAAATCATTTTGTAAACACCATGCTGCAACCCGCATCATATTCACAACTTCTTCTCCATGTAAACTCATATCTTCATTGTATTTATCAACCAGATCCAATAATTGGTCCTCCTCAATCTTTTTCTTGAAAATAGCAAGTAGATGCATTTCTTCTTCTTGTTGAGAGCGATCAATATTTCTCCTTCCACATAATATCTCCAAGAGCACTACACCAAAGCTATACACATCTACTTTTTCTGTAATAACTGAACTCAACCATTCTGGAGCCATATAGCCAGGAGTCCCTCTCATAGTTGTCACAACTTGGCTCTGTTCACGATCAACTAGTTTGGACAACCCAAAATCTGAGACTTTTGCATTGAAATTCTCATCTAAAAGGATGTTTTGGGGTTTGATATCCAAATGAACTATCTTATGTCTGCAGTCATCATGTAAATAAGTTAGTCCTCTTGCTATGTCAATGATGATCTTCTTTCTATGTTGCCAATCAAGCAACATCTCCGGAAATCTGTGAAATATCCATTTATCTAAAGACCCATTAGACATGTATTCATAAACAAGAAGTAGTCCATGTGATTTCTCAGCACAAAATCCAATCAGTCTTACCAAGTTGAAATGATGAAGGCTGCCAATTGTCTCAACTTCTGCTAAAAACGATTTCTTGATTTGACTTAAACCATCAAAACGCTTCACTGCAACTTTAGTACCATCAACTAAAGTCCCTTCAAAAACTGTGCCAAATCCCCCTCCACCAAGCTCCGTACTAAACTCTTTTGTTGCTGCCTGCAAATCATGATAAGAGTATCTTGTGGGCATTCCTGGCACCTGATCTAAATAATACTCCTCCGCTTCATCTGAACTTTTCTTTTTCCAAAGTTGAAAAACAAAAAATACAATTAAAAGAAACAGTACAAATGCAAAGCTGGAGACCAATATTATTACAAGCCAGTGTTTTTTCTGCCGAATAACTTTCTGCACCTTGATGTATACCCTGAGGTAATTTTTTTGTCCTGCATCAGCGGACATCAGGGAAAAAATTTGGGATTGTAAATAGCAATTCCCCATATGGTTGCTCGAATTATAAAAAACAGCTTTGCAGGAACAGTCTTTTAAGCAAGCCTGTTTGCAACTCTCTAAATTTATATGTTGGTGGTCTGGATTTATCTTGGGGGGATATTTTGTTATGGGAAAGTATGTGATATTCTCGAGCTCTGAAAGAACATGATATTTGGAATCTTCACAAGACAAGGGAGTAATGAGGGAGCATCCATAGCTAGGCAGCTTGTCATCGGTTTGCCGGGTTTGCCGGAAATAGCTTGTTTCATTAATGGGTGGAGGACAACTACACGGGGCATTCTGGGCATTTGTACAAATACCATAATTGCCGCAAACTGTAGGGTAATCGCAGACACCAATTTCTCTATATCGTGGGAGAAAATCATCCACAACATCCGACTCTCCATACACTCGCAAGTGTCCGTCAGGCTCAAATCTCATGTACTGCGCTGAGAAGTATGAATAAGGAGCAAGAACGGTCTCATCCATAACTTGAGAGGAGAGAGTTATATTTTCACTATTAAGTTGCACATAACTGAAATTTTCTGTGGTTCCAGAAAAATAGCGTTGGGGAGGATTAGAATTGATATAAGCGACCAACCCTTCACTAGTGAGAGAGAGTGAATACAATCCTCCTTGACTTATGAGTTGCTGCCCTGCCATCAACTTTTGCTCGAGCATCAGCGTGTCGGTTGGGTGATCAAAAGACTGCCAGATTATTGTTGCATTGTTGTGATCCAAGAGCATGAGGTTGCAGTTTTCGGTTAAGTTTAGGCCAGCCACAGATTTGCTGCTGGTGTTTGTCGACCACACCGTAGTTCCATTAGCATCTGTCAACACCAAACCTCTTTCTGAAGTGAGCTTCAAACTCGCATTCACGCTTACAGGATTCTTTGGGTTAGCAGCCCATACTACTGTTGGACCTTCAGATTTTGAAATTTCGCCATATTCTAGACGAATTCTGAAAATGGCAAAGAGAGAACCGCCACAAGTTTGATTACAGAAGAAACCACAACCACAAGCATATTCTTCGTAGGAATAACTGTTCGATTTACTGGCCAGTATGATATTCACAAACGATCCATCATCAAATTTCACAGAATCGGGAGTAGAAAAACTGTTGGTCACTGAAGTAGAAGTGTTTGCACTCCAATAACGGACAGGCAGGGATTTAACTAAGATGGGAAAAGGTTTTAGAAAAAGAGCAAGGTAAAGAAGAACAACACAGCAGCCCCAGCTTATACTACCCATTGTCTGTGTGTGCTACAGTGCCAGAAGAAATTAAGAAAGGAAAGTGGACACTGGGCAAGGAGAGAGAGTGATAGAATTGAAATGAATTGCAGGAAGAATGAATTCCTTGGGGGCAGAGTTAAATGGAATCATGTAATTTAGTTTATTGTTCCCCGGTTGACTGGTTGACCTTTAAGTCCACGAGTAGGCAGCAGCTGTTGGGTTCGTGGCATTTAGTGTGGTCCAGCCCACGGAATAGCTCTTTGGTCCAACCCACTGCATCAGATATACTAAAGGTTAAATTTTTAGCATTTAGTACATTAAACACGTAAAATTACCTATTTAAAAGATGTGTTTATCAAAAAAAAAAAAAAAAAAAAAAAACCTATTTAAAAGATGTGTCAACCGTCAATAGAATTGTACGGCAGATGTGCTATTTGCTTTTATTATTATTTTTTACTTGTGTGTAATCATGTGTATATACACATATATCATTAAAAACAATTACAATGACACGGTTCAAATTATACAAAATATTAGTTTATACATTTTTTAAACAATACATTTCTAAAATATGAAATGGTTCCTTATTTCTAAAATATTTAATTAAATTTAGACTTTTCAATTTTTGCTCTCAATAATTCATTTACCACAAAAATTTATAAATTAGATGAATACGTGGTGTAAAATTATACTTCAATTGAAATCCAATTTATAATCTAATTGAATTTAGACTCTTCAATTTTTACATTCAATAATTTACTTGTCACAAAAATTAAAAATTAGATGGGACAAGTAGTGCAAAATTGAGAATCTAATTGAAAAATAATTGGATTTTTTTTGAGTTTTGGGTTTTAATATATTTATAGATTCAAACTTTCTCTTCCTTCCATACAAAATATATTTCTTAATTAAAAAGAATAAGAAAGAGTATTTAAATAAAGTGGTAAAAGAATAGAATATATAATGTAAGGTGTATTGTAAAGTGGTGTATTAAATAAAAAATATTGGGTAAATTATGTATTTAGTCCCTATCCTTTACACCATATTTCAATTTGGTCTATAACTTTTCAATTGTATCAATTTGGTTCATAATCTTTAAATAAAGAATATTGGGTAAACTACGTATTTAGTCTTTATCATTTACATCATATTTCAATTAGATCCCTAGTCTTTCAATTGTGTCAATAAACTAATTTTTTTTATTTGAGCGTTAACCACGTCAGCAATTTCCATCCAAGAGGTAACAGCAAGAACTAAATTGACACTACATTAGAAGGTTAGGGACTAAATTGACATAATTAAAAGATTATGGGCCAAATTGAAATCTATATATATAATAATAGGTAAAACTGAGAGAAAATCCAATTAAATTTCAAATTAGAACTTAATTAGAGTCCAATTTTGCGCCACGTGTCCCATCTAATCTAAGTTTTTAAATTTTTGTGCCAAGTGAGTTAATTCAATGGAAAAATTGGATTTCAATTAGAGTTTAATTTTGCAACATGTGTCCCATCTAATCTAAGTTTTTTAATTTTTGTATCAAATGAGTTAATTTAGTGTAAAAAACGAGGAGTCCAATATAAGTAAACCATAAAAAACATAATTTTTGAATAGATTTATATTTATGAGCCTTTTTTTTTTGAAGAACTAAAAACAATTCAAGTTTATACGTCATATATATATATATATTTATATTAATAAGTAAAACTGAGAGAAAATCCAATTAGATTTTAAATTGGAATTCAATTAGAGTCTAATTTTGCGCAATGTGTCCCATCTAATCAAAATTTTTAAATTTTTGAACCAAGTTAGTTAGTTTAGTTTAAAAATTGGATTTCAATTAGAGTTTAATTTTACGGCATGTGTTTCATCTAATCGATTTTTTTTTTTTTTTTTAATTTTTGTGCCAAATGAGAGTTAATTTAGAGAAGAAAACGAGGAGTCCAATATAAATAAATCATAAAAAAATATAATCATATATCTAACACTATATATAAAATTAGAGGAAGAGAGAGTTTGAATGATTTTATATTTATAAGCCTTTTTTTTTTTATAACTAAAAACAATTCATTTGGCACAAAGATTATATAAATATATATATATATATATTAATAGGTAAAATTTAGAGAAAATCTAATTAGATTCTACAATTGAAGTCCAATTTTGCGCCATGTGTCCTAAATTATTTATTTTTAAAGAAAGTTTTATTTCTTAATTTTGGAATCAAATGTGGGACCATATCATAAATATCTATTCATGTGAGTTATTGTGTAAAAAAACTAAAAAGTCTAGAATTAATGAACATAAAAGTATTTAAAAAATGGACAATTTACATTTTCTACCTAATAACATTTTTACAAGACTTTTTAAAGAGTTAAAAAAAAAATTAAGAATGACTATCAATAATATTTAAATTATATATGTAAGATTATTATACTATGCATTTTAATGTGTATCTTTTAAGTATATCCATGCATATGTATGGAGTTATAAGCTAGTTTTATATAAAGAATCAAATGTCAAGGTTCAAATATAAATTTTAATAAAAAGAGGTGAAAGTTGAAATCTAAACTCCAATTTTTTATTTTGGTTTTGAGAGAGAGAGAGAGAGAGAGTTTGGTAGAGTTTTTATTTTTATTTTATTAAAGTAGAAGTCACATGGAAAATTATGTGGCTAATATTGACAATTTTCTGCTTAGAAATTTAAATTATAAAAATTGAAACGTCAAGACCTTATCAAAATTGATCATTAATCATAATTCGACACACTTGGAGACAATTCATTTTGCATTTATAAAGTGGTTGATTTTAATCAACTGTAACAATTCTTTTTTTTTTTTTTTTTTTTTTTTTTTTTTTTTTTTTTTTTTTTTCAGCTGACTTGAAATCAGATTTCATTATACCTTGGTTGAGTTTGATCGTAGTGTTGTCATTTTTTATCTTAAGATTTGAATAAATAAATTACATTTGAATTATATCATGTCATTTTGCAACAAGGTAATTAATATTGTAAAATTGAGATTGTTGTTGTCAATGGTGTTTGGGTGTGGCCAAGCAACTATAGAAGAAGGTAAAAAACCCATCAGAGTTAATTTTCAGTCAAAAAGTGAAGGCATGTATTGTGGAAAGAGCGGTAAAGTTTCTGGCATGTATTGTGGAAAATTCATAAAAGTTTATGATCCATTGCGCGTTGTCAGAAAATTAGAGGAAAGCCAGGAGACAACTGACGCACATGGAACGGTATCATGGCAGTGCTTACACGGACAACCCAATACTCTTCTTTTTCAACGCGTTTAGACTCTCTTCTTCTTTTCTCAAAAAAAAAAAAAAAGAAGACTCTCTTCTTCTATTAGTTATATAAAAAGCACCGGTACCCATACAGTACAGTGAAAATAGTCAAATACCATGTTTTGACAAAATTTGTGATAAATTAGCACTATTTCGAAAATATTTAACAATTTACTACTTTTTTAGTACTCGAGTTCCACAAAATAACATTAAAATTACAACTTCGCAGCAACTCCACTATCAGTAATCTAACAGGGGCCCAATTACATTGAAATATTTAGCAATCTATTTCTTACACTAAAATAGATTAGCATTGCCCATTCCGAAAATGGTTTCTAGGCATGGAATAAAGGCTCCTTAGGAAACGTTATATAGTTTGATTTCAATGTACACCTTTGGTTTTCTTCTCTAAGGATTTTTCCTACAAATTACTGTTTACTGATTGAGTGAGTCTATATGGTAGCTGTAGGTGATAATATTTGGCCCTGCATTCGCATGAGTATTTCAAACTTGCCAGGAAACACACACACGAAAGAGGGGGCTGGGGAAGACTTAACTCAACATCGTGAGGCACGGGTCTTCGTAGTCCAGTCATTTTTTCTGCTAAAGTACTACACCGACATTTTTGAATCATAACGACCAAGACTATCTTCCTCTCAAGAAAATGAGTATCAAAGACTAGAAATGGCTTGGTTCAATGTCAGGCTGACTAGGAAATCCTGACTGGTTTTGCTTGCAATCGTGAATCACAAGGACCGAAACTTAAGCATTGATTAAGTTACACTTGTGTATTCTCTCAACAAAAAAAAGAAAAGAAGTTACTTGTGTATTCTCTCAATTTCATAATGCATATGTTAAAACCACTAATGTCAAGCCACTAAGTTTGACTATTCAAGCCATTCCAACCGAAACAAAAAGTAGAAAAAAAAAGAATGTATTCGACTGTACTAAGCTCGAGTACTATAAAGTGATACTTAATTTCACTAATATCGAGTATCACATTATTTTTTTTTATTACACAAGTTTCAGGTCAGCAGTGCCACGCTTGCGACTCACTAGGAAGTCGAGTTCACTGAACTCGAGTACTATTTAGAACTCGATTTTGTAGAACTCGAATACTAAAAAAGTGGTAGATTGCTAAATATTTTTGAAACAATACTAGTTTGCCACAAATTTTGCCAAAACGTGATATTTGGTTATTTTCACCCCTACAGCACACATTTGGTTTATTGAATCCCTTTATATATATATTTTTTTTTCAAGTTTTGAACAGTGCTTTGGTTTTGACCTCTGCACTATTGCTGCTTTCTTTTCCTTCTTTTTATTTTTTATTTTTTTTCCCGCTGCTTTCTTTTCTTTTCTTTTCATTTTTCTCTGCTTTTTTTTTTTCGGCGTAATATCATCTAGTCCACTCTTCTTCTTTTTATTTTATTATTATTTTTTTTTTATATATAAAGCTATTAGTTAACATAATAAATTGTCACAATATTTTTGCAATTGTTGATATGTTAATTCCTTATAGGTTAAAATAAAATATCATTCTAGAATCATCCACAACTAAAACTAAAGGTATTATGAAAAAAGAAGTGTTACATCTACAATATTTTTCGCAATACTTTCACAACATTGTTCATTAGGCTTTTTTTTAAAATTTACCTGAGTTAGGTTAGTTTAAAGTTTACTCTGGTTTCCCATTCCACATGAATTTAACTTGGTAGATTTTTTATTTTTTTTTATGAAGGGTGGTAGAGAACATATATTTATTTAAGAATATAATTGTGTTTGTGTATATTAAGTTTATAAATATGTATTTATAAATATAAAAATATCAGTAATCCTAAAATTGTACACTAGTACTTTATTTCCTTAACCAATTTGAGGTGACTACTGATTTGGTATTGACAACATTGGAATCATTACCTATCATATAATCATCCACATGTTTTTTAATTCAATTTGTAATAATGACTTTTAACTCATTAGACCCTTAAAGAAATCACTCATACAATTAAAAATTTGTTTCTGATAACTTATTTTGCTTAAAATAGAGTAACATGTGAGTGAGCTTATTTTTTGTGTAAAAAATATAGATGTATCTAGAAAAAGTAAAGTTTTCAAAAATTGTACATAAGCGACTCTCGCCACTGCCCATATCACCACCTCCCAAGCCTCTAGTAGATTGGTCCTTGCTCAATGCTAATTTTACTCTCTATTGGCTCTCGTTTTGTGGCGTCAGTTTATCAAAATCTCCAGATGGTGAAGTCTGATTTATACCATGTATATGAATGGTGGCTTACTGCTTTGGCCAGTTTGATAACTGTTGACCCATAAACAAATTGTGAAAATTTTCTATGTAAACCTCTACTACTGCTTATGTTGCTAATCGGTGTTTTGCCATGCAGATTTTTTATCTTGTTCTAATTCTTGCACATCTGTATTTTGAAGAGAAACTCCAGTTACATTGTCATATGCACAGGCTTCTGTTTTGCTCTGCATTGGCTTGCGAGGCCATAGCTGGCTTCTGTTTTGCTCTGCATTGGCTTGCAAGGCCATAGCTTTTCTTATCTCGAGGTTTGTTTCTCAACTTGGATGATGTAGTCATTCATTGAATATATGATTCTCCTAAGCATATTGTTATGCATGAGTCTTGCCCTACTACTATTGTCTTACCCTACACGTCAAACCTTACACACTTGTTCGGTTATTCAAGTAGGGGACACTCTTCGATAGGATTGGATTTTTCAACATCTTGGTTTTTTCTTTCATTCTTATCAGCATCTATGGATGGAGTTATGTTTGCTTAAACTCTTATTTTACAGGGACAGATGAAGCTAGAAAAAGAACAGATAATGTCACTGTTTATAAAAGTTATGAAAAAGTTCTACAAATATTTGTTCAGTATTTCTTCCAAGTAGGTTGAGTCAACCCTGCTTCGACTGAAAGAAGTAAGTTGAGCAACTGAGGAAGTCTTTCCATGATTTAGAACATGAATGTGCAGTTCCTGCTTTCTCATCTAAGTCTCTATCTATAATTTATGTTATTAGTAAGTATTATCTTTTAAATTCTTGTGGGTAGATGCTTCACTTAGAAGCATCTAAAGCAATAGGCCTAACTGGGTAACTGGATTCGTGAGAATTTTCTATTTAAAATGGAATAAAACTTAGTGTCAATTGGCTTACGTATTAGTCAGGTTATGGGACATAAAAATTCAAAATTTTCTTGTCTGCATCATTAGCAAGGACAGATATTCACCAAATTTCCTAATATTGTGTGTACTTCCATAGTTATATTGCAACTCCTGTTTGTTGACCTTGCTTTCAGATTGTGATGGAACTTCACAGTATCTCTGTGGACGAGGATCTCAAGAATGCAGCAAAGCAAGTCGAGGTATTTGCAATTTCTTTGTACCTTGATCTTCTGTTCCCTCCCCATCATCTCTCCCCCTTCTCTTTCTACCCCTCATTTCTGTTAAGAGCTGAAACTTACTTGGTCCATTAATAGGATGAGATGAAATCCAAGATGGAGGATTCATTGAATCCTGAGTTACTGCAACAGCATGCCATCGTGGATAGAGATGCTGATTTTGAGAATGCTTTGCAAAATGGAGGTGAAGTACTGTCAGGTGGTCTTGTTAGTGTGAAATCCAGTATAAATAAAATTGAGAAGCTTGGAAATCAGAAAGAAAGTCATAAGGGAGGGAAAAAGCGAAGTAAAGATGATCATGGTTCCAAATCAAACAAAAAGAAGAAATCATAATTATATTGACTTGAGAAATATCAAGATGAAAGCAGATTGTCATCGACTGCCTATGGAGGCAGCTGTGGGACCCCTTTTTTACCCTTGATCATGAACGATTAGATTATTGTTATACTTACCTCTTCAAGTGTAATAGTACGTTAGCAATTTACCTCTTCAATCTGTTTCATTTTACTTGAAAATTTTTGACATTGTAATTACATTTTTTGTAATAATTATCTTAAGTTTTGCTGGTTTACACTGTTTGTTACTTTTTTCATGATCAATTAGTTTCAATGAGACCAGTTTGCTTAACTAGCAGATTGTTTTGGTATACAGAGGAAAAAAAAAAAAATCAACAAGATGGAAACATCCATCCACCATATTATGATGACCCTATTCATTTGCTTAGTCACCACTAATTTGTACGCCCAGCAATATGAAAAATAATTTTTTTACAAGTCTACGTATCATCCATGGTTTGTGAAAATAACACTTTACTACTCTATATCATACCCAATATTACACTTTACATCCTAAAATTTTCGAATACACGTTTTACACTCTAAACAATGACCCTTGTTACACTTTGCATTCCAACGCTAAGTTTGCTATTAACTTGGATAAAAATTCAAAGTTTAGGGTGTAAAGTGTATTAAGGAATATAGTTTAGCATGATAAAATGTAATTTATTTGTTTTTAAAACATTGAGAATAGGGGCAATTAGGTCTTTTTCACGTGGTGTCATATTTTTCCATCTAACTTGAGAATAATATCAAACTTGATGTCTCGCTGAAAGTGTAACAAGAATCATAGTTTAGGGTACAAGATGTGCATTCGAAAAGTTTAAGGTGCAAAGTGTAATAAGAGATAAAGTGTAATTTCCCCTAATTTTATGATATATAATCTAGTTCATTCTCTCTTTTCTTTTCTTTTTTTCCTTATGCCGTGGAATTTTGAGAATTTTTAAGAATTGATTTATTAATACTATAAACGGTTCACTATATGTGAAGGGTTAAGAAATTTTAGCCATGGTATCTTTATATATGGGAAAATGATAAATTAATCAAGTAGTTTGGGCTTGTTCCAAAAAAAAAGAACCAAGCTTGACATGAAATCTTTTTTGGTAATGAGCTCGAGCTTGACTTATGTTCAAAATAAAATTACATAAACAAGCCTAATTTTTTTATTTTTTATTTATATAAGATAGAAATTCTACTCTAACTTAATCTAAGTATATATGTCTGTGAAGCTCCCTCCTGAAAACTTGGACCCTGGCCTTGCCCCCCACACCCCATAAGTATTTATACTTGTGGAGTGACCATCGTGTCAAGGGTGCGCGGTGGTAAGTCTAAACTTTTAATACTTGGCTCGGCTCTGTGTAGCTAGTTTATAGACATTTGTGCAATTATTCAATGCTTGTACTCTTGGAGTGCAATAAATGCATACTCCCTCCACTTATAGAAATAATATATCCTACCATGAATTTAATTGATGAGGCTCACAATTATTGTGTTCCCAAAACATTGAATATTTATCTGTTATTAATGCTGATGCCAACCGTTTTTCAATAGTTTTCACCTATATAATGATAAGTTGTGATCAATTGCTTCATCAACTGCTTTCGTTATATATTTTTTGTAACATATACTTTTATCTATAATGAAAACATATAAACATTTAAAATACCAAGACAAAGGAAAAGGTACAATGAAATAAAAAAGTGAAGTTACTGACTTTAGAGAAAATAAAACAGTTATTAGCTATATTATGATTGTGTTCGTGTTTGTGTTCCTGTTCAAATACACATAATTTAGTAGTTGGTAACATTGCTATCAAACATCCACAATAATAATCTCTAAGAGAGTGCATCAATTTTTAATTTAATTTTTTAAATCACTTTAAATTTAAAGGCTGTGTTCAACTTAAGTGATTTTAAATACTTAAAGTGAATATAATCCCAATAATATTATAGAAATAGAAGAATTCCATAAATTTGTAAAGAGTGGGTTAATTTGAACATTGACAGAAATTAAATTTGACCTAACACCATATATCAAGTAACAAAATGCTAACCTTCGCTATATGGTGTTGCAGAAAATAAGCAAAACAACGTGGGTGTCAGAGGGTGATTTAACTCTCTCGCATGTCGCCTAACTCAACCCTTGACAGGAAATTCGAGAGGGTTTGGTTTTTCTATTCCTTTTGAAATTGAATACTACGAGTACGCAGCCTCTTCGTTTTTATAAGTGTGCTGGATTCGAGTGGTTCTAGTGTTGCGTGTGGCTTTGTATTTGGTCCTAGTGGTGTTAGGACTTTGTTAGCCGACTCCAGTGGCGGCTCCAAGAATTTTTTCCAGGGTGTTCCTAAATTTTTTTTTTTTTAGTTGAAAGATCCAAAGCCATCATCAAGGAGATGAAGATGAATCTTGGGTACGTAGTTTTCTTATCAAATATTTGTCCATAATTCTAGCAAAAGAATAAACAATAAACTATAAGTTCATTTGAAATATTAATAAAATTATTAATTATTATTGTTTAGTTGTTTCATTAATTTGTTTGTCTTTTATAAACTATAATTTGTTATATTGTTGTTTCATTAATTATAAAAGTATTAATTGTTGTTTAGCTTAACATAATTTAATTTGTTTGTCTTTTATAATGTATTGGTTAATTATATTGCTTTAATTATTGTTGTTTAGCCTAACAATAAACTATATTGCTTTAATTTGTTTGTCATTAATTATACTGCTTTAATTTGTTATATTGTTTAGCCCTATGTGTACATTACACTAAAAGAGCCATTGATGTGCACATTACACATCTCATGTGCAACACAATAATTAAGCACTAAAGCCTTTTCAAAAAAAAAAAAAAAGCACTAAAGCAGTGTAATGTGCAGCCCAGCCCCATGTGCCCATCTACCCCCACCCCACTCAACACACAAGCACGCCTCATGCTTGATGCCCCCTGCCAATAAGAAAATTTCACAATCACACATTACACTAAAAGACAATTAATATCTCACCAACACCAACACACTACACACACTAACACCAATGGATAAGATAAACTGATAAAGCCAAATTCAAAAAGTCAAAAACAGACAAAATATTAATAAAACTAAAGTTCGGCCAATCAAAGACTCACAGTTCAAAAGAGAGAGAGTTAGTCTTATTAAAGAATAAAGAGAGAGAGAGTTTCATTCATTTCATAATTTTCATTTAAGTTCAGATAGAGAGAGAGGGAGAGTCAGATAGAAAAAGAGAGAGAAGTTAGCTTAGTAAAATGAAATACATTGAGGGAGGGAGCACTGGAGCAGCCGAGCAGGGAGGCTTGAAGGCTGAGGCCGCTGAGGCAGTGACGAGGCGACGAGTGATCTGCCGATCTCCGTCCTCTGATGAGGGTTAGCGACAACGACGTGGAGGGGCGAGCGAGCGACGACGACGATCTGGATTAGGTCGATCTCCGACGATGTGACCAATCTCCAACAACGAGCGAGCTGCGAGCGACGTGACCGATCCGATCTCTGTCTGTTGGCTTGAGGCTCAAGTGGTGTTGCTCTGAGGGACGGAGGCGTTGCTCTGTCTTTAGGTTTGCTTTAGGCCTTTAGTGATTTTTTTTTTTTTTTTTTTTATATAAAGCCTTTAGTGATTTCTGATTTAGACCTTTAGGGACTAAGGCGTTGCTCTGTTTTTTTTTTTTTTTTTGGAGAATTCGTGGGTTTGCTACCTCTGTAATGGGCTTGTTGTGGGCTTGGCTCTGTTACAATTTTTTTTTTTTTTTTGCTTGAAAGTAGAACAAATAATTTTTTGGAAAAAAATGCAAAACTGACCCTCTAACTTTCACATTTTTTCATTTCAGTCCTCTAACTTTCAATTTTGTCAATTCAGTCCTCTAACTTTCAATTTTTGTCAATGCAGGATTTCGTTAGAACTCAGTTAGGCTGCCGTTAATTGAGCCAAAACGACGTCGTTTTGGTTTTTTTTTTTTTTTTTTTTTAATTTCGGAATTTAAAGAAAAAAAGAAAAATCTGTAAAAAAAGAAAAGAAAAGAAAAAGAAACCCGATTCAGAACTCCATCACCGATTTCCTAAAGCCCTTCTCTCTTGCACAGATCAGCCCCCTCTCTTGCATGGAGGACAGTGGTGGGCGATGGTTTGGGTTTTTGACGTTGCTCTCTCTGTCTTGCAAAGATCGGTGGATATGGCCACCGTTGCATGATATCGTTCATCTGGGTTTGCCAACATTTGACCGAGTTCCTTCTCCTCCCACCATAAATTCATATGTGTTTGCCTTAGTTTCTTGATTTTAATGTTTTTTGTATTTTGGTTTTGATTTCTTTCTGGGTTTTGTGCTAGATTTTTCTCTAATCTGTTTTGATTTCAGGGGAATTTTTTTTTTTTCAGATTTTTTTTTAATTCCGAATTAAAAAAAAAAAAAAAAAAACATGCAAAACGGCGTCGTTTCAGGAGTTTTAACGGCAACCACTAACTGAGTTGTAACGGAGTCCTGCATTGACAAAAATTGAAAGTTAGAGGACTGAATTGACAAAACTAAAAGTTAGAGGACTGAAATGAAAAAAAAAAAGTGAAAGTTAGAGGGTCAATTTAGCATTTTTGCCATTTTTTTTTTTAAATTTGAGGGTGTTCCTAATACAGAGCAAATATAAAAAATTTTAAAAAAAATTCAGGTTTTTTTTTTCAGGTCAGGGTGTTCCTGGGAACACCCTGAGTTGCACGTGGCGCCGCCACTGGCGGACTCAATTATAAGTGTTGTGGCAAAACCTATTAGCACTTACCCTAGCCAACAACATTACACACTCTATTATCACACTTTTCCTAACTATAGGATTTTTTTTTCCTGAATCACTACCCTCTATTGGTCTGTTTGTGCATGTGCATTTTCCTATTGTTGCAGACAAACAAATAAACTTTATTTTATATTATTTTTACAGCCCCTACTCTCTGTATATAATATAACTTTACTCACAGCAAATATAATTTTCAGTCTCTGAGAAACAGACTCACAAACACAATCACATATTCGCACAAACTATAAACGTATGGTGTGGAGAAAGAGCATCAAAGAAAAATCATACCAGTCTTAGGCTTTAAAAGAAATAATAAATACTTGAAATTGGGTAGATCGGGATGGAGGTTGGAGAGGCCGGCGGCGTGGTCGGTGGGTCAGTGGCCGGTGGTTGATTATCTCCCTCCCGGTCTCTCTCTATCTCTCAGTCTCTCTTTTCTTTTTTATTAAATTTGGAATTAGGTTAAACGACGTATCTTTCCTTGTTGGGCTGATATGTTCTTGGAGGGGCCCCAAACGTGATTTTAAATTTTAATACCCAATTTACCTACTTTTTTTTCTTTTTTTTTTGGGTTGGGGGCCCGGGCCCTACTTTGGGTCCGTCCCTCTTAATATGTGTTATGCATTTCATAAATTCTAACTTCAAATAAATATCTATAGTCACTATTTAAGTGGTTTTTTCTGTTTGTACTGAATTTTTTTCTTCTTCAAAATACTCTTATTTCCCTATGTTTAAGTAGAGACAAAACTAAAGAATAATTTGGTAAAACTACGCCTTTTAATTCTTGCAAAAACATTGCCTACAAATAATAAAATAGGATTGATACACCCCAACAGGTTCTAACTTTCAATTTTCATATTTGCTTTGATTATTATTGGTTTTAAGTTTCAATTCATAGTTTCAATTGATTTTGGGATATTTATAATTGCTTTGTGTTTTTGCTTTGCATTTTTTTATATAATCAAATTATGAAAAAGTCATTCTTTTGGCTACTTCCCAAAAACATTCATAAGCTGCTTCCTGGACGTAGTATTCTGGTTATTGGTTCTTTTGACTATATTTCTGAAGTTATTTCTTTTTCTATTTCTCCCAGGCTAGGTGTTTGCTATGCAAGGGGTCATACTTTATATACATTTTTCTTTGTTTGATATTCAATACAATTCTATCTTTTCTCTAAAAATAAGTACTTATTTATTTATTTATATATGAGTTAGAGAATGAATTGGATACATACACTCTGCACGAACGTGTCTACATTTATTATAAAGTTTGCTCTTTTATTTTTAAATTTTAAATTAAAATACTTGGTTTATTCGAACTAATAATAACCTTATATTTAACCCTTACTCATCTCTTTTTCAGGTTGATGTATGCATAATAGGGCATATTGGAACGGAATATTAGATAAGTGCAAGTGGGAGACTTTACAAGAATTATCGTATAATTCAAATCTCACATAAAGTGGTTGTTATCTAAGAAAACGTTGTAAAAAAAAATTCTTTTGTAAAAGAAACTATATTTATCATTTGATAAATTGTATGTACGATTCAATTTACATTTTTTTGATAATTACTAATTTACTACTCCACAAAAAATGTTATGTACCTCTTTTAAATAAAAATTACGTACCTTTTTTTGGTTTTTAAGGTAGTTGCTAAATTTAAATTTAGGCTCTTTTTAACTTTTTGTTATGGATGTGTAGTAAGTGGCTAAATTTTATGACTAAACAAAAATTGATAACTGCCATAATTTTTTTTTTTTGAGAAGATAACTGCCATAAAAAAAATAACAACAACAACAACACCAAAAATTAAAGAAATGTGTTCATCAAAAAAAAAAAATTAAAGAAACGTGGAGCCTGGAGCATTTCCTTTAACAAAACTAGCCTCTAGGCACGCGCGTGAAGCTTTCCTATTTTTTTGGTAAAAATTAATAATTTGCATCCATTATAAATTAAGTTTACTACACATTTTCCAATTACGAAAATATTTAAGGATGTGATGAGTGTTATGCGTTTGTACCAAAGGTTAATAATTTTAATATTTGGTACAAACGTATAACACGTATCACACTATTAGGGTTTTTTTTTTGTGATTGGTAAATGTGTAGTAATCCCAATTTATAATTAATGCAAATTATTAATTTTTACCAAAAAAAACTAGAAAAGCCTCACGCGTGTGCTCAGAGGCTAGTTCAATCTTACCACCACCTTCCCCTCTCTTAGAAAATAAAAACTCAATGTTAACCACGAGGCCACAATCAAATGGTTTCTAGAAAATTTTACTCTCCATTTCTCTTTTCAAACCACAACCATGGCAATTCACAGCCACACAGCCACCCATACGACAACTCTTTTCCAATTGGTTTTTCCTCTAAAAGGTTTGGTTCAGTTTCTCTTTTAGGCTGCATTTGTTTCACATGAAAACCAATTCCGGAAAGTATTTTACACCATTGTGTGTGTTTGGCACCAACTGAAAATATGGTCAAACTGAAAATGTTTTACACTTTGACCGTAAAATACCCCCTCTCACCCGTAAAACCAATTCCATAGTTGTTTTACCTTAAAACAACATTTTACAGACTGAAAAAATGGAGAGAGAGAGAGATGAGTGTGAAACCACAAAGAGAGAGATCGGAGTCGCCATCATAGTCACCGCTGGAAGCTCATCAACGCTGCCATCCAGATCGTCATCACCCAAGATCGGAGTCGCCATCATAGTCGCCGCTGGAAGCTCATCAGCGTTGCCATCCAGATCGTCACCACCCAAGACCGATCCACCCAAAACCGATCTCGTTCTCGACCCACCCAAGACCAAGCTCGTTCTCGACACACCGAGCTTGTTCTCCCTCGTTCTCGCCACCGACCACCAGCCCACTCCACTCCACCCCCAAACCCACCCGATATGGCCGCCGCCGTCCTCCATCCACTATGATCTCTCTCTTTCCCGATCTATCTATCTTTCCCTCAATCTGTCACTCTTTCTCCCTCCGATCTCACTATTTTTTCCTCTTGCTCAATGTTTTTATTTTGATTTTTGGTTGGATTAAAGTGTATATTTTGAAATTTTCTGATATAAAATTTGTTTGGAAGATGAGAAAATGGCTGAGAAAATGTGAAAAATTTGTAGGAAAATAGCATTTTCAGAATGTTACCAAACACTGGAAATCGTTTTCCGGACTATTTTCCATTGCAAAACCAAACACTCGGATTTTAATTTCCTTACGAGAATTCATTTTCCCCTGCATTCATTTTACACTCGGAATTTGATTTACATCGAACCAAACGCAGCTTAGAGAATCTTTTTGGTTTTGAATTATACCCCGTATTCGCATGTGCATCTTAGCTTACTAGCATCAAAACTCCTTACCAGCCTCCAAATCTATGCCCATTCCTTTCGATTGCTCTTCTCAAAAAGTTAAAAATCTTCTGCATAAATGGCAGTAGATTGAGAGTTGTGACAAGTAACAACAAAGTTAGCAAGAGTAGTTGAAAAACTTTTTCAATAGTTAGGAAGAACAAATGGACATCAATACCGTTTGGTAGTTCTTCATCACATGTGAAGAGAGACCAATCCTATCACCCTTAAATTGTTTGACAAAATGCTTAAGTCAAATTGAAAAACGGACTTGAGCTAAGTCTCAAGGATTTGAGGTAGGTGTATATCATATACCATTAGAATAAAGAAACTTATACTTTCTATGTTTCTAAGTAACGCTATTGGTGAAAATAAAACATTTTATTATATTATTTATTTATATAGTTATTGCTTGGTGGTGTTTTAATGTAGTATACATCTACTTCTAATACTCTTAAAGTGCATATGCCATCAAACCCAGAATTGTTGTTGTTGTTGTTTCTAGAGTTGTTGTGGTTGTTTTGGGCTTGTAGATATTCTTGTAAGAGGGGTGGGAACACTATTGGCGTGAATCCAAATCCTTCAATTTTAGGAACATGCGACACTTGATGATTTGATTGGTAGAAATCAATAGGGTGTGATTCAGGGAAAGCCAAGGATGACATAAGCACCTCCTGGTTGTGAGCAAGAAGATTATACACCACCCCTTCGAGATAATCACACCTCTGTTTCAATTCTAGAAGTGTTTCGAAGTAGCCGAACTGCGGGTTAGCCGTTCTGCATTTGCATTCATACATAAGCATCAAACCACATAAGAAAAACAACTCATTTGGATGATAAAGGTGGAGTGAAAGTCTGGTTAATCAGTACTCAAAGGAGTAAGACCAAATGTGAACCACTTTACACTTTTTCTTGGCTATAAAAGAGAAAGGGCGTGGTCCCTTGCATCTAGAAAAAAGGACAAGCCTCTTACATACGCTAACAGCATTTTCTTCTAACGAATATTCAATTACAGAGTCAATGCGGGACACAATCTGATGTAGAACAGACAGCACATGCCTTCCTAGAGCAGCAGGGGCGCAGGAAGTCACAACACAAGATCAAAAGGGGGTGCCAGTAGGGGCCACCGGGGTAACAGTGTCGAAATTGCATGAAATTTGGCAGGTTGAAAGGAAACGGCGTTCTGATCCAGATTCATGATAACATGAACATTGCCAAAACTATACTACAACAATTACTGCCTCTTGGATCCTCCTACACTATAACAAGCATTCTACATACTATACTATGCTTCAGCAATTACAAGCATTCTACATACTAAAAAAAGCAATTACAAGCATTTTGCACTCTAAAAAAAGCAATTACAAGCATTTTGCACTCTAAAAAAAGCAATTACAATTATTCTACACACTATACTACAGCAATTATAAGCATTTTACACACTAAAAAATATATTGCACTAAAAAATAAAGCAATTACAAGCATTCTACACACTATATTACAGCAATTACAAACATTCTACACAGTAAAATAAAGCAATTACAAGCATTCTACACACTAAAAAATATACTACACTAAAAAAAAGCAATTACAAGCATTCTACACACTATACTACAGCAATTACAAACATTCTACACACTAAAAAAAGTAATTACAAGTATTTTGCACTCTAAAAAAAGCAATTACAAGTATTTCTACACACTAAAAAATATACTACACTAAAAAAAAGCAATTACAAGCATTTTACACACTATACTACAGCAATTACAAATATTCTACACACTAAAATAAAGCAATTACACGCATTCTACATACTAAAAAAAGCAATTACAAGCATTTTGCACTCTAAAAAAAGTAATTACAAGTATTCTACACACTATACTACAGAAATTATAAGCATTCTACACACTAAAAAATATATTGCACTAAAAAAAGCAATTACAAGCATTCTACACACTATACTACAACAATTACAAACATTCTACACACTAAAATAAAGCAATTACAAGCATTCTACACACTAAAAAATATACTACACTAAAAAAAAGCAATTACAAGCATTCTACATACTATATTACAGCAATTACAAACATTCTACACACTAAAATAAAGCAATTACAAGCATTCTACACACTAAAAAAAGCTCCTTATCTCCTTATCTGCCCAGTAATTACAAACATTATATATACTAAAAAATGCCTATAAACCAATATATTATAGGCTATAGCAATTACAAGCATTCTACACACTAGCCTATAAACCAATATACTAAAGCAATTACAAGCATTCTACTTACTATAAAATAGAGAGATTCTTGATAAGAAAGGGTGCTCTAACCATACGACATTTGTTGGGTTTGTTATATCCTAAGAGAGACAAGTTAGAGAAGTTCTTCCCGTAATCCACAGCCCTAAACATTCCTTCTAGGTTCTATTTTGAAAAAAAAAAGTGTAAGAAATTGGTAGTCTCTTGAGTTCTCTTTGGGAAGAACCCCTTGAATGGCTGTTTGGTTTTCAGTTTTTGTGAACCGCACATCCTTGAAGAGGAGGAGGAGGGGGAGGTGTAGGAGGAAGCATATGTATCATTTTTAAAGAAACAGAGTCTAAGAACAAGAGAGAGAATTTTTTTTTAAGAATTAGATGTTGGGATTAGTGCCCTTAAATCCTATTGTATGATGCTATGTATGATATTATGTATGACATTATGTATGACTTAATATTGTGTTTAATAAAGTTTTTTTTTTATTATCTAAAATAATGGTAACATGAATATTCGGACATTATCATATAGTCCATGAGATGCATAGTATGTGATTTATGTGAAAAGTCACAGAAAATATAAATCACAAGTTCTTTGTAAACTCAGAATTGTAGTTCATAGTCGGTGATGAAATTAGGCATTTCATCTGCGAAGACTATAACATATCAACTAAGATGATTTTTCTTGATCATGGAAGTGGAGACTTTTAGTTGATATATTGATATGTTTTAAGAGTTAAAACATATTGAACTGGACCGTTGTGAGATTTATTATTCTCCTAATGACTGTCAATTGAATAATAAATCTCACGATTTCTATTTACATGAACTCTTAATCCTGAGAGAAAAATGGACATGATCATGAAGTTTAGGTTGCTTTGATATATCAGGAGTGAGATCTAAGGTTACGGTCAAAATCTCAGTATGTTGGGCAGCCACATTTAGTGTTGATGGAACATATATTCTCAAGATGGAATTCATAGTCTCTTAACGGAGATATAAAATATTTCCTTGAGATAAGTTTAATGAGTACAGTTATTCAGAGTGTTAGGCCTAACCACTTTAGTAAGAAATTACTAAAGTATATATTTATAAAATTGGATTTCATAAATATATGATGAATAACATAAAGGGTTAAACCGAGTACTCAAGGATTAAGATGTAGTAATCTACAAAGTGGCAGTCTACATTAATAACTTTGTATTACTACGAATATTTTATGAAGGGGTTGCATGTATAATAAAGTCTTGGGATATAATTTATTAATAAGGCCTAGAGTGCAATTATATTTATATAGTGGTATTAAATATAATTAATGGTAACTTTGGACTCGTCAAGAGTTAACAGAAAAGCCCAAGGCCCATTGGAGCTAGTATCTTATTTGAACCTTTTTAGTCCCACTCCAAGCCACATACTAAAGCCCAATTGGAAAGGCCCAATGACTAGCCCAATTAGATAATCAGTTATTAGGAGAGAAACATACAGATTTTTGTAAGAACAAAAAATGGGATGTATGTGAGTGTTAGAATCTCTTTCATTCTCTCTAGAACATACACACATAACTGATTGAGAGACCACAAATCTTGGGCATCAAGTGGAATTGGAGTGAAGATTAAAAGTGTTCCCAAGTGCTTTTCATCTTTGGTTTTGAATTTCACCATACCAAGGTACATTCTCTTGTTCATATATTCTGAAATTTACATAGTGCATGTTATTAATTGCGAATGAAGTAGAACCGTTAATTTTCCGCTGCGTACATGCATATTTAACCAACACTAGAGAGAGAAAGTGCAAGCCCATTTCCAAATTCAAACCGAATAGTATAAATAAGGGTCTAGGGCTTGGGGTTTTGTACGGCATGGAGAGAGAGAAAAGAGGTTATAAATTGAAGCCTGTGAAGTGTGACTTTAAAATTTGAAAAAGTTGCTGTCCAAAATTTTTCTTTTGTTTTTCCCAAAATGCCATTTACGGCTAAGAGACTAGCTCAATGATGGCATAACTATTTGTAATTTAAGTTTTTTTTTTTTTTTTTTTTTGAGAGAGTTTTAATCTATGGTGTCTGCTTCTGATGATAGCTCTTTATTATCAGACCGAGACATCAATCGGTTTCTGGTGTAGGCGAGGATTGAACCTTAGATCTCTTATTCAACCATCAGAAACTTTACTAGTTAAGTTAACTGGAACCCGCTGTAATTCAAGTTTTTGTTTCAACTAATTTTTAATAATGGCATATAATTTTTTTATGAACTAATGGCATATAACTATTTATAAACAATTCATCATTTATATTTTGTCTTTTTCATAACATTGTCTCAAGGTATTTCATCTTTTTCTCTCTTTAGTCTCTTACATATGCGGGTTAATGGGTATGGGTTTCTCTCTTAGACTCTCTGTCTCTCTCTCTTTATCTAAAGACTGAAAGCAAATGAGAGTCTCTCTCTCTCTTTGAGACTTTATCTGATTGCTTAGCTTTACCTTATCACTTTATTAATATTTGCCCATGTTTTTGACTTTATCCGTTGGTGTTGGTGAGATACAATTAATTGTCTTTTAGTGTATTGTGATTTGCGATTGTGAATTTTTTTGATTGGCTCTTGTGATTGGGGGCCATGGGGCTTGTCTGTTGAGTGAGGGGGTGGATGGGGACATGGGGCCAGGGTGGGATATTTGAATTGGGAGAAGTAAATGCACATGGGGTGTGTGCTAGTGCAACTAATAAACAATAATTTAATTAACTAATAATTAATTGGGGGAAGCAACTAATAAACAATAATTAATAATTTAATTAACCAATACATTATAAAAGACAAACAAATTAAATTATGTTAGGCTAAACAACAATTAATAATTTTATAATTAATGAAACAACAATATAACAAATTATAGTTTATAAAAGACAAACAAATTAATGAAACAACTAAACAACAATAATTAATAATATTATTAATATTTCAAATGAACTTATAGTTTATTGTTTATTCTTTTGCTAGAATTATGGACAAATATTTGATAAGAAAACAACGTAAAAGGCAATTATAAACTTTATGTATTTGCGTGTTTTTTGATTGTTATTGTTGTCAATATACAAATTTTTCTTTTTATTAGATTGTGTAATTTATGCTTGTTGAGAAACATCCTGAAAAAAATTCTTGGAGCCGCTACTGTTTTAGGTTAGGTTTATTATATTTGACTCGTACGGTTTGCTAGATTTTATTTTAGAAGCTATTAGGTATTTATTTGTGTAATGTTTAGATTCTATTAGAGTTGACTAATATTCAGTCTCTAGCGTTATGTCTGCTCCTGCAATTCTGATTCAACTTGAAGTTTTTGTTTCTAATCCTAGTAGATTCAAGAGATCATAGAAGAGAATGTAACCCCTTCATGATTTCTAATATGTCCTATGCCAAAGAAGAAAGATGAACGAAATAAGAGAGGGGGGGAGGGGGGGGAGAAGAAAGAAAAATGATGGTTTCTGTTTGCTTTTCATTAACATGTTGATTTATGTAGTTTTTGGGAACTGATTCGAACATTCTTTCTGCCTACTCTTAGCATTTGTCATGTTATATTTTCAAGAGAGTCCAGTGGTATATGATACAATAATATTTTTTTTAGCATTTGTCATGTTATATTTTCAAGAGAGTCCAGTGGTATATGATACTATAATATTTTTTTTAGGAGAGTTCTATAGTTTTTTACACGCAATCATCTACCATGCATGTTTGGGTGTCAATTAATTTAACTAGTAAAGTTTTTCTTGTAATCAAATAATGAATTTGAGTTTGAAAATTGCTGACAACAAAAGGAAATCCATTGGTGTATTGGCATGATAGTAAAGAAAAATCATCATGCCATTATGAGAGAGAGGTCATATAATGGGTACATCTATAAAATACTTTTTTCTTAAGGTTTAAAGAAATATTCTTCTATCCCAGTAGATTTGATTTGAAATTCATTACTGTCATTTTTCATCCTTCTATATAATATGTGGAAAATACAGTTCTATTATTTTTCAACGAAGTTATGGACCACAAAAGGAGAAGAGCTGGAGGAAAGCAAGAAGGAATTCATTGAAACCATCAAGATATTGGAGGGGAAGCTTGGTGACAAGCCTTACTTTGGGGGTGAAACATTTGGGTTTGTGGACCTTTCTTTTATCCCCTTCTACAGCTAGTTCATTGCCTATGAGATCTTTGGCAATATCAACATAGAAGCAGAGTGCCCTAAGATTATTGCATGGGCTAAAAGGTGCCTACAAAAGGAGACTGTGGCCAAGTCTCTTCCTGACCAGAATAAGGTTTGAGTTAGTTGTGCACTTGAGGAAATGGGATGAGTTTGAGCAGAGTAATGGTTAGGCTCAAATCTGGAAGTGTCAGCATGTTCAAATGGTTGTTTAATAGTGTTGATTACGTTTTGTAATGTGTAAGTTTGGGTTTGTTTACTTTCAAAATAAAGTTTGGGTCTGTTTCATCTAGGTCCGTTGAACTTGTAAGACACTTTGGTATGTCTGCTGAGCTTTAAATCTAAAGGGCATGCATTGTATCATAAATAAGGAAGACACTTTGTTGGGCTTGTAAATGTTAGATCATGATGTGATTTATTTTATTTGGAGTATACATAAAGTTCGGTATATGTTCGAATGTGGGGCCAAATTAACCACCCTAGGTATAAATATAATAGTGAATTTTACCATGTATGTGTAGTTTTTTTTAGCCCCAAAAAAGTAGTATCTCAAACTTGATTATTTCACACCATGTCCACAAAATAACCTAGAAACATTTAGTGAGTAGCTTTGATGTACATTTGGTAACAATTTATTTAGTTTTTTGCCGAAATTTTTTTTTCTAAAATAGTAAATAAAATAACTTAATTGTTATTTTTTGGCTAAAAGTATTGTAACAAAAAAAGTAGATTGGAACCGACAATAAGCAAATTTGGTGAGAAATAATATAGAGTGAGACTCGTAAATAGTACTTGTCTATAACTTTCACACCATCTTTTTTTTTTTTTTTTACTCTTTCTTTTTCTTTTTGCGAGCCTCATGTGGGGCCTCGTAATAAAGGAATTTTTTTTGTTTGAGGGCTTATTTTGTGAGTCCCACTTTTATGTTTTTGGTCAAAAAGTAAATACAATTAATTAATTGAAAATAGATCTCACACTGAGTACATTAAAAAAAAAAAAAAATCAATCAACTTATTTAAAGTACTATCAACCAAAAAAAAACCTAGATAAATTATTTCCAAAAGTTTTTTTTGTATAGAAAATTTCCAAAAGTTGATACCTACTAATATTGAAGAATTGGACCCTGCCACATTCACAACCCTCATGTTTTTGTCCCACTATGAAAGTTGAAGATCTGAAACACTGGACGAATGGAATTGTCCCAAGACATACTAGGATCTGTTAGGCTTGAAGTAGAAAACACTAAAGAACCCACAAATGGCTGCTTAAAATAATGAACCCAAGGCTGGGAATTGTGGTTTCAAGAACATAAATGGCGGCAAGAAAACCCAACAAGGTTATTCTGGCGGTGGAATGACATGGGACAGCGGTGAATCAGCCTCCATAGTAGGTTGTGCTAGTGTGACAAATCTGAAGACGAAAGACTCAGATTGAATTAAAAGGTTGCCAATTGGTGCGAATCGTCGAATTAAGGGGCCAAGCTTGAGCTTTAATGGCTTATGGAAGCAAATCTGCTGCAATTAATGTTGGTCTTTGGCGGCTCATGATTTGGAATTAATCTCGTGACTTGGTTTTATTTGGTTGGATTCATCTATATAATGTTAAGGATCATGTTAATGAGTGCCCTTAGAATAATTTTTAATAAATAAAATTATGAAAGTTTTAACAACACTTTCATGAAAAATATAAAAAGCAGTTAGAAAAATTAATTGATTTATCATTTTTCAATAAAATATTTCTAAAAATGGTTCCTAAACCAATGCCCAAAACATTTCCCTACTATTAATAACAGGATTTCTATTTGGGTTTCATCATTTTGTGTACTAAAATATCCCTACACAAATTCTTAAACTTTCTAAAATACCCCTACCTTTTGTAAAATAATTTTAAATTTAAAAACATAAAACGGTTAAAAGAGTAATTTACTATTTTTTTAAAAGTTCCTAAGTTTTAGGCTTTCAAACTTTTATCAATTCTTACGTAAAAAAAAATCTAAAAAATTAGGACACTATTTTTATCTGACTTTTACACATTATTTCATTAAATCCAAAATAAAAAGTAAAAAAGAGCCTAATAGGCAAGCGCAAAGCGCGTGTGATGAGTTTAGTGTTCAATATTGTGTTCTAATTTGAGTTCTTTATTTTTTTTAAATTATCTTTTCCTTTAAAATTGGTAAATTAATTAATTATTTTTAAGATATTGATGTGGCCTTTTTTTTTAATGTCAATACTTTTTTTAATATTGTTTAGTTGTCAAGTAAGCTTCAAGTGTGCTATGACTGCATACCAATTGCAAGGTAAGTGTTTTCTATTAATGAATTGATCAAATTGACTACAAGTTAAAAATATCAGAGGTCAAATTAATTATGCCTTAAAATATAGGGACCAAAATAATATTTTGCCTAAAATTTTTCATTTGTCTTTTAACTTGTTGAGATTGGAGTGCCTTTATGCACATAAATCTCTCAAAAATAGACCATGGATCAAATATGAGCTCACTTGTTTAGGAGGTACAATTAGACCAAGATGCCTTTGTTACGAAGGATTTGGCTTAGTGTAGTTCACTAGAGCATGGGATTTGTCACAGTGGTGACATGCGTCCTTCTTAACTGGTTAAGTGCATTAGAGTTCTGGATCCAAACTTTGACCTATCATGAATCTCCTAGCTTAAAATGAAAAGTGCTTATTTGTGGTTGTTTGATTATATAAGAGATTATAATAAACATCATTTACACTTTTACCCATTGGGTTTTATTTTTGGCTACTTTTTTATATAATTCGATAATAGTAATAGAGAGAGGGGGGATTTGAACCTGAATCTCTCCATAAAAAACACTAAGAAGTATAAGTTGAGCGATAAAACTCCTGTTGTTTTTTTTTTGGCAACTTATTAGATACAAGTTTCATAACCACTTTACTTTGTAGACTGAGAACGGAAAGGAGGGACAAAAGGCCTAGATTGGATAAGATCCACCTTAAGATACAGTGATGATGAGTGATGAAATTACTTTATGGTCCGTTTGGATTGACGGGGAGGGAGGGGGAGTAGAGTAGAGTAGAGTAGATTTAGCACAAAATTAGTTTATTTTTAGCCAAACCTACTCTACTCCCCTCCACTCCCCCTCCTTTCCCCCTCTATCTAAACAAGCCATTAGTGTGGACCATAAGTAAGAAGGTATGAATTTGAAGTTCTGAATGATGTTTAAAGGGGGAAAAGGAGAGGAAAATTGCACCTGAATTTTTGTACAACAAATCAAACTAATTGAAGGAATTCTATGAAAACATATAAACATCTTAGGGGTGGAAAACAAAACTTCCTTCCCTCTCTCTCTCTTTTTTAAATTTATTTATCTCCTCATTTTGAGACCCGTGTAATTTTTGTGAAGATCAGCTAACAATCAAAGGGTGAAAACAAATCGAATTGAAGAAGACGTGTGAAGTGTGAACAACCATAAGTCCATAGTGTTTCCTACTTTTTGTGAGATGTCATGAATAGAGCATTACATTCCCTATGCTGTGTGTTTATATATAAATAAATAAATTAATATATATATATATATATTTATAGGGATTCTAAGCAGTACATAATATTAAACAAATTATTAAAAAAAAAACTGTACATAATAGTTTTTTTTTTTTTTTTTGGAGTTTTATACTGCTTTTAATATGTAAACAATATAAGCTTTATGTCAAGAGCAAAAGACTAATAGCTTAAATAAATAAATAAGGGAAAGCAAAAGACTAAAGGTTAATTAGACTGATACAAAGGGAAATCTGAGTTAATAAGATTTTTGGCATACATATTAAAAGTTGGTCACTTAGGGTCTATTTGGGATCCACTTATTTTGCTGAAACTAAAATTTTTTTACTGAAAATACTGTAGATAAAAGTAAAAATTAGCTGAAATAGTACAGTGGGATTCATGAATAGTACCAAAAAGTGCAGTGGGGTTCATAAATAGTAGCAAAAATAAGTTGAATAGTAAAATAAGTTGGCTTTTTAAACTAGAGCCAAACACACACTTAATAAAAACTAACATTTTAACCTTATGTCATTTTTTTTAATTAGGCTGTTTAAAAAAAAAAAAATGAAAGACAATTGAAGAGACTATTTATATGTAGTTTTGAAATTATATGATTTGTTTAAATAAAGCACATATTCTATAAATAAAATAAAAATAAAACACATAAATAATGGTATAATTTGTCATATAAAATATAGCTGATTGAAAAAGATAATTCTAAAAATATTTAGAGCCAGGTTTGTTGCTGTTTTTTTTTTTTTTTTTTCTTGGAGTATCATTCCGGTAATTCCTACTCAGCTGACACGTTTCACTTTCAATATGTCAGACCGTTTTACGGTCAGAAATCCATTAAAAAAAAAAAAAAAAGGTTCTACTTTCAAAGCATTACGCATCCTAATCTAAAGGCCAAGTCCTCCAAGACATATAAGTTTTAACCAAACCAAACCCATGTTGTCCAATTTGTGGAAAATATCTGTTTTGGCTCAACAGTCCTCTTTCTGATTCTGATTCTGATTCCTGGACAGAGATGGCATGGCCTCATGAATCTTCTTCAACCAGGTAATAATTGAAAAGCTTCCATTTTTCAATAAATTTTTGAGGTGGGTTTTGATCAAAGACTTGATTTTTTCCACTGTTGTCATCAAAACCATGACTTTTTCTTGTCGTTTATGGATTTTTTTTTGGCCTTATATGAGGTTTTTCTACATATATTTTTGTCCTGGTCGTGTACTTAGATAAGAATGTGGTGTAGGATTGAGAGCGAGGTTCTGATTAATACTTGTAGTTTATTATTTGGTTTTAGATTTTTTTTATCAAGTGGGGACTGGAAAGGCTTCTAGCATTTTCTAAATTAACCTTAGATAGTGATGTTTGAGCTGTCAGAATTTTTTATATGACATCAAAGAGACTATGTTAATTTCCTACAGTAATGGTTCAATTTGGAGAAAAAAAAAAAAACTCATACACTGGTAAAATCAAGATGTTTGTCTTGTTGCTTTAATAAAAAATTGTCCTTTTTTTAATGTTTATCTTTTTCCCATTTCAGATAGACATGGTGATGTTCCTGTAAATACTGTTTTTTTTTTTTCCAGTGTAAGTGACTTGTGAGTGTAGAATAGTGGGATATTGTACAAGGAGGGATAATGGAAATGAAAGAGAAGAAATTCCTTACAGTGGCACCCTTTGAGTGTGCTTGGCGAAAGGATTTGAAATTCCGGGAAGCCGGGCGGGGTTGTGTGGCTTTTGAAGCTTTTGCTCACAATGATGTCACTCTGGTGTTCCGGGAGAATGTGGGAAGCCAGCACTACCATTACAAAAGAGATAATAGTCCTCACTATACAGTTATATTGGGTAGTCATAGGAATAAGAGGTTGAAAATTGAGGTAGATGGGAAAACTGTGGTTGATGTGGCAGGTGTTGGGCTTTGTTGTTCTTCGGAGTTTAAGAGCTATTGGATCAGTATCTGTGATGGGTTGATTAGTATTGGTAATGGAAGATACCCCTTTCAGAATCTTGTCTTTCAGTGGCTAGATTCAAATCCAAATTGTAGTGTTCGGTATGTTGGGCTTAGTAGCTGGGATAAACATGTGGGTTATAGAAATGTGAATGTGTTACCAATAACACACAATCACATATCGTTGTGGAGGCATGTGGAAAGTGGTGAATTAGAGGGTGAGGAGGAAGGGGAAGACGAGTTGAATGGTGAATACATGGATTATGAGAAATGGGGTCTTGAAAATTTTCTTGAGAATTGGGAATTGTCTGATATGGTTTTCATTTTTGATACTGAGGAAAGGCACGTACCTGCTCACAAGGCTATCTTGGTTGCATCTGGTAATATTCCTTTCAGTTTGTCTGAAGATGTTGTTGAACTGCCGGCTGTAACTTATCCAGTTCTTCATGCATTTCTTCAATATATCTACACAGGCCAGACCAAGGTACTTTGTTTTCTTGAATCTCCAATACTTAATAACATCCTCATTTATCTGCATTCCCTTTTTGCTCCAACCCCCCCACCCCTCCCTCTTTTAAAACTGTAGTAAATGCATCATCACTAATTCACTATAAAATTCATTTCAATAATTTATCATTCATATGCATACACGTATATACATACATATGGTATGTGTTTTTTGTTTCCATTTGTCTTTCTTCTAGGCAAGAGAAGCCTGAACTTTGTTTTATGCATTTTTGTGACAGGAAAAAAAACATAAGCTAAACTGTCATTATGTTGTACCCCTATCTTCTTTCTTCTTTTTTTAATGTATATCAAGTTCCTCATTGTTATTCTTGATGCAAAAGTTAGTAAGCTGATAGATGGCTATGACAGTTGTAACTTTGTTATGGAACTTTAGATTCTAATAATGCTTGTGTCTGTGTTTGATGTAGATTCCAGAGTCACAACTTGGTCCTCTGAGGGCACTGGGATTACATTTTGAAGTAATGTCATTGGTCAAGCAGTGTGAACAAAATATAGAACGGTTTAAGCTAAATAAAAAGTTGTTTGACTCGGGTAAGAGCGTGGAATTATCATATCCGAGCACTCGGACTCATTATTGTGCAACCTTCCCTCTTGGACTTCCTGTCAATATACAAAAGCTCAGACAATTGCTCATAACTGGCAAATACAGTGATGTGAACATATATATCGAGGGTCATGGTCTTGTTGCCCAGGCACATAAAGTTATTCTCAGTTTATGGAGTGTCCCATTTGCAAAGGTGAGACATTAATTCTTGTGTGGCTCCCTCAACCCCTTAAATCGCATAGACTATTTTAGAATGAAAGTTCTGACATTCCACAGTGAGCATTTGGCTTCTGAACGGGGGCATCTAATGGCTCTGTCTGTTTAACAGGATTTACCATGCGTTTGTATTAATAGAAATTATGTCTTACCAAGCTCCATAATAACCATTTCATTAATTTGTAAAATTCAAAAAAAAAAAAAAAAAAAATCTGATTGTGTATGAATAAGGTTAAATAAATCTACAACAAACAACAAATAATTCTTGTTTTATTGGTTTTTTAGGGGCCTTGCTTTTGACACAACTGTTAATGTTCACTGTTGGGCTAAGGTTTCCAATGTGATATGCTGATATGAACTTAAAGGCATAATAGCTATTTTCATATCATTTGCCAGCCCAGATTGTCTATTCACATGATTTACATGGGAAAAGGACTGCATTGGAAAAAACTCATGTAAAACAGAATATAGACAGGTTGTAGGTTCTAATTAGCTCAATTGGTAAAGTCTTTTGAGATCAAATAAGGGACTTACGTTTGAATTGTGCTTATACCAAAAATAATTAATTGGTGTCTTGGCCTGATGGTAACAATCATCATGGATCGGATGCCATAGGTTTCAAATCCTATCGTAACTCCAAAAAAAAATGCAAATAGACAAGTTAAACATCTAATATGCATCTTAAAGAAGTTCAAAAAAGAAATTAAAAAAGAAAGAAAGAAAGAACTTTTTGGGGTTGTACAATGCTACTTTGTATGTCTGTCTGTATGCAATACTTGTCCCTAAGCTGTGGACAAGGTTTGCATAAATTACATGAAAAGGAGTGGTATATAGGTTTATTAAAGGATTTCAGCTTTTCTTTATGCATTTCTTTTGAAAAATGTGATATTTTAAGAGTTCTTTACTCTTTGGGAATCTACTTGGTTTTTATTCTTTTACCAATGCATATGATCCACTTTTAAAGGAAAAGTTTAACTGGCAGATGTTCACAAATGGAATGAGTGAAACCATGTCCTCAGAGGTTTCTTTAAGGGATGTGTCACCCGAAGCATTTAAGGCTATGCTTGAGTTCATGTACAGTGGTGAACTTGATATGGAAGCAACTGTGGTTGCCGGTGCCTTGCTACTCCAAATTTTATTTTTGGCTGATCAATTTGGAGTTGCTCTCCTTCATCAGGAATGCTGCAAAACACTTTTAGAATGCCTCTCCGAGGTAGTTTCGCTACCCCTATCTTACCTCATTATTTTAATTTTTCAATAGTAATTGAGATCATTGTTTTTGTCTTTCAATATTACAGTGTTACTTGTATGACTAGAACTAAAAGACGGAGAAGTGACTAGCGGTTTCGGACTTCTGAACCCCCAAAAAAAGAAAAAAAGAAAAGAAAAGAAGAGATACGTTTTGTGAGAATGAATTATAAAATATTGATACTTCTTGTGTACATATTATATGCAGGGATGGAGTTCTCCTAGTGGAAGAGGGTCATACAACGAGTTTTTCTATTATGCACAAGTTTAATGGACGAGGAAGCAGACATTTTTGGAAAAGTAATTGGACTGTTGCCTTTGAAGCTAACTGTTGAAATTTTTTGCAGGACTCAGTATGTTCAATCCTCCAAGTGGTTGCATCAATTCCATCATGTAAACTTATTGAAGAAACATGCGAGAGGAAAGTTGCAATGCACTTTGATTACTGTACAACTGCAAGCATTGACTTCGTCTTGCTAGACGAGACAACTTTTAGCAATATTATTCAGGTGGGTTCTCATGTTTCAAGTTGCATCTTGGTTTTGAGATAGACAGTCAAATCAAGGATTAAGGTGGCTTTACAAGAGCACACATACTCTCTCCTAGAAAGAAGAGCATAAGTGCTTCAATAATTTAGAACTAGAAGGGACAAATGCTCCACAAGTGGAGTGTGGTTAACAGCTTTAACATCTGGAAATGGGGTGACAGGGTGAATAGTTTACTTCTCTGTCCTACTTCTCCAATATGTAAATAAAATGAGGGTTGTTTTGGTTGTTGAACCAAAGAGGGTTTGTCACATTAGTAGATTATGTTGTTAAGGAGTTGGAGAAACACTGAGGAATGTAGAAGTTTGGACCACATCTATTTGTGGATTTTGAAAAGACTGGATTTCTTGGAGTTGAGACAGGAAAATTAAGTGTCCTAAGCCATAATTACAAGTCCAAATCCAAAGCTGATAGTGATTACTTAGATATTATCTTACTCTGATAGTGCCTAGCCTTATAATACTTCTTCTAAAGACTTTGATTTTTAATATCATTTATAACATATTGTGGGTGTTGCAGCATCCGGATTTGACCGTCACATCTGAAGAAAAAGTTCTTAATGCAATCTTAATGTGGGGCATGAAAGCAAAGGACTTGTATGGGTGGGAGGTGGTGGATGAACTGATAATAAATTCGTTTCCTGAACACCTTTTTGGGGAAAGGCTTCAGTCAGTTCATGACTTGTTGCCATTTGTACGATTTCCGTTACTTCCATATGCCTTACTTAAGAAGGTATGCAGGCCCTTGGTGCAGAAAATTGTCAGCCAGTCTACCGAATATATGAATTCCTTAGTTTGACTTTACCTAATCTGTAATGATTTTGCAGTTGGAGAAGAGCAGCATTAGCAAGCATATTCATAATTTTGATAATCTTGTAAGTTACTTGGTTCTTTTTTACTAATTATAAATAACACAGTGATCTTATGGAATTTTGGCTTACTGTTTTTCTCCTATGTTAATGTCCTAGGTGAAGGAGGCCATCAGTTATGTAGAAAATGGAGCAAGGCTAGAAAATGATCGAAAGTAAGTATGAAGTATTTTATTTTTGTATTGTACTGATGATTCATTATCTCATGCTGTAGAGGGTTTTCCTGAAGGATTGAAATCATTTTATCTAAGATAGAGCCATAAGGCATAATAGGCAATAGTTTATTTGGTTGCTGGGAACAATTTGTGTGGCTAATATTCTTTCTCTAGATATTTTTACAGAGGAGTTAGCTAATTTGTTCTTACTTTTGTAGTATTAGATTTCAACATAGGCGATCTAGTTATAAAGAGCTCCAGTACATCCGTGATGGGGACAGCAATGGAGTTCTGTACTTTGCAGGCACATCATATGGAGAACATCAATGGGTAAATCCTGTTCTGTCTAAGGTAAAGTTCTTAATTCTTCTTTTCTTTCTGTGTCATCTTCATATTCTTCTCTTTTTTTTCAAAATCATGTTCTTGGTAACTTTTCAAAAAAAAGTTCTTGGTAGGTCAATTGATTATTTTTAATACGGCTTCTCACCCCCTGAAGTTTAATTTTTCAGAGAATTACTATTACAGCTAGTAGTCCCCCTTCAAGATACACTGATCCCAAGGTTTTGGTCTCAAGAACCTACCAGGTATTATGAAACAAACTTTTGTAGAAGTTATTGCGCCATAAGCTTCTCTAAATGGTAACTAAAAGTATTTCCCTACATTAGGGAACATCTTTTACTGGGCCTCGGATGGAAGATGGACATAATTGTGCATGGTGGGCAGTTGACCTTGGCCAAGAACATCAGGTTTTGTCTCTATTCATACTTTCAGAAATAATTTTGTTTTGATATAGCAAAACTTCATTGTTGTGAATGTTACTCCAAGTTTGCACTTACAGGCACTGTAGAAGAAATATCATTATCACTAATGGATTAAGCTTATAATAGCATATAAAATTTTATCATCATCTTTGATTGCATCTTGTTAGATACTGATATTATTGTCACCATATAGCTAATAGAACCATGCACAAAATATCTGAATATGGTTGCCTGTAAACTCAATTTAGCGAACTTACGTGACATCCAGTTTGGCTGATTCTTCACTATAGAAATTAAGCTACCGTATGTGTCTCATACCATTAAAAATTAAAATGCTGGGTTATACCTGGTACTTTGGAACAAGAGAAACTTGGGAGGGTACAAATAAAAATATCAAGAAAATAGAAACAAGGAAACTTGGGGATTTGCATTTACAAGAAATCCCTCTGCAGAAAGGAGAAGAGGAAGTTAAAAGAGATGTTGAGGAAAGACATGAATAGGATTTGAAAATGGAGCCATAGTCCGAGTTGTCATGTAGCCAGCCCAAGTATTTAGGCAAATCTGTACGGTAGAGTTTAATTTGCATATTCTTTTTTGTTGGGTCCATAACACGGTGTCTTACTAACAGCTCCAGCTAATGTATATAAGTTAACGGTAATCATTGACATAGGACTTGATATTGTACACCTAATGAAGTACCAATTTGAGTCTGGCCTAAACTATCTTCAATAATTGTTGCTTTAAGCTATATCTTTCTTCTTTGTGAAAATGGGATACTAGAGCAGACAATCATGGCAAGAATTTTTGGTCAAGTCGTGGATTTTTCCACAAGTCCTTCCTTTGACTGGATCACATGAGATGCTTTGGTCATTTCTCTGATTAATATCCTGATGCAAGATATTATTGATTGATGCAGCTTATGTGCAACTATTACACCTTGAGACAGGATGGGTCAAGGGCTTTTATGAGATCTTGGAATCTCCAGGTAAAGACCATCTCCGGGATTGGGGCTTTATGCACACACACACACACACTTTGCTGCAATGTTTTTGCAATTGTTGTTTGGGTGTCACCTGAAACAGTAAGATGGGTGAAATGTTGACTGAATTTTCTTTCTTATGCATCTGCAGGGCTCTCTGGATGGGAAGAGTTGGACAAACCTGAGAGTACATGAGAATGATCAAACAGTCTGCAAACCTGGTCAGTTTGCATCATGGCCTATTATTGGACCAAATGCCCTCCTACCCTTTAGATTCTTTAGGGTTATAATGACTGGCCAAACCACCGATGCTTCTAACCCCTGGAACTTCTGCATTTGCCTCTTAGAACTATACGGTTACTTCCACTAGTTTGATAGGAACTGTGTGCCTCCCTGGCTTATGTATTATCGTGTGTTGCTTTGTCTTCTTGTTCATTTGCTTGGTTATACAAATAAAGCAAGGATAAAGTTGAGGCTTTTTATACATCATGCATACGCGGAGACGGAGATATAATCACATACACAAGTAACGTAAACCATTTTTCATTGGATAAATTGTGTTAAAAAAGCACAGTGGGAATTCTTTGAAGATTTTGCAATTTGAATCCTGTTAATTGGGAAGGCACTGACTCGAGCAAAGGCACTAGGGCTAGGCTGTATTGTGCAAAACGTGTACAATATGAATTATAAAGTGATGCTGTGCTCTCTGGGGGATCATTGAGTGAGAAAACTCTTAAATATGTGCTTTGTACAGATATTAGAATGAGCAAGTGGCATTTGTGCTGCAAGTCGGGTTAACCCACAGAGTGCATTCTATAAGTGGTTTAATTATCAAACTATGGGGATTTGTTTATCCTAGGGATACTCCAATGATTTCAGCACCTCTTGTGGTGCCTGGACACTGGAATTCCAATCCCACCAGGCCCTATTTTTCTAGGAAATAAAAATCAAAGTATGAAAATTAAGCTACAAGGTCAAATAAATAATTCAAGCCAATAAAAAATAATGTTACATGAAATGCCGTTAGCAAAGAGTTACCAGGCGTCTTGCGCTCAACGATTTATGCAAGTACGTTCAGCGGAATTTCTGTATGTGCTCTAATGCCTTTATGAGCTGCTGCATACTTTTGCCGCAAGTGGCACAGCATTTTCATCTAATAATCTTTGTATTAGCCTTAGAATTTAGAAATGCCATTTTATTTTTACAACCAAGTTATGAAGTCAATAAATAATAATAATCATATAAAGGGCTCCTAACCAGACGGCACTTACCCCTTCCCATTCCCTAAAAGGCAGTAGTATCTACTTGCTCTTCTTGCGGCCTAGAAAAAAATTGCTACAAGTTAATTGAGTAATTGAGATTTGGAGTAATCCCCCCAATCAGCACAAAAAAATTGGTTACTTTAGAGGTCGTGGATCATGTACTATTGAGTTTGTTTGGCGAGTCTAGCAAGAAGAGCATGTGGCTGGCACTTGGTACTAGCTAATGTCGTGCCACAAGTTTAGCCGACTATTAATAAATCCTTCAGTGGGTTGCATAATATGCAGTGGGCTACCGATCATTGAGCGAATCCCTACAAATTCTCTATCCAGTGCCTTACAAGATTTTTTCTTTTTCATTCTTCAATATTTTTCATATAAGAGAGACAAATATAGATGGATTAAGAATCAAAAACAGGAAAGACAACTAGCTTACAGCAGTAGTACATAATAGAAAGTCGAAAGAAGTGAGTAGAAGTAATTTGGCAGCCCCATGCATGGAGATGGAAGTAAGAGCTCTCTCTCAGATTCACAAAATATGGTCTCCATCGTTTTTTCTTCCTAATCAAAAACTCATTCTTTTACATAGATTTTGAGGATATCAAGAGGACCCAAAGAATCCATAGGCTACCAACAAGGACAATCCATCCAGCGGTTGATTACCTCCGAACAGGTGGTACAACCCCCCTACCAGGTGCTGCTCCACGGCCAGCAGCCTGAGCCTACAGTGAAAAAAAATATTACACGAAGTTAGGAGTTAGAACACTTACAAACCATATATACATATACACTACAGTATACACACACAGCAGCATGATTTCAAAGACTTATTCCCGGCCAGAGAGATGCCACTCAAAGACTAAAAAGAAGAAACAATGTTCCACGTAACATTCTGCATTTAAGAGGGGTTTATTTTATGGATAAAGTTTAACTACAAAATTGGTTGTAGCCTAAGGCTACAACCTTAATCAATATCATTAACATTACTATATATTTCGAAAATCTAATCGTTGAATTACATGTTCTTTATGCTCTTAATATACATGTCAAATTTTGTGCCAATCGGATATTATTTATTATATAATCTATAAGATTATATTTTATACATAACTTTAAACTACAAAAACTTGCAATTTAAACAATTTATTGATAACATAACTATTGATCTTTAATTTTCTAGAAATTTTACAAGCATAGAGGATATAAGAAGAAAATGTAATCCAATAGTGGATTTGTCAAAATTCATCTCCAATAAAAAGATACTGAGTAAGATTGTAGCCTTAGGCTACAACTAATTTTGTAGCTAAACTTTGTCCTGCTTTTATTATCAAGCATGACAATTCCTGCAGATAGAAATCACTAAACCATCCTGTTTCATTTAAGTTCATATATACAGCTGCTAAATCAGAGTTTCAAATCATACCCTCCTTTTAAAAATGTTATTGGCTAGAGAGACTACTACCGTAAACACACCAAATACAAAAGAATTTTACCTTTGCCCGCATTGCAACTGCTCTACCCCTGCCAACTCCAAGTGCTGCACCCTTACCCTATAGGAAATTCAGAAAGCATAGGTCAGAAAATTTTCAAGCAATGTACAACGTAGGAGAACCTAACCATTTAAAAACCAAAAGATACCTTAATCCTGGCATCCAGACGCTTAAACATTGGAGCATTCTTCAGCATGTCTGGTATGACCATAAACCTGTTAAATTTTCACAACATTTTCAAAGAATTGCAGTCAGTTTGCAAGTAACACATCAAAAGGCTTGAGATGCAAATAATTTAGATATTCTAATCAAACAGCATATGATTTACATACCTGACTTTGCTGCCTCGAATAAAGACATGCTCAAGTTGTTGGACCTTCCCGTCCTGTGCATAAGTCAAGAAGAATAAGCAGCTATTGCAAAACAAGATAAAGAACATAAAAAGAGATACAATTATCTAAAAAGCTATTCAAGCTATAATGAAGGAATGACTCAATCAGAACCAAAAATCCAAATATTTTCCCCTCTCTCTTGCAAAGTCTAATTGGCACATAAAAAGAGAATCAAGCCAAAATCTGTAGAGCTGGGGAAAATAGAAAACACCATTGAACTAGGAACAAGGGTCTTACAAAAATTCAAAAGGAAATCACATAAAAAATGTATCCAGTACAAATCTACTTTTATATCAATACTAGTGGTTTTGAAGAGTACCACCTGACAAGCACACCAGCAAGCCTTGGCCTTGCTGGTTCCATTTATTTCCACATTTGCACAACAATATCTTGAAATATATTTCATTTCACTTTAAAAATAAATAAATATATATATATATATATATATTGATAAAACTTAAAAATATATATTAAATTTCTACATTTGTGACCTCCCCTACCCACTTGTGTCCAATACTTCAACTACCTCTATATTTTTATCAACTATGCTTTTTAGCCAGTAATAATTACTACCAACATTTAAATGTACATATTCTCAAGGACACTATCCATACATGTAGAGGAAGCTCTCATTTCTTTGATCATTCAAATTCATAGCATGTTAAAGTTAAGAGTGAGAACCCAATAGAATGATGGGTGATGAAATGAATAACAGCAATATAAAGAAATTAGCCCCAAAAATGTATTCAAGACATACATACAAGTTCAAAAAACAAATATAGTAAAAAAAAACATTATGGGTGTGAAAATAGGAGAAACACAACCGTAGGAACTGTGCAAAATGTGCTAACGCCTGACAGGAAAAGGGATTGAAGAAAATAATAAAGAGGCTGAATACATGCAACAATCTTTGGGGAAAAAAAAACGCTATCCCTAAAATTTTTTTATTGGTTGGCTTGCTTAGAAACCAGCTTGCTAATCAGGACAGAATGCTGACTTGGGGATTTCAAGGTAGGTGTTACTTTGTGTTTATTATAGAGGTAGCCTTAAGAGTAGGGATCACTAATACCCTTCCATTAGGAGGCTTTGGCAGACTATCAAGGGCTGGTTTATTAATGAAAGTCTGTATTTTTGTTGTGATAGAGTGGTTCATTGAGTGATATCCTAAGAGGCAAGAGTTTTAAAAGCTTCATCGGAAGGCACGCTTGGTCTGCAGCTGTTTACCACATTTGGCCCAAAAGGGATGCTTGAGTTCCGGCAGAAATAACAGATCACAGGAGGCTATTCTTCAATTGATTAGAAGAGACACAAAATCCTGGGTTGATCATGTAAAGAAAGTGTAAAAACCCAGTAAACAGGGTCATTTGTTGTAACAATGTCATCCACCCCTCTGTTTTCAATGCTGTCTAGTCTGTAGGGTTTCTTGTCTTCAGCCTTTTTAGCTAATGGTGTCTTGTTTTTGTACAGTTTGTTTTTCTTTAATAATAAAAATTCCCTAATTAACTTCTTGATATTAGTTTGGGATCTTTTACCTCAACATATCCAAATTTCAATTTGTTTTTCCGCCATAAGCTAATTCCTAATCTAAGTAAGCTATGAAACCAATCATTCAAACAATAACAGACCCAGACGTAAAATCTTCTTAGCAAGTGTATTTTGACCCAGGGTTTTAGAATACCACAAACAACACAAAATTACAAACTTTTCTGAAACAAACAAAAGACTAGGGTTTAAGAAAATCCCATTAATGGCACAATTAAACAGAGCATATCCAACACAAACACAAAATCTAGGGTTTAGAAAGTACCTTGGCAGTGTAGGTAATGTTCTCAAGCTGACAGTTCCAGTTGTCCTCGCACTCGAGCATGCTTCCTCTGTAGAGCTCGCCGCTCTTCAGCTCCACCGTCACCACGTGCCCTGAGGCCTCGTGTAGTAGCTTCACCGGTATTCCCAAACTCCTGCTCATTCTTCTTCTTCTTCTTTTACTCTCGGTTGCTTTCTCTCGCTCTCTGCAAAACCCTAATTAACCCCAAACTCACAAAAAACTCGCTGTATTTCTATTGCTCTCTTTAATTTATAGCGTCACGGAAAAACGGTAATCACTAGTAGGGGGTATTTTTGTCAATTGAGGAAAATATATGGAGGCCTTTTGAAGGAACCAAATCCAGTTTTGATTTACAGTTGTTTGGCTGGGAGGATAGAAAATGGAGAGAAGATGGAAAAGTGGAATTTTTCATTTGTGTTTAGTTGGGAGAGTGGAAAAGTGGAGGGATAAAAAATGTTTTTGTTTGGTTGAAAATAAAGTTTGTATAAATTTATTATCATGTCCCTATTAAATAAAACAAAAAGTAACACATTATACTTTTAAAAAAAAAACTATGTATAAATGGACACTTCATTAAAGTAAAAAAAAAAAAATAGCATAAGAAATTAACCCAAAACTATTTACTAAAAAAAACAAAAACAAAAAAAATTAATGAGAAAATAAACATATGAGCAACAAAAAAAAAGAAAAAAAGAAAGCTAACACGGAAAAAATCAAAGAAAAAAAAGAAAAGAAAGGAAGCCAACACCCAGACAAAATCAAAGAAAAAAAAGAAAGAAAGAAAGAAAAGAAGCCAACATGTTAACAAAGAAAGGAAAAAAAAAAAAGCCAACACGTTGGAGGTGAAGTCCAACGTGGGGGGTATTTTTGGAAGCTCATTTCATGAGCTTCCTCCTTCCAGTTTTCTCCCCATTTTGGGGAGAAAACTTTTTAGTAGGTTCAAAGAGAAAACACCCGAACCCCACTATTTACTATTCTTCCTCTCCACCCAACCAAACACACTCCAAAAAAGTTTTTCTTTCCCATTTTCTCTCCAAAATTTTCCATCCACCATATTTCACCTCCAAACAAACACACCCTAAGGCCAAAGCTTAGGTTCTAGCCCTTCTGGGTCAGAATTGTCATGACGATGACACACGCCAAACCAACCCGATCCAACTCAATCCGTTGGATTGGGTTAGTTTTTAAGGTTTGGTGGGTTAGGGTGGGTTGTGAAATTTGTTTTTATTGGGTTTAGGTCATAAGATTCACAATTTTGTCTAACCTGACCCGACCTACCTATATTTAATATATATTTAAATTTTAAAAATATATATTTTTTAAATTATATTATAGAATTTTATTTTTTACTTTTTTACCCATCTTATTAAATAAAACTCTAATGATAAGTTTTGCTCATATGGTTTGTGTTGGTTTGGTGTTATGCTCATGATTATTTAGTTATAAATTTTTTCTTATCTGTGGTGGTGTTGTTCTCAATTTAATATTAATAATAGTATTAAAAAAAAATGTCAAACCCATGGGTCCAACCCGATCCAACCTGATCCACGTGGGTTAGGTTGAACCCTTGTAATAGGTTGGGTTAGGTTGAATTTTTTTAAACCCACCATAAAACCCAACCCAATTCAATCCCTGCACACCCTTATGTTCGGCCTAGTGGGTCAAGTCGAAAAGAAAGACTATCCCATGGCCCTACCTAGGGACAATGCCCATTTTTTCTTTAGTGGGTTGGGCCTAATGGGCTCAAATGGTCTAAGATTTCATAACTTGTTTAATTCTTCTATGGTCAAAACCTAATAATTATTTTTTATTAAGTTTTTAAATAGTTTTTTCTTTTTTAGTTTTTTAATAAAAAAATTCCATCTTTAGAAAAAAATTAATTAATTAAATTTACTAGGCTGCAAGATATATATTAATAAGCATAATTTACCATAATCACTTTTAAGTATCATAATCGCTTTAAGGAGGGTATGATTTTCTATGGGCAAACCATGCTAAATGTTGGCACAAATCCATCTGTGAGCATGGAATGGAAGACAATCGGTGAACCAATGGATGTGCAACTTCTCTATGGTCATGGAATTAGGAACAGTATTGCATCCACACAGTGACACTATGCCCCCCAAACTAAAAGTCTTATCTACACATGTTTTAGAGAGTTCTCCCTGGTCCAAGTCAAGAATCGGGACAAAAGTCCAAATAACTCTCCACTTGCTAAACAAAATGCTTGTGATGACGACGTCTCGAGTTGAGAAAAAGGATATGATATAGCAGAGGAAACAGTTCAGTAGAGTGCTGATATAATCAGTGTCAAAGGAGAGGCTTTCCTCTTCCTTCTCTTTTGTTTCTCTCCTCTGTTCCTTCTTCATGCTTTCAATTTGCTTATGATTCCAAGGTCTGAATCTGTTTCACTTAGTGGGGTTTATGTTCCCAATTTCAAGATTTAATTCAGTGTGTCTATGTAGGGGTGTTCACAAAATGCTCGAACCGCATGATTGTGCCTAAACCGACCGGAATCGTTAACAAAATAGAGTAACCGCATCACACAACAAGGTGCAGTGAGGTTCACATTGATATATATATATATATATATATATATATATTTTGGCACTATGACCATTACCTTTAAAAACATCTGTGAAATATTGGCAATAAGCCATCCTCGGTTCTTGAATAAGCACTTTAGTAGGAAAATCTTCAACATAAGGTAGATTAACAATGTGTCTTTTCTTATGCCAAAAAGCATTAGAAACATCAGAGCAAACATCATCAATCAGAATTTTCTGAAAATTATCAATTTTTGAGTGCAACAATTTATCAGAAAGCTGTTCAAATGCTACAATGTTTAACCCTAGTGAAGTCCCAATTATTATACTGCTTGCTCCCACAAATGATGCTATTTTTAAAGATTCCTCATGATTTTAGTCACCTCATGGTCACTTTCGGCACAATTTGGCTCTTTGGACTGAAGACCCAGACAAAACCTTTGCTACTGCTGATTTGAGTCAAAAAGTGAAAAATCACTGTTCACTATTACTATTCATTATGCTTTTTTTTGCCTATTTAAGGGGGGATGTCCCTTATGTTAAGGCTTAGAACTTCTTTGAGAGTTAGAACTTTCTTTAGAGTCTTCCTTAGAGAGAGTTTCCTTGATTTCCTATTTCCCTACAAATCTTGTAACTAGAACTAGTTTCAAGCTTTGTACTGTTGAACTGTTGAAATCCTGTAACTACTACTGCTGTAAGTACTATTATCTATTTTTAATAATAACTACTTTTAGTGTCTATTTAATATACTTGTTACTACCGCCTTCTTAGCTTGTTCTACTTTCAATTATCTTATTTTAAATTGTTGCTACCGCTTTCTTGGCTAGTTTTACTTTGCTTACTTTATTTTCAACATAATATTACTGTGCTTCCTCCTTCAGCGCTGTGTCTCGCCCCCTTTGTGGTATCAGCGCTGTGTTCCGCCTCCCTTTGTGGTATCAGAGCCATTCTTTTCTGGCCGGTGATAGTGTTGTTATGTTCTCTGTTGTCTGTCTGTGTCTACCCGAAACTTTGATACTCCATTGTTGTGTTCCCTTTTTACCATCGTTGGCGCCACCTTAGTCATAAAGTGAATTCCCAGAACCGAACAGTAAGGCCCGTTGAGCTAGAGAGAGTGTTAGGGCATGAGAGGTATATGGTTGATTAGGGTATGTGTTACGAAATGCAACAGTGTTAAGAAAAACATGATAATTGAGTGTTAAACCTAGGATAACATGGATAGGATGTGGAGATCCAACTCCTCTGTCAGCTCCAGAACTAGTTGTCCTCCTGATATTATAAATGAAGAAGACCACACTGTTGAAAAAAATGAGTTTCCGGATTTCCAGAAATGGAATATCCCCAAAGTTGATACTAAAGCTGTATACAAAACTAGTTGAGCTGAAAATACTTTTTATTCTGCTTACAAAGTTAGAACTGTTGAACAAACATTTTCTATTTCAAAAATTCATGAAAAATGTTGCTTGTTTTCTAAAAGAAATATTAATGATTTTCTTGCTAAGAAATTCAGTTATTTGCATATTGGTCTTGTTCAAGTTGCTGTTAAACCACTCACCCGAAAGGGTATTAATGCTTCTGTTCTCATGTGTTTACGAGATGCTAGATTTAAGGTATTTTCTGATAGCATTCTTGGTATGATTACTGCATCTATGTATGATGGTCCTGTTTATTTTGACAGTTATCCTGATATTTCTCTTGCTTTGGATGATCCTAATATTGTTAAAGCTTTGACATTAAATATTTTGACATCTGGTTATAACATGGAAGAAGGTAGCAAGCCTTTTGCTTTGATTTATCGTATTTATTATAGACTTTTGGGTACTCAATTAAATCCTGGTGCTAAGATAAAGAGAGAACCTGCTGGTAAAACCATGTTAATCCAATGTTCAACCCCTGATGCTAGAATTCAAGTTCCAAAAATGATTCAATGGCAAGATGTCAATCTTCCCAAAGAATGGTTGTTGGAACAAGAATCTCCTCCTGCTAAACCTGTTTTTGATGAGTTAAACCTCACCCATATTCAACAATATCTTGATGGAACTGTTAAAATAAGTTTTCATGATAACCAACCCTTGAGGATCAACGAAGGAAGACATTCCTTTGCTGGATCTGAAAGTATTTCAAAAAGAGATCAAGATCTCAATGATTTTTTACAAAAGAGTCTTGAAAGACCCAATGATTTAAAGCTAAAAGGTGTTTCAAGTGATAAATCCCATGTTAACACTGCTTTTTACTCTACTAAACCAGAACCTTCCTCTTCATATAGCAGAACTGCTACTGAAGAAGAAGAAGAAACTAAACTTGTGTCCCCATCTTTTTCTGGTTTTCAAACTATTGAAACCCTTGTTTACCAAAGTCAATTAAGAGTTTTAAATGTTTTGGATGAAAATTTTGAAATTGATATGGTTTCTTTGTTTAATGAATTTATTTCTGCAAAAAACAGAGATAAAAGAAAATATTACCTAAGTACTTTTACTTAGTCTGAAAAAGATCGTGTTAAAAGGAAATGGAAAGAAAAAATGACTCAATTGAAAATACACATTTTGTTTTTTGATTTTTCTTGAAAACTATTATGTTCCAAAAGATGAAGTTTCAAAAAATCATTTGAACGTGATAAAGAAATCAAATTTTGTTAAAGAAGATAAAACCATTGTTAGGTCTAGCCATCCGCCCCTTGAGACAGTTGTTCTTGTAAACTGTAAAGGGATTGAAGTGAAGGCCTCCCCTTTCAAAATTGCTAATGAACAAACACCTCTTCATAGTATTATTTAACAGACTAATTTTACTAATGAATCTTTGCATGTTATTAGTCAACAGCTTGACTGTATTGAAGAAAAAATTGTTAAAAAAACTGCTGCTTCAAAACCTGAGAAACCTTTGATTGATTTACCCAGTTAGAGAGAAAAAGTGAAATTTAAAACCTCTCAGGCTAAAACTCTTGAGATTGTTGAGAAAATGCTTTCTGATTTAAAAGTTAAAACTGAGGGTACTTCTACAAGTGCTGCTCGAACTATTTCAAGAAATGAGAAGGAAACTGTTTTTGAAGAAAACACAGATTCTAACTCATTATCTTTTGTTTTTGTTAAAAAGGTTTTTAATGATGATTTACCAGAAATTAAAAGATTTGTTGGAAACTCCAATCCCATGTCTTTTACAAAAAATTGGTATTCAAAACCTACTCCTCCTGATATGCAGTTTGAAGAAAGATCTTTTCAAACCCAATTTTCTATTTCTTCTGATAAAATTTATGAATGGAATATTGATAGTTTGTCTGAACAGGAAATCATTAATAAAATGGGTCATATGTCTATGGTTGGAATTGCTTATATGAATAACCATAATCTTGATCACCTTGAAATTGTTGACCTTCTTGTTACTGGCTTTTCCGGCACTCTTCGTGGATGGTGAGATTCATATCATACAGAAGATTCCAGAGAATCTATTAAAACAGCTGTTAAAAAGAATGATGAAGGTTATATATATAAATATATATATATTTTTTTTTTTTTGCTTGAAATGGCATGATCACATTGGGGATTGTAATATTATGCCTTCCTTAAAAATAGGATAAAATAATGATAATGTATGTGAAAGAAACATTATTAAAATCATTAAAGGAGAATGGATAGATTTGACATAATGCAAGATTTATACTATACATCTCTATTAGTTTAATACACACATATATATATATATAATTATTTAAAAGTCAATAAATAAATAAATACTAAATATCAAATTAACACTAAGCAACTAAATAGTAACATGATGGAATTATATTATTCTTTATTTAATTTCTATTATTTTATATATTTATTATTTAAGCATTATATAATTATATTTATAATTATATTTTTTTTTATTAATTTGAGTGGCAAGGAATAATAATTGAGCATTTAGAACATTTAGGATCTGTTTGGGATCCGCTTATTTTGCTGAAACTGAAAACTTTTTGCTGAAAGTACTGTAAATAAAAGTAAAATTTAGTTGAAATGGTACCGTGAAACTTATGAATAGTACTAAAAAGTGCAGTGAGACTTATAAATAGTAGCAAAAATAAACTAAATATTAAAATAAATTGACAAAATTAATCATGTTAAACGGACACTTAGAACTAATATTTTATCTTTAATAAAAATGTGTTGCATGACCACCATCACAAACAAAAGGAAACGCTTGCCACTCTTACTATAAAATCTTCCCCTAATAAATAATGCTTGAACGTACTCACTTAGAACTAATATTTTATCTTTAATTAATAAAAATGTGTTGCATGACCACCATCACTAACAAAAGGAAACGCTTGCCACTCTTACTATAAAATCTTCCCCTAATAAATAATGCTTGAACGTACTCACTAGCCATTCTTGCCTAGATCAGATTCATAGCTTGGAATCGAAAAAACAGATTGAAAGCATGAAAAGGCAGAGGAGAGAAACGAAGTGTCACGCCCCGCCCTCGTGTGCATGATATTGTCCTCTTTGGGCGGCCCGAAGGCTCTCTTAATCCCTCAAGGTTTTGTTCTTCCCTAGGTTGTGCTGGGGAAAAGGCCTCATGCACAACAAGGGAGGACATTCCTTATAAGCACATCCGCATGTGCTTCCCTAGGTAATGTGGGATTCCATGAAATGCAAGACCCCATTTTGGATCACTACAATCCACCCCCCTTAAGGGCACACGCGTCCTCGCGTGTGGGGCCCACACTTCCGGTTAGGACATGGCTCTGATACCATTTGTCACGCCCCGCCCCCGTGTGCATAATATTGTCCTCTTTAGGCGGCCCGAAGGCTCTCTTAATCCCTCAAGGTTTTGTTCTTCCCTGGGTTGTGTTGGGGAAAAAGCCTCATGCACAACAAGAGAGGGAGAAGGAGAGGAAGAGGAAGACCCTCTTTTGGGTCACTACACGAAGGAAGAGCAAGAGGAAGAGTAGGAGAAGGAGAGGCATAGAATTGAAAGAGCAAATAAGGCAGAAAGGAGAGAGAGTCAGATAAATGTCAGAACAAAATCTTGTGCTAGTTGTCCATCTTCTGCTCGACAAAATGCCTTTGCTGACACCAACACTAACATTGACATTATTAGCACTCTACCGGACCCTATCCTCGCCCACATCCTCTCCAATCTCTAGATCGCAGAAGCTGTCGCCACAAGCATTTTGTCGAGCAGGTGGAGAACTCTATGGACTCTCATCCCAAAACTTTACTTACAAGAACCAGACTTAGAGCGACCGGATCTAAATTTGAGCTTTGTGGATATAGTGTCCAGAATATGGACTCTTCGCAATGCCATTTCCAATCCCATACCACTCCACACATTTAGCATCTATTGGTCCACACCTTGTCGTCCCTTCTATGTCGACACATGGGCCCGCGCCTCCATTCTACGTGGTTTGGAAGTGCTTTGTCTACATAATTATTACAATGATACTGAATCTTTGGTAGAGTTGCCAAGCAGTTTGTTCTTTTCTACAGCATTAGTAACTCTCGAATTGATAGGCAACATTTATCTCAACCCACCTTCTGATTCTTGGTTCCCAAGTCTAAGGAAATTACAACTTTCACTCTTTAAGCATGCAAACTCTGACTCTTTGTCTACTATCCTCACTGCCTGCCTTGTCCTCCAAGATTTGGAACTCTATGTGCATTTGCATGTGTTTCAAGGCAATTTCAACATCACTATACAAGTACCCACCCTCAAAGGATTGCAGTTATGTTGCATTAATTATTTTGAGTCTTCATCATCATTCAAAGTCTACATAAACACCCCATCTCTCGAGTGCTTTACTTTCGAGGGTCATTTGGGGAAGTATGTTGTATTGGAAAACCTCCCCGACTTGGTTGAGCTAGTCCTTGTAGTTCAGATAGTTGATGGTGTTAGAATTGAAGATTATGCAAAGAGGGTGCGGGACTTGATTCAACCTTTTGCTCACATTAAATCCCTTTTTTTGTTTCTACCTGCGTTTTGCCCAATTTTATTTTCTTAATTGTAGGTGTGTTGCGTTTTCACTGTCAGCAATATACTTGTGGCTATCATATGCTTTATACGTACCAGATTGGCAGTTCATGGTACCAGCCTCAGCCTCTTCATTGCCTTCATCAAATGATAGTTATGTTTACACGGTGAGAACACTCTCAATGGTCAGCATATTTCTTATTATTATGGTTCAATTACTCTGTTCCACTTGATGATATTGCTTTAAGTATGGAATGGTGTGTGAAGTGCTTAGATGAAATTGGTGTCATGAATTTGTGTGTATGTGTGTGTTGACGCAATGTGAAAGCAAAGGGAAAGTAAACGACTAACCCTAATTATACCTTAAATTCATAGAACCCACAAGGTTTGAGATTTGAAATACCAGATGGATAAGATGAAACATACCAATTTTTTTTTTTTTTTTATTGATAAATGACTGGAATTTTTATTGTAGGTGAAATGTGGTGTAAGAGGTGATCTTGGACCTGGCTGCAATTCTGCTGGAATGATCGACCGTTACATTCTGGGATTTGATCATCTGTATATGAAACCTGGTTACAGAAACCTGAAGGTATATGCAAGTTGAACTTTGTTATCATTAGAATGCTTCCCAATATTCTCGACACATCGATGACTAATTCAAATCCATTTTACAGGAGTGCAATATATCTGCCAATGGCCAAGTTTCAGAGAGCTCACCTCCCTGGTGTCACGCTCCTTTTGATCCGGAAGGTATCTTAAGGTGGTCAATTAAACCTTCTTCACTGTCATACTTTCTTAGGCTCCTACATTTTGTTTGTTTCACTTCCAATTTACGCCAACCTGCTGTCTTTGTGTTTGGCAGATAGATTTTGTGTCCAGTGTTGGTCATTGCTTTCTTATGTCATAGCTAACAGAAGTTCATGCTTTTTAATTCAAATAGTAGCTGTTGGAATTGAATAAACAAAGAATTGAACAGATATGCTTCATTCGAAGGCTTTGATGTCCATGTTCTGAGAACTTATAACCCCCTTCTATCAAAAGAATCAAGGATTCATTAATTAAATATTCACCAGTTCCTTACAACTCAAGCTTTTACAACAATTGGTAATTTATCATGGTATCAGAATAGATGAACCTAAGTGTGAACCCTGTCTCCACTCTACCTTCCATTCAAAAAGTGGGGGTAAGGCTGCCTACCATGAACTCTCCAAGACCCCACAAAAAGTGTGAGCTTTGTGCATTAGGTACAACCTTTTTTTGGTCTCACTTATTACGATGTCTAGGTCATGCACAAGGGGGAGTGTTAGTATATTAATTAAATGATCAAATTCATCATTTCTTCACAGCTTAAGTGTTTGGGACAATCGGTAATTTATCAATGAGTGGATCTAAATAATTATTTTTATTCAGAATACCATCTCCCAAGTCTTTAATGAATGCTTAGTCAAATGATGAGTCGTTTGGGTGATTCATTCACTTAAGATAAACCATCAACATGTTCGGTTGAAAGGGAGCCTTGGAAGAGGAGGTCATCTTAGCATGCTTAGTATAGATGATACTGTTGATTTCCCCTCTTTTGCAAGCAGTTTTGCTACACCACCTGCCACTGTAGCTAATCTATTTATGCATGTTCACTACTTATTTTTGAACATTCATTCTTTGGGCAAAGCCATCACAGCTGACACTTGGGTTGTCCCATTATAAAAGAAAAGTAAATTTAGAAGCAACCCCTACTAGATTATAATTTGCTCTCATTAATTGGCAAGCATTTTTCATCTCTCACTGCTGATTATTAGTATGTTAACTATAGATTTCTTATTGTTATTAATATTTACCATGCACTTTCCTCAACCCATGATCCAATTCAAGAACACAGTGGATAGTTGGGTCCTTTTTATAGTACTGATCTTTGCTTTAGCATTAATAACTGCTCTTTTCTTTGTCCATTGTTCAACTGATATTAATTTTTAAACATTTTTCATGTTTGCAGCTCCTTAACAGCAGCTGTGACTTGCATTATTGGACTTCAATATGGACACATTCTTGCTCACTTACAGGTGAAATATTTGAGCAATCTTGATAGCATTGCCTAAACCCTCAACTGTATGTCAGTATGTGCCATATCCTCAATGTGTACAAGGATCCAGGACCCTTTTGGGACCTAGAACATAAATTTAGTAGTGGAACACATTATTACTTGAAAGATCATTAACTGTTGAGATTAATATAAATATTAAAAAGATTACACTATAAATCTTACCCTTGGAATCCATTGTGCTTATCTCTTCTCTATTATATTCAAAACAATTTTTTCGCTGTCTTGTCTACCACATTGATCAAATTTTCAGGAATTTCCAACTTTTTTTAGTCTTCTACTTTTTGTTATGACATTTTGGACTTCTTCTTTATCATACAAATAATTTTCAGGATCACAAAGGGCGCCTAAACAACTGGTCCCTGTTTTCAATTTCATCAGTTGTTCTCGGACTGTTCCTTGCCGTCATAGGTATGCACTTTAATGGCTAATACTTTTAAACATCAGATAGTACTACATGTACATTACTACACAGATTGATTTGGCAGGCTCTTCATTGTCCTTTAGCAATTCTATATTTGACAATTTGTCTTTAGTTTAGGTATGCTTTGATAAACCATTATACTGATAAGTCTATTTTTGTGTCAGGCATCCCTTTAAATAAATCTCTGTATACAGTCAGTTATATGCTGATTACTTCTGCATCGGCGGGGATCACATTTTGTGCATTTTATTTGTTGGTGAGTTCTTAGAGCCAATCCTCTCTCTTTGAAGGTTAACTTTCTGTAGGTAAATTCATAAGTTTGATGTTGAACTTTAAAACAATTGCTTCCTTTCAAATTCCTAGCAAGAGTTTTGGTGGGTATCAGCTTCAAAGTTCGAATCAGGAGATGTAGAGAAGTAATTAAATTTGTCCTCTGTGAACATTCATTTTTCATACAGTTCCTTTAAATGGTTCTAAATTTACCATGCTCTCTGTTCCTAGTGAAGTATTGTATTGATACCAGGACAGAATAAACACATTCTGCATTTAAGGTTATGAACTCCCTTCCAGATCTTCACTTCTAACATATGTAATGTACCTAATAAAGGTATTAAGTTTCCTTGGAAGTACAACAATCCTAGTCATTCATGAAGAAGAATGAATTCTGTAGAGAAGGCCTAAGCTAAGAGATGAAACCTCAATGACTTGATAAAATACTTGCACAGTTTGTAATTTTATCATGGACAATACTACTACCATCAGTATACTGTGTTGGAATTATACCATGATCCCTGCAACATACATTTACTTCTTGCCATTCATGTAGATGTACCCAGTTCATTTCTTAGATTCCTAATCTAGTAAATGTTCATTAGAAGACTCTAATATTACTGACATGCTTGCCTGCCTTATTCTGCATCACGCACGAAAATCCAGCGCGTTGCCACGCGAAGCATATTCTTTGCTTTTGTTGGCTTCCTTTTCTTCTTGAAGCGACGTACGACAAGCAAAAGAAACGAAGAGAAGAGAAGAGAAGAGAAGAGAAAAGAAAAGAAAAGGGTAGCGATCACTCCAAACGACATGTCATTGTGGGTCCAACAGACCAACGGCTCAGATTTTTCTGATGGAGACTACCTGGCAATGATTGAAGATTATAAAAACATTTTCAAAGATCTTAGTTTTAGCAGAGCTTTAATAAGACTGAGAGAGTGAGTGGCATTGATGAGCTAAACAGTAAAGAGAGAGTTTGAGAAAGAAAGAAAGAAAGAAAGATGATGGGCTCTTTGGGTTTTCTTCACAGACCAGCTCTTGGGTCTTTACCACTTTCCTCAAGCAAGGTTACTCACTTTGTATATTCAAATCGTGTTTTTTTGGAGTTTGCAAAAATGGGTGCTTAGACTTTTGTGTTTATGTACTGTGCATTGATGCCTTTGTGTTTGATCACTTTGACTAACTGTGCTCTTTCTCACATTTGATGGAGCTTGTCTAAAACTGCATCCATTTTCTGCAATTGGGCTGCTTCTTGTTTTTATGTATTTGGTCCTTGGCTGAATTCAATTAATGGGTTGTTTTGTTTTGTTACTGTTGATGAGAATTATTTTTTGCTAGTCATGTTAGTACTTATTGGCTGTAATTTGTTTATTTTGGGATGAGAATCTATTCACATTATTCATGGCAAAATTAGATAAATCATATTAGTGAGTGCCTATCTGTGCAAATTTGGTTAAGGTTGATTGGGTTCAACTTTGTTAGTACCAAATTGTGGGTAAAAGGATTTATCACCGGCTAGATTGCGATTGGAATTCTATCTTATTTATCGAAAAAGAAGACAATAATGGCATTTAATTGTTTGTATGTGTTCTTAATAAAGAAAAATGCTAAAACACTACCAATTTTACTATTTACTACAACAACCTTACAAAATGGCGTGATGAATGAGATTAGTGCCGCTTCAACAACATGTTAAATAAATGTATGAATTACTTTTTTGTGATTGGTGACTCATCATTTTGTAAAGTTTATGTAGTATCCCTAGCATCACTCCTATATAAGTACTCATCCTCTGCATTGGCGAACCATGATATAATTGGATTTGAAGAAGGAACACTATAGGACTGTGTCCAAACTTGTGCAAAATTCTAATATTTGGGAAACTTAGTTCTTAAAAAAGATGTCAGCAGTTAAAAGAACTAGTATTATGCTTGTTTGGTGCAATATCATTGTTTAGTAAATTATGTAGTAAATAGACGAAGTATATGATATGATATGATATGGACATTAGTTTATATAATACGTAATTTCTTTGTAAATGTTTTGGTGAAAATAACTAAATGATTAATTATTATATAATTTCATAATTAAGGATTTTTTTAGTCACAGCTTATGTGAAATTATTTTTGGTTAATAGTGACTCATTTACGGTGTGAATTGAAACGATTTAAAAAGTTCATAATTTTAATTGAAATTTTTTAAAATTTAGAATTTAATATAAAACTGCCCTAAAATATAATAGAATTATGTAATTCGCCCAACTCCTTAATAAAGAGTAGCCATTTGGCACACAGAGAGTATAGTCACTTACCACAAGTAAAAGATAGCCACTTGGCACAACCACAACTTTTAGGATCCAATTTCAATAATATTATAGTATATGATATGAGCTTCAACCATGGACATGAGCATAGTAGGATATATTTAAGAGTCATTTACGTCAATTAATAAATGAGAATCATCCATTGTTCTGGTTTGGGTCTTCAGCCCATCTAAGAATCAGCTTTCCCCTTATCTGAACACTTTCTTTTGGTTTGTTATAATCAAGCATATAACTGCATATGTTAGATAAATGAAGTACATTGAAACTGATAAAGCATTCTTTATGTGTCGTAAGATACTTTTTATCTCTCACTATGATATACCTAACAATAGGTGCAGGTGTATAGAGGGCGTAGTTGCTGACCATTCCAACTGTAACACAACCTGTCATTAAATATTATGAATACCATGGAACTCAATGTAACACAATCTGTTAGACACTTATACTCATGGAACTCAATGTCTTTCTTTCTTCACTAGTATTTTACATTGTGCAAGTGCCTGCACCTCTATGTCTTTGGATATACTCAAAAAAACATTTTCAATGGTTCACTTATTTTGATCATTTTCACAGCCAACAAGAAATAAGCAACACCTTGCCATACAAAAATCAATTGGAGTGACCTCTGGGTCTCAAAAATTCCTTGGGCACCAAACCTTCCTTTTTGCACCAAGAATCTCAATATACAGGAGGGTACGTTTGACATATCTAACATGGATTTCGAGCATCAGGGCCAAGCATTTATCTTATGTGAAATAAGCTTGATGCTTGTGGATGGTCCTTGCCTTTTTTCCATTATATGTGGAGGCTAAGATATTTTTCCTGCCAAGTATTATTCGCGAGTATATTACATGTATATAAGCTGTGATCTGGTGCATTTTCTTCTCTAGGTGCAAGACAGTTCCACGATCTCTGCTCTTGTAACAGATGACAGCTCGACAATGACATCCACTGAGGAAGACACAGACAATATTGGTATCCTGGGCAGTGATCCAGGCTTGGAACAATATAAAGATCACTTCAAATATAGAGTGAGGAAATATGCTGAGCAGAAAGCACTCTTTGAGAAATATGAAAGAGGTCTTGAGGAATTTGCACAAGGTGATCAGTTTTTATTAGATATGAAAATTGCTATCTTTTTTCTTTCTTTTCTGCTTCCACATAGAAAGTTATTAATAAGTAAACATTTTGTATTTCGTAAGACTGCTAGTGGTTTTCCACATGGGATGTAGAGCATATTTAGTTCATATGTTGAGTGCATCTGATTCTTTTTCATTGATTATCTATTGGACTCTTTAGTGGATTTTTGTGTCTCTATGCTCAATAACTTAACCAATTCTAAGATTTGCTTACTAGTTTCCTTTTAGTGTAAAACACCCCCTCATTGCTTCCTCCTTTCTGTAGGTTATTTGAAATTCGGATTTAACAAAGAAGAGGGTGGCGTCGTGTACCGTGAATGGGCCCCTGCTGCTCAGTAAGTTTTTACATTTTGAAATATGAAAATATATAAATTTGCTAGCTATTGTATGCAATTGATTGTTTCTTGTAATTCATGTCTATAATGTAGAGAGGCGCAACTTATTGGGGACTTTAATGGATGGAATGGTGCCAACCACAACATGGAAAAGAATCAATTTGGTGTTTGGAGTATCAAAGTTCCTGATTCTGGTGAAAATCCAGCCATTCCTCACAATTCAAGAGTCAAGTTTCGATTCAAGCATGGTGATGGAGTTTGGGTTGATCGCATCCCTGCTTGGATTAAATATGCCACTGTTGACCCTGCAAGTTTTGGAGCACCATATGATGGTGTATACTGGGACCCACCTTCATCAGAAAGGTGCCAACTACTTATATTTTACTCAAATCCAATTTGGATAAAGTGAATATCTTTCATAGAGAACAGGAAGAAAAAAGTTTGAACAGCCAATGCCTTCAGGACCGACCATTCTGAGGCACAGTCTTGGGTTTTTATAAATTTAATCTTTTGTCTCTCATGAACAAAAGAAAAAAATCTGTTGCATATGTTTATGTCCCAAAATCTTAATATTTCACATTTATATGAGGCATCAATTTTTAAAAATAAAAATAAGAATCTCTTTCACCATGTTTAAGGAGCTTTCTACTGTTGCTTGGCAAAGTTTCATCGAAATAAGGGAGCTATTGTACTTTTTTCAAATTTTGACCATATGAGAATAGGCAGAATGTTGACCTTTTCTTCATCATGTAGGTATCAATTTAAGTATCCCCGTCCTCCAAAACCCAAGGCCCCTCGAATATATGAAGCTCATGTTGGAATGAGTAGCTCAGAACCCCGCATTAATTCATACAGAGAATTTGCTGATGATGTTTTGCCTCGTATTCGAGCAAATAATTATAACACAGTCCAGTTGATGGCTGTAATGGAGCATTCCTATTATGCATCATTTGGGTATCATGTCACAAACTTTTTTGCTGTAAGCAGTAGATCTGGGACCCCAGAGGACCTAAAATATTTAATTGATAAGGCCCATAGCTTGGGTCTACGGGTCTTGATGGATGTTGTTCACAGCCATGCAAGTAACAATGTGACTGATGGCCTCAATGGATTTGATGTTGGCCAAAACTCGCAAGAATCATACTTCCACTCTGGAGATCGAGGTTACCACAAGTTATGGGATAGCAGACTGTTCAACTATGCTAATTGGGAAGTTCTCCGCTTTCTTCTGTCCAACTTAAGGTGGTGGCTTGAAGAGTACAAATTTGATGGCTTTCGCTTTGATGGAGTAACTTCAATGTTATATCATCACCACGGAGTCAACATGGCATTTACAGGGAATTATGACGAGTATTTTAGTGAGGCAACAGATGTTGATGCTGTTTTATATCTGATGCTAGCAAATTCTCTGATTCATAATATCTTGCCTGATGCAACTGTCATTGCTGAAGATGTGTCTGGTATGCCTGGACTTGGACGGCCTGTCTTTGAGGGGGGAATTGGTTTTGATTACCGCCTTGCAATGGCCATTCCTGACAAGTGGATTGATTTCTTGAAGAACAAAAATGATGAAGATTGGTCGATGAAGGAAATTTCCTGGAGTTTGACAAATAGAAGATACACTGAGAAGTGTATATCATATGCTGAAAGCCATGATCAGGTATGCACTTTTTCTTTTCTTGTTGTGTGTTATTTTGTAAATTACTTTATGCTGGATACAGCTTTGCTTGAAAATAAAATGTCAAATTAGTTACAACTGAATTTCCACAAAGGAAAACAAGAGCAAAGAAAGGCAGCAGCAGACACAGTCGTTGTGTTTTGTTCTATCATTTCATTTTTATGATGCAGGCAATTGTAGGTGACAAGACTATAGCTTTTTTTCTAATGGACAAAGAAATGTATTCTGGCATGTCTTGCTTAACAGATGCTTCTCCTACTATTGATCGAGGAATTGCGCTTCACAAGGTTTGTTCTGTACCAGCTTGTGGACTCTGCTTTCTCTGATTGTGGTATCTTTAATAGCTCGACTGGTTGATAGTCTCTCCACAGCTTCTGAATTCACTCCTTTCTTTCCTTTTATAAATGTTTCTGGCTATGTCCATAGCTATGAGTTCTTACAACTCATTTGAAGCCTTTCCAGATAACCAAATGTTAACAATATCTATGTTTCATGCAATGCCTGTGGCACAAATTTATATATTGGATCCAGAGAAAAGTTCATTCCCAATATATTGTGTCTTGATGAGATTTTGTTTTTATTTGTTCTTGTTTTTGTCTTTATCTTTTGCAGATGATACATTTTATAACTATGGCATTAGGAGGTGAGGGCTACCTCAATTTCATGGGGAATGAGGTAAGCACATTGACCTGTACTCTTGACTACTGCATGGAAACAGTGTGCAGCCAGTCCTAGGTATTTTCTGATATATTATGTATTGGATTGGAGCTTAGTTTGGATGGTCCTCGAAGATTCCATATACTTAAAAAGACAGAAAATTTTCACCTCATGCCACGTTGATTTGTTTGTTTCTTCAACTTCAACATCAACATTAACACATGCAATGGGATAAGCAAGTAGTGGAGATCTTTTTAAGTTGTCCATGTGTATACCCAACATTGTTATATTTAGAAATTATTTTTCATTGATGTTTGTGTAGTTTGGCCATCCTGAGTGGATAGACTTCCCAAGAGAAGGCAATGGGTGGAGCTATGAAAAATGCAGACGCCAATGGGACCTGGTGGAATTAGAGCACTTGAGATATAAGGTTTGAGATCACCTCTTTATTAGTCATGTATTTCTTAATTCTGTGTTGTCTGGACCTTCACTTGACACTACCATACAACATGAAATGGGTAAGAGTATGGCTATCAACAGGGGAGGGAAATGGGCTGACTACCAATAGTGGTGGCAAATGGGCCAGTCATTGATGGGTTACATGTGTGATTTTTCACTTACCCATTTAATTCAATTCCTGTACCCAACTCAACCTGTTTATTTAGGACAGTACCTGACCTGTCCATTAACCCATATATGTGTATATATATATATATTCAAGTTACACCTGGTATAACTCTAAACAATGTTACACCACCTAATAAGTTGTTATAGAATTCATATTTTGAAAATCCTACCGTTGAATTACATGTTTTATATGTTCTTAACATTCATGCCAATTTTTATGTCAATTGAATTTTATTTACTATTTGATCCATAAACTAATATTTTATGCATTATTTTAAAATACAAAAATTTGAATTTAAATAATTGATTGATGACATGGTTATTAATCTTTGATCACTTTGAAATTTTGCAAGTATGGAGAATATACAAAGATAATATAATCTAATGGTGGATTTGTCAAAATTCGTATCTAATTAAAAAATATTGAGTGGTATAACATTGCTTAGAGTTACACAAGGTGTAACTTGAACCCAACCCTATATATATAATCACTACACAAACATATTATGTATAAGTCAATACATGCGTGTGTTAATATTAGATATTTTTGCAATTATTTCTGGAAAGAAGATAAGTTATATAAATTCATTATAAATATTTCTTAAAAAGGAAAAATATATCAACCCCCCCCCCCCCCAAAAAAAAAAAAAAAAAAAAAAAAAAGCTCAGATGCACGGACACTTCATTTGGGGTGCTGTACCCGTGTTATAATGGTGTCCAATCTACTGTATCATGTTATAATTTTTCAAAAATTGCTCGTGTCACCGTATTGTATCCATACTTGTACCTGTACCTGTACTCGTGTCCGTGCCCGTGCATCCTTTTTTTTGATAAGTAATAATGATATATATTCAAGAACACTACCTTATGCAAAAAAACATAGGGTAGAGAGAAAATTACAAAGGGAAAAAAAAGAGAAGAAAGAAAAAAGAAAAGAAAAGATACTAATTATACAGGAGCGAGCTTAGGAACATAGTGAGAGAATCACTAGAGGTGAGTCCCCAAGCCCTAGACCAGTCAAACAGAAAGCCACTAAAAGAAGCCAATAGCTAGTCATTCGAGCTATCCAAGTCCTCAAAAGTCTTCCTGTTTCGCTCCCTCCAAAGGCATCACATTAAGCACAATGGAGCTAAATTCTAGATACTAGACAAATGCTTTCCATGCCAATTCCACCACCCAAAAAGAGTATCCGCAACCAATCTTGGCAAGACCCAAGAGATCCCAAAAGATCTGAACACCAAACTCCACAACCAATAAGCCTTTTCACAATGAAGTAACAAATGATCCACCGTCTCCCCGTTGCAGCGGCACATGATGCACCAGTCAACAAAATCCATCCTTCTACCTCTCAAATTGTCACCTGTAAGGATCCTATCCCATACAGTAGTCCACACAAAGAAGGAAACACGCCGAGGAACCTTAACCTTCCAAACACCTTTCCAAGGAAAAATAATGGGCAAGGGACTTCTCAACTTATTGTAAAACGATCGGATATCAAAATCTTCATTCTTTGTCAACTTCCACCTCATACGATCCCCATTCTCAGTGGGAGGTAGATTTGAACTCAAGGTACGGAGAAAACCATCCACCACACCCATTTCCCAATCATTAGGTCTCCGAATAAAATGAATATTTCAGCTTCTCCGATCCTCTATCCCCAACTGCTCAAGAGAAGAGGCCACCGATGCCTCTTTATAGGAAGCAATCCCATAAACCCTCAGAAAAGTCAATAGAAGAGGAGAATCCCCACATCATTGATCTGTCCAAAGCTTAACTCTATCTCCCACCCCTACCTCAAAGCGAATATTTTTGCTAAACTCCTCCCAACCCATGCGAATACTTCTCCACAGGCCACACCCATGCACCCCTCTACCTAGCTTGGATGTCCATCCCCCCCAATCTTCCCCAAATTTTAGAGCTACAACCCTTCTCCAAAGCCTTGTCTCCTCAATCCCAAACCGCCATAGCGACTTCCCTAGTAAGGCTTTATTAAAAGTAGTTACTTTCCTTACTCCTAACCCACCATTTTTCAAAGGTGAACATTCCTTGTCCCATCCCGCCAAATGAGTCTTGGAGTCCCCCCACAAGAAATCCCTTTGCAACCTCTCAATTTTATTGGCCACATGCGTAGGGATGGTAAAAAGAGATAAATAATAAGTGGGAAGATTAGATAACGTGCTTTTAAGCAACGTTAGTCTTCCACCTTTAGACAAATACATCTTCTTCCAACTAGCCAACTTACGCTCAATTTTCTCCAAGATCGGATTCCAAACAGTAGGGGACTTATGGGACGCCCCTAATGGCATACCAAGATAGGTCATAGGCAAAGACCCAATCTGGCATCCCAAAATCTCTGCCAAGACATAGACATTAGGGACCTCCCCAATGGGAACCATCTCACTCTTCAACACATTAGCCTTTAAACCTGTCACTGCCTGGAAACAAAGAAGAAGCATCCGAACATGTAGAATCTGCTCCTCATCTGCATCGCAAAACAGAATTGTATCATCCGCAAACAAAAGATGCGAGACACATTCTCCTCCACCCTGACTACCAGCAACCCTAAACCCTCGAATCAAACTAGCCTCTTCAGCTCTTTTCACCATCTTTTCATCCGTGCCCGTGCATCCTAGAAAAAAAGATATATATTAATGGGTAATTTCTTGAAATTCAATAACTACATCTAAAACGTTTAACAACCACAATTCATGCAGAATTTTGAATCATAATTAAACATTTTCAAGGCATCTAACTATAGAAAATAGCCAAAAACGAGGCCCACTATGTAGTTAAAAAAATATTAATAGTACAACATAAATCACAATACAACTATTCTTATTTCGGATAAACTACAACTCACATGCAAAGAGCATACACATTATTCGTAACATCCATGGCCTTAGAGGTGACCGATATGTGATACTCTGGCCAAACAGCACTTCTCCCCTCTTTGGAAAATGCAAGGTCCCTCTCAAGAACCTCTAAAACATAGACCCTAATTGATACACAATGTTCAACGCCCCATCCCAAAGGAATGTTTGTTGCTAGTAACTTGGCGATAAAGTGAGCCAAGACCAAACCCTTGTCTCTCGTCATTGTTAATAATGATGGACGAGAATTTCCAACCTTAAGAATGAGATTGGTGAGGGAGAAGACGGAGGTGAGACTGTAGAACTAGCCAGTGAAGGTGGGTTTGTGTTGTGAGAGGAGGTAGGATTTCAAGGAATTGAGGTATTGGTGTGTTTGGGAAAGTGGGTGATGGGGTGGTAGGTTTTTGGGTGGTGGGGTTTGAGGGAAGGAGAGACTAGAGAGGTGAGTTGGGTGGAATTAAGGGATTTGAAAGAGGGTTTTGTTTTGGAAGGCGTAATGTGGATACCTGATTGGTACCCCTATACATATTTAAATGATTCATTACCCATTGAAATCCAGTCCTTAAATGAATGGTCTGTTACGCACTTATATTGGGTTGGTTAGGGAAGATGATGGGTTTGGGTAATGTATTGCCACTTCTCGCTACCTGATACTCTAAAAATGGCTGGAGGAAAATCCCCTAAAGACAAGCTAATTAAACAGTTGATCACACTCCCATACCTGACACCAATACCCAAGTCCATGTAATATAATTTTACAAAGTTTGTCTGCTTTGTTATGGCCCACCTCCCTTCCACCCATTTCCCTTGTGTATAAGTGGAACGCTTGCCGAAAAACTTTTATTTTTAGGTCACATCTTTAACACTTAGGTTGTAAGTTGATGTAATGTGGCCTGTCTGATATGATACATGTTAAGGAAGTTCAAGATTAGGGTTGTCAGTGGGTGATTTTAGGATCCAAGTTCAAATCATGTCTGACCCAATTAAGAGCCAATTCACATATTTAATTAGAATTCAAATTAAATGTTTATAACTTGATTTCACTTGGATCTAATTCTAGTTCAGTAGATCATTGTGATTATGATCCATCATGTAAGAGTTATGAATGTTGGTATATATGTGTGTGTGTGTGGTAATCATATATGCATAAGACATAAATTTCAAACCTTGTACATATTATATAATACTGGATTGAAATCAAAATTGGATGTTTAGATTTTTATCTTAATGGAACTCCAATTCTTCTTAAATCCACACCAAATTTGAGCTGCTGATAGTCCTTACCAAGATTATGTTTTAACTGACTTGATTAAAAACATATTAGGCCTTAGGAGTTAGGATTCTGTTCATTTTCATATTAACTTATGACATGGGACCATGGTGGGCATAGGTAATGGTGGAAACTGCATATTCTGCCTCCATACAGTGCACAAGAAACCTATTATCTAACTATTCCTGTTTATAGTTGCATATATTTTCTGTTTTTGCTTCCACTTGATACCATTTTGACATCTTCTTTTTCTGTATTTGGGAGTTGTACAGTTCATGAATGCGTTTGACAGAGCTATGAATTTACTTGATGATAAATTTTTGTTCTTGGCATCGACCAAACAGATTGTGAGCAGCACAAATGAAGAAGACAAGGTACAGATGCCCCTGGATGATCAATAGCTCTTTTACTTTACTTTTAGAATTGGATAATTAGTTCACAATTCTTATATGAGCAAGTAAATTAGAGTGCATGGTACACAAGAGCTCTGTTTGGAAAGAACACATTGGTTTTTAAGGTGGTCATTAGAGGTGTGTTTCTTGGTCACATATTATTGAACTAAATGAGGAAAACAGTTGACATCCAAATAGAAAGACCCTTTTGTTTAATTTAATTAGATAAAAGAACTATCAATCATTGTTTTGGCTAAAAGATAATCATCGTGTCCCTAAAGAGATTAAACTCTATAAAGATTATTGATCCCCTTATTTACACCCTTCAATATTATATTGCTCCATTAGTTTTTTTTTTCCCCAAATAGGAGAATAGGGACTAGAACACCCAATCAAAATCCTTTTAAAAACCTATTTGCTATAAAATTCTCAAATTTGTTCATGTTAAAAAAAAGGTGGCTGAAGAACAAGGCATGCTGACTAAGTTATTAGCCAAGTGAACTCATGCCAGTTTTGCTTCCACGACTGAGCCAACTTGACCAATCCAACATGAGATGATCCACCCTCTTTTATTGCTGCACAAGATCATCTATGATGGTTGAAACCCTCTCTCTCACCTCTCTCCCTACTCTGGTCCGTTAACTCCCTCACTTTCTTTTCCAACTTGGCAGCACAGACCAATTTTTGTTCTGATTCCCTCAATGCTAACGCTACTTTCATTTCCACCATCAAAACCATGCTATTCATCTTTTGCTTGGCATACGAAGGCCAAGCAACTATTGGCACCCCACCACACACTGCTTCAAGCACAAGTTCCACTTGCAATGAGTCATGAACCCGTCCTTAGAGTCATGACTCGGTATTGCCACATGCTGGACCCATTTTTTCACCACAAACCCCTATCGTTGGTCCTTTCCGTGAAACTCTTTGGCAATAATTCATCTAAGTCTGGGTATTTCTCATTATCTGGCAGTGTATTCTTACTGCCCACAAGAATTTTAGACCACTATTTTCTAATACCACTTCCATTTCTTCAACTGTTTTGTGAAAAACAATTCCATGCTTCCAAAACACACAAAGACAATAGTTTGACTTGGTTTCAAGTTTAGCCAATTCAAACGTTCATGCTCATCTCTGTCTTGACTCAGTGTCATCTTGTTTTTCTTCTTCACCTGCTGTTTTTTCCAACACATAGGTTTTTAATAGGACTGCGATTGTTTGTGGTACTCCCTTTTCTTCTATTTGAAAAATCTGATTTGACAATATTTTATTGGAGTGTAAATAAAGGTTTTACACTAAATCATTATAGAGTTTAATCTCATCCCCAAACCTGGAACAGCAACAGCTTGAAATCTTTTAATTATTCTGTCTAATATGGGCTCTTAACCCTGATTTAGAACATATTCTGAAAGATTAATCTTATTTATTGTTTACTTAGGTGGTGGCAGGGGCTGTAAATGAAAACAGCTTGGGCTTGGCTTGAGAAAAAACTTGTTTATGTTTGTTTATTTAGCAAATGAGCCAAGCCCAAACTAAATTTAGGCTTGATTATTAAACAAGCTGAGCTTAAACATAATAATGTGTTCGAGAACAAGCTTGTGAGTATAAGGTTCGATTTAAGTATATATAAATAGGTTTATATGTATACATATAGTACTTACACAAACTTGAGATTGGATGAAAATACTCCATTTTGTAGTAAAAATCATATATAACTTTTAAGTTTTAACAATACAAGAATGGTGAATCTTATTTTTAAAAGTTCATAAATGAAAACCATTCTATCTAATTAACTCAAATAATATAATTTCAACTATAAATTAGTCATTAATTATTAGCATGGATTTGTGAAGCGGTTAAAAATTTTAGTCACTGTGTTTACTATATATGGAAAAATAATAAGCTAATCAAGTAGCTTGTGAACAAGCTTGAGCTTATTCTATAAGAAAATGAACTGAACTTGAACATGTAATCTAGTTTATTGATTAGCTCAAGCCCGACTTGTGTTTGAAATAAAATTAAATGTACAATCATTAACTTTTAATACTTGGCTCAACTTGGTTTGTTTACAATATGCTAACCACTTCAATTCTTACTCCATATGAGTAGGAAAAAATAAGAATGCATTCAAATTTCTTGTAGTTGATTTTGTAGTCCTGATCATTTCAGTTGAACCTTAACTATTATATTTGGAACTTTGCATGATTGTTTCATGTTTCAGGTTATTGTCTTTGAGCGTGGAGATCTCGTTTTCGTGTTCAATTTTCATCCAGAGAATACATATGATGGGTATTTTTTTTTAAATTTTATTTTAAGTTATGCTAGGTGTCTATGTCTTGTCTGTGCAAGTGCAAATGTAATTTTGTATAGAGTGAATCACAGCATGCTAAGCTTTTTGTTCAGGGCTTGGACTATATTAGCAACATCGTTTTTTTTTTTTTTCATTTATGTATTGAACAAAAGATTCCAAGTGACTAATTTATTCTTGAACAAACAGGTACAAAGTTGGGTGCGACTTGCCTGGGAAGTATAGAGTTGCACTAGATAGTGATGCTAGGGAATTTGGTGGACATGGAAGGGTAAGTAACCGCTTTTACCGTAATCACACATGCATTTCTATAATGCTATAAAAGAGACTAATTAAGCATAATGGAACTGCTCCATTGCTTGATGGGCCTGTGTGCTAGTTGCTCAGTTGGTTTACTGTTTCTGCATTCCAATTTATTAAACTATTTTCTATGGAAATTAATTCTATTTTTGTGGATTCTTGACCAACTAACCTTTGTCTTGAAAACTGCATTTCTCCTGGTCCTCTTCCTGAACCCCCTTCGTATATTGTGAAACTCAGTTTACTTTGGAACCCTTAATATATCCACCCGGACAAAGGAAAAGAGAAAAAGAAAATGTTAATTGATCTATTTGTCTTTCTCTCCTATCTTTGGTGGTGAAGATTTCTTTGACATTGTGTCTTTATAGTAGTTACTATTGATCGCTTGATGACATGATTATCTCTTAAGCAGGTGGGCCATGAAGCTGACCATTTCACATCCCCTGAAGGGATTCCGGGAGTGCCTGAGACGAATTTTAATAATCGCCCCAACTCCTTCAAAGTACTCTCACCGCCTCGCACATGTGTGGTATGGTTGACTCTTTTGGTCATTCCTAGTGTTGCTATTTATGGTTATTGTGCATTTCTTCTTTTTTGATGGAAATTGTGCATTTCTTCTAGCCATGAGAAAAGAGAAGAAAATTATATGGTGATTTAAAAATCAGGATTTTATCAGATTGCAAAATACTTGTCAGGGCCTGTGCCTATCTCATATCTACCAATCTTGGTGTTAAGAGTGGTGGAAAGAGATGGAAGGTCTTTGCTTTGTTTTTTTTGTCTTTGTTTCTCTAAGAAAAGTATTTATTCAGCGAAAAGAGAAGAGAAAAAAGTGTGTTTATTTGATGTTGAAAATTTATTTCGAGCTATCAAGTTTATGGGGTTTTGGTCATGTATTACCGGTATTTTGGAAATCAAATCTCCAGCTTGTAGCTATTATTTGTTGTGCCCTGTTTGGGATTGTGTATGTGAATTGCTAAAACTTTTATTATTATTTTTGAAGGTTTATTATAGAGTGGAAGAAAAAGAAGAAGAAAACAATGATATTGATTTGGTCAGCGCGTATGAGACATTAACAGCAGGCGCAGGAGCTCAGCAGAAAAATTTCGAAGAATCGGCTTATGTTGAAAACAATGATATTGATACCAATCCAAGCAATGTGTTAAATTTGGAGGCAGAAGAGGTGGGAGAAGAGACACCAGATGACTAAAACAGCAGTTCCTTTGTCAATACTCAATAGTTTCAGTGCCTGCTAGGTGGTAGGTGTGTGTATAAATAAGGGACTTTCATTTAGGTTGGACAAAGGTATTCCGTGCTTGTATATATGAGAAGAAAGACATTGCGCGATGTAGTATAATAATTGTCATGAATGGGAATATAAATAAACCAGAATGTTCTTTTGGAGAGCCAACTCATGAATAATTTTTTTAATAGAATTTAAGAAATACCAACATTCAAAACTATATTAATATATGGAAAAATAAAACTATTCATTCAGTGCTAAAAAAATATAAACAAAATAAAAGATAAAAAATACCTGTTTTTCAATATAGTTTAACCAATAATTTATTAAAATGAAACTCGGTGTTCTTTTAAATCCAAAAATAATTCATGCTTAAAAATGCTTTTTTTAGAAATTCAGTGTATAAAATCAAACAGTCCTTTGGTAAATCATATTCTTTTTAATTGTGAAACCTAGTTTCAAGTTTCAACAACATTCATGATTGAAAATGTTTGTTTTGTAATTACAGTAAAAACTAGAACTATTAGTACAAATTAATCCACTCTATAACAAGTTGGTAGGTTATTGATCATCTTATTCTTAACCATTTGACAAAATTCAAAAAGAAGAAAGTGGGGGATAAAAATAAAAATTTGCTTTGGATCCACTATCATTCCCATCAAAATTTTATAGAAAAGAAATTAATACAAAATATATTAACTAAAAAAAGCATCGATATGATGCTTCAAGAAAATTGTAACCTCAATAAATCATTCATTATTTCACGTTAGGGCTAGATTGGGCTAGATTTTTTTCCTATTCCCATAGTCCATCTCTTCCCACTGCCAAAGCATTTTGCATACCTAAGCAGTTCCAATACCCTTGGGATTCCTCAGTGAGTCTTGTTTCCATTAAAAACAAGGCATTGGGAGCTTCTTGCTTCACTAGAAGGTAAAGCTTATGAACTGACCATGAGTTATCTTTCATGCCATCAGTGACATAGTCTTTCTTCTTTAATAAAAAACTTGAATCATTCTACAAAATAATTGAAGTGAGGCATGTCTAGCTCTACTTTCAATTAAGCTATAGGATTATTTTCTGGATGTATAGAAAAGTGGATGCTAAAAGAGATTAATAATATTCTGATAAATTAAAAAGAAAAGAGAGAGAGCTTAATAAGGTTTAAAGATGGGCAAGTGTGACATTCAAAACTTATAGGGATTAGTCCATACGGGAACATCAGGGTGGTGGACTCAATGAACTTGAAAGACGTGTTATAAATCTAGAGATTTCAAATTCCATCCACCACATTATCAGTTTATGAGATTTCCGAAGTATCTCACAGGTATGAAGTGGAATAGTTGGTCAAAAAAATTTGAGACACCACTTTCTCATAGATTATAGAGGGAGTTAGAGAGGGATAAAACAAAAAATAAAAATAAAAATAAAAATGCAATATAAAAGTGTGTAATACTAGAATGTGCAAAATGCAATATACTCGGCCAGCCCAACCTCATTTGCATGTGACATGGGCTCAGCGGATAAGTTGTTTCAGAAAAAAAATTGCATTATTTTATTTTATTTTTTAAAATTTAAAATTTTAAGTTATTTATATGACGTGGAATAGTTTTTTTTTTTTTTTTTTTTAAAGCCACAGCTTCTTAATAAAAAAATTTTAATTTATTAATTTTCTTGGAACACAGTCAACAATCACGAAAAGAAAAGTCAACAATGCTCCACGAGAGTGCGTTTCTTTCATTTGTCTCAATTAAAATTTAAAAAAAAAAAAATCTAACTTCTAACTTTTTATTTTTTAAAATAAACTAATCTCTATTGATAAACACCTTATAAATAAGCTATAACCAAATAGCTAAATTAATTGTTTTAGTCATAGCTCGTCAACTATACCTCTATCTCTGTAGTCATACTTGCCGCCTATGACTATAAATCATTTAGTCTCTTCGAAGTGTTTTTTGCATTTTCTCTTAATTTCATTTGCTTCAATACCTTGAGTAGTTCTGTAACAATGGCGGACGAGGTGATTCTGCTGGATTTCTGGGCCAGCTTGTTTGGGATGAGGGTCAGGATTGCACTGGCCGAGAAGGGTATCAAGTATGAGTGCAAGGAGGAGTTGTGGAACAAAAATTCTTTAAAGAGCCCTCTGCTTTTAGAGATGAACCCCATTCACAAGAAGATCCCAGTTCTCATCCACAACGGGAAACCGGTGTGTGAGTCACTCATCATTGTTCAGTACATAGATGAGGTCTGGAAGGATAAGTCTCCACTGCTGCCCTCTCATCCTTACCAGATAGCTCATGCCAGGTTCTGGACTGATTTTGTTGATAACAAGGTACGTTTTATCATTTATGCAAAATATTTTTGGTTTGGTTTACTATATATGTTTGACTCGTTAGGTTTGCTAGAATTTATTTTAGAAGCTAGCTATTATGTATTTATTTGTGTGATGTTTAGATTCTATTAGAGTTAACTAATATTCAGTCTCTACTGTTATATCTGCTCCTGCAATTCTGATTCTACTTGAAGTTTTTGTTTCTAATCCTAGTAGATCCAAGAGATCAGAGCAGAGTGTAGCTGGGAAATAAGTTAAACCCCTTTATGATTACTAATATGTCCTATGCCAAAGAAGAAAGATGAATGGGGGTGGGGGTAATGAAAAATGATGGTTTTTGTTTGCTTTTCATTAACATGTTGAATTTATGTAGTTTTTTTGAACATTCTTCCTGCCTACTCTTAGCATTTGTCATGTTATATTTTTTAGAGAGTCCAGTAGTATGTGATGCTATTTTTTTAGGAGAGTTCTATAGTTTGCTGCTATGTCACACACAATTATCTACTATGTGTAGGTGCCAGCTAGTTTAACTGGTAAAATTTTTGGTAATCAAATAATGGACTTAGGTTTGAATTCCTTCTGCATACAATAAAAGGAAATCCATTGGTGTGATTGGCATTATGGTAAAGAATAATCATCATGCTTTGAGAAAGAGGTCATATGACTATATGAGTTCATCTCAATGCTTCTTTTTTTTTCCTGAAGGTTTAAAGAAATATTCTTCTATATTGATTTGAAGTTCATTACTATCATTTTTCATCATTTTATATAATCTGTGGAAAATACAGGTTTATTATGTTTCAAGGAAGGTATTGACCACAAAAGGAGAAGAGCTGGAGGCAGGCAAGAAGGAATTCATTGAAACCTTCAAGATATTGGAGGGGGAGCTTGGTGACAAGCCTTACTTTGGGGGTGAAACATTTGGGTTTGTGGACCTTTCTCTTATCCCCTTCTACAGCTGGTTCATTGTCTATGAGATCTTTGGCAATATCAACATAGAGGCAGAGTGCCCCAAGATTATTGCATGGGCTAAGAGGTGCCTGCAAAAGGAGACTGTGGCCAAGTCTCTTCCTGACCAGAAGAAGGTTTATGAGTTTGTTGGGCAGTCGAGGAAAAGGGATGGCTTGGAGTAGAGTAATGGTTAGGCTCAAATCTAGAAGTGTCAGCATGTTCAAATGGTTGTGTAAATACTAAATAGCGTTGATTACATTTTGTTTTGTATAAGTTTGGCTTTGTTTCATCTAGGTCCGTTGAACTTGTTAGACACTTTAGTCTGTCTGCTGAGCTTTAAAGGGGCATGTATTGTATCATGAATAAGAAAGACTTTGTTGGATCTGTAAATGTTAGATCATGCTATGACTTTATTTTAGTTGGAGAATACATAAATTTTCACTATATGTGCAAATGTGGGGGGCAACCTGGATGTTTTAGAAATAGAACAAATGAAATTCAATAAAAAAGAAGAAGTATCTTTGTCAATGTAATACATTACATTAGTCCAGAAAATAGGGAAACAAAGGAATAAAATATGTAATGTGAAAAACATTTCAACAATCATGTACAAGAGACAAAGTAGAAGATGATTTTGATTCCAAATAAAATTATGTAAAATACTAACCAAATCCACTCTCCCAAAAATAAACGAAAGAAAAAAAGAAATTTCTTCCTATGTCAACTGTTAAAAAATCAATTGTTAAAACAGAATCCGTGACTTTTGAAGATCCTAGTGGTGCAGATTTATCAGTACAACCATCCCAAAGGAAAGATTTAACCAACCAAAGAAGATGTTACAGCCATCAAGACCCAAGCAATTTTCCAAGGTCATCGTGTATGTTTTCCAATCCATTTCATTTTCTTTTAGACATTTTGTTTATTGAGAATAAAATGGTAATCAATATATATAAAAGCGGAGACCTCATGTTAGAGAGTATGAGGCTGTGCCATGTGGATGTTAAAAGAAATTAATAATATTCTGATAAATTAAAAAGAAAAGAGAGAGCTTTATAAGGTTTAAAGATGGGCAAGTGTGACATTCAAAACTTATAGGGAATAGTCTATACGGGGACACCAAGGTGGTGGGCTCAATGAATTTGAAAGATGTGTTATAAATCTAGAGATCCCAAATTCCATTCACCACACTATCAGTTTATGGGATTTCCGAATTATCTCACAGGCATGAAGTGGAATGGTTGGTCATAAAATTTGGGACACCACTTCCTCATATGATATAAAGGGATACAGAGAGGGAGGAAAAAAAAAAAAAAAACCTAAAGTGCAAAATGCAATATAAAAGTGTGTAATACTAGAATGTGCAAAATGCAGTATACTAGGCCAGCCCAACCTCATTTGCAAGTGATATGGGCTCAGCCCAAAAGGTCTATAAGGTAAAGCCCCCCGGACCTCGGTTATCTGATTCTGACTTGGCTCTACAATCTTGCTCTATTGGCACACACTCAGTCCCAACTGCCAAACTTTCTTTGTAAAGTCAAAAATTGAGAATCTGATTCAGCTGTCTCTCACCGGAGTTGAATTACGAGTTCATACAGATACAATAGAGTAAAATAGGGTTTTTGGAAAAGAAAGAAAGAAAGAGAGAATGGAAATCAACAAGAACAAGTACAGTATAATTGTCCCTACCTACAACGAACGCCTCAACATTGCTCTCCTCGTATACCTCGTCTTCAAGCATCTCCGGTACCCCCCCACCGTTCCTTTTCCTTAATTTTTGGATCTGATTTAGGCTGTCTTGTCATGGTGTGTGTATATACATAAGTATTATTAGTTATTTCCGAGTTTTGCATCTTGGGTCTGTACAAACATATGATCATTTCTCGTTTTCTTAATTTTTATGAAAAACTTTAATTTCATTGTCGTATTTGCTCATGGGTATTACTGAATTTTAACCTTTAATCAAAAAAAGTTACGAGAGATTGTGTGAATCGATTAATTATTAGAATTTCATGAAGTCAACAATGTGAATTGATGTTTAAAGTTAGGGTATTTGCCACTATTTCTGAGGTTGATAAGCTTTTGACGTAATTGAGTGAGTCTATACTGACTATTTTAGAGTGTCATCAAGTGAGATCAATAGACTGATTATTAGCTTTACCAATAATCTCTCTCAAACTGTGCAGAAGTGGGAGCTTTGTGTACTGGGTATGGCCTTTTAGGCTTATGCTGCTGGTACAAAGGGTTGGGGGGGGGGGGGGGGGTAACCAAATGCTAATATTCAATTGTGATTGAAGAGCTCTGGCGTTTATATCGTGTTTGAGATTATGTTGGCAGTATATAATAGTTTGTGAATGAGCTTCTAATACAATTTCCTGCTTGGTTTAGGGATGTGGATTTTGAAATAATTGTTGTGGATGATGGGAGTCCTGATGGGACTCAAGAAGTTGTAAAACAGTTACAGCAGGTGTATGGTGAAGACCGTATTGTAAGTACCATAGACTTGAAATTGGATATGTATTTCTTCGTGGATCAATGTTTATGTTTGTTTATGACAGTGAAATCTTCCCCTTTTTTGATGATGCAGCTTTTGAGAGCTAGACCTAGGAAGCTTGGGTTAGGTAGGTCTTCATAACTTATTTTTTGAAGTGATTATAGGGAACTGGCTTTTGATTCATATTCAAATTTCAGGAACGGCTTACGTACATGGCCTGAAGCATGCATCAGGAAATTTTGTTGTGATCATGGATGCTGATCTATCTCACCATGTAAGTGTGTCTGTGGGATGTGGATAATAATTTTGAGCAATGTTGTTGAAGTTAGATGTATGCATGTTGGCAGCTAGGGAAGCAACACAACATTTTTTTAGTTTTCTTTTTTCGTTTTGTTTTGTTTTGTTTTTAATTTTTATATTTTAGAGAGTATGCTTTGATGTTTCCTTTTCCATTGAACTATCTGGAATCTCTTTCATGTGGTTGTCTAAAATAAATGTGTATAAATTAGGATCACCTATGGTGGTTAAAACATCCATGAGACCTCTAGACCTGGTAAGTATGTCCCAATTGATTTCTTGGGGGTTTCTTCTTGCATGTGCATGGAGTCTGTGGCTATTTGTAGTTCAGTTGTTGCTTGCTCTGCTGTTAGTACCCATTTATCACATTATTGTTTCCTACTTGCTAATTGCTATAGATTTCTTTCTCTAACCTATTTGCTTCTTGTTATGCAGCCAAAGTACTTGCCAAGCTTCATCAGGTAAGAGCAATTCTAGTGATTCTTTTATACTTTCCTATATTAGCTTAAGTACTGGTTTTCTGGAAAACCTTCTGACTTCTTTTACTCTGATATGTTTATCAAGGAAACAGTTGGAGACTGGTGCAAGTATAGTTACTGGAACCCGCTATGTTAAAGGTGGTGGTGTACATGGATGGAATCTTATGCGCAAGCTAACAAGTAGGGGAGCCAATGTTCTCGCTCAAACACTTCTATGGCCTGGTGTATCAGATTTGACAGGATCTTTCCGGTACACAAACTAATCTATAGAATTAAACTATTCAATTATTTGACACTTACATGATTTTGAAACTGACGTTATTTGGATCATTTGAAGGCTTTATAGGAAATCAGTTCTTGAAGATGTCATTAGTTCCTGTGTAAGTAAGGGATATGTCTTTCAAATGGAAATGATTGTTCAAGCTTCTAGAAAACGCTACCATATTGAAGAGGTAGAGTTTTATATTGTCTTATCATGGTTTATGGTGGAGATGGATGAACTTTGTGCATGTGCTGTTGTGTGGGTCTTGATCCTAACCACAAGCAAAATTTGAATAATATATTTATTTAAAAAAATTCTTTGCTTTTCCATCTTCTGGTGGAAAATAATAAATTTACTGAACAAATCCTATTCTGATATCCTCAATATCTCATTTGCTTAAAATCTTAGTAAAAGAAATTGGCTCTTCCACAGCCTTTGCACTTCTCCACAATTGATAGCAGCTTTTTGTTGGCCAGGCTCGATACAGTTTGCAAAGAAACATCCTACCATTATGGTTTGGCTTCTTAGTATTTCTGTTTGAATTTTATAGCTGTAATGTTGTGCTTCTTGAATGCAGCTATGCATTAATGATACCTGTCTTGAGTTAATAAGATACATTTGCATCCATGTAAAAGCAATCAACATGCTGGCATAATTTTCAAATTTTTGATTGCCTTATTTGCATTACTATTCTATATTTATCTTCCCTCATCCCAGATCAGAATAAACAATAAGCAGCCAAATAGTTGTTTTGATGCTCTTGTTTTGCCTATCTGACATATTTATTTCTAAATGTACTTATGTATAGTGGGATTTGGAACGTTGGGAGCCTATGAAACATGGACACAAAACCGATAAGATACAGAATACAGTGTCAAGATTTTTCTTAAAAATTTAATACATGACATGCAATTAATTAATATATATTTTGGGTATATTTATGTATTTTAAGCATATTTTATGTTTAGTTAGGTGAAAAGAAAAAGAAAAAGAAAAAGAAATTGAAACAAAACAAAAGAACAGAGTAGAGTAATAGGATATGACAATACTGTTATTTAGGCTAAAGAGAAGGAGCAAATTTCTCCAGCTTATTCCCCTGCATATTAGGGAAAAAGAAGAGAGGGGGGGGGGGGGGTGTTGGGGAGAGCAATAGAAAATTAACAGCAGCTGGCATACATCCAAAACCAAAAACAGAAGCAAAAAGAAAACAACAGGCTAACAAAACCACCTCCATCACTCAATTCAAAGGGGAGGTTACCTTCCTAACAACCTTGACATTAGCCTATGGAAAGGCACTGGTAACTTACAATGAAAAGTGATTGTTGAGAAGTGGAGTGTCAATGAGCACGGAGGAGTGCCGATGAGCTTTGAGTGATGCCAATCTCAGTAGCCACCAATCAATTTGAGTCCAGATCAAGTGAGAGAAGGAGAGGGAAGATTGAGTAGTGCCAATTCCTTCCCCCCCCCTCTCTGTACATAAGTTAGTTGTGCAGAATCTATCTTAAGAGCGGTACGGTTTGAGTACTCATGATTATGTATTGCATTGCATGCTTCATGTGAATCTATTCCCTTTTACATATTTACATTTGTACGTGTACTTAAAAAGGATTTCCTTCATATAGATTACTTTCTGCGTAATTCATTGATCTTTCACCTTTTAGTTGATCTGAGTCTTGTGGTTGTTTACAGGTTCCAATTACATTTGTTGATCGAGTATATGGAAGCTCAAAGCTTGGAGGATCTGAAATTGTTGAATATCTAAAAGGCCTTGCTTATCTGTTGGTCACAACATAAAGTTAAGCAGAAATGAGAAGTCAGTGATAATCTCTTTCCATTTTGTGCACAAGCCGTTTAAGGTTTTTTGATACAGACAGTTAAGATTCCCAATTTAGTCTAACAACCAACATTCTCACATTGGCTCTTTTGTTTATGAATTTTGATAGGCTTTAATGATACAGAATTAAAATATCTTATTTTGAGTCTAAGAACAAATATTCTCACATTGGCTCGTGTCTTAAATCTGCTCTGTTTTATTAACATACAAGTTAAGAGCAATTCCAATTATGTGGTCATAGATTAAGTTGATAATTTTTTTTTTTTGGGGGGGAGGAGAAATCACACTTTTCCACCTTAAACTTTCATCTCTTTTACAAATTATCCATTTGCTCGATTGACACTCCAATTTGAAATAATTGTATCTACATGCCCCTACTATCTAAATTAGGCTTTAAATGGAACGGAAATTGGGTGTAATTATGAAATTACCCTCATTGGTTGTAATTAAAAATTATAATTTCCATCTAATTAACTCTCAATTTGGACATCAATTGAGCAAATTGATAGTTTGGGATATGAACTTGTGATCTCAACCTCGTGTAGCAAGGCCTAATGTTCACAATGAATCCTGCAGCAAGGCATAATGTTGACAATGATGAATACGTGCAACAAAGGCCGAAAGTTCATAGTGAAGTCTACAGAAAACTAGATATGTTGAACTCTCTGGCGGGTGGTTAGAGATATATAGAACCGGGTCAACCAAGAACAAGATGATTAGATTTTGTTGTTTATAATATGGTTACTTTATTTTGCCTCCCTTTCAAAATTCCTGGTTCAAATGGGATTACAACTTACTTATATACTCTCATATATGCTAGTTTTAATTTTGGTTCTTTCAACCGATCAATATATTTAATATTATCAAAGAAATTAGAGGAACAAATCAATAAAAAGATAAATGGTTATCTGGCTGATGATTTGGTCCATTCGGTCTAACTCGATTTATTTTGGTCCATTTTGGTTCACTTCGGTCCAATTAGTCAATTTTCGGTCCATTGCTTTCCATTGAGTCCAGTTTGGTTCATTCGGTCTAATTCATTCTAGTTCAGTCCAAGAGTTCAATGTGATATTAAAAATACTATCAATTTTCTACTTCTTTTTTTTTTCCAAGAAAATACCCATAAATTTTACTACATAAACCTCATAATTTGATATGTAACTTTTAAATACAAGATAAACACCTATAATTAAGAAATTTACTTATTATATTATTAATATGATGAATCACTCATTTTCACTTGAGAAAGTCTTGTGCACTCAATTTTTGTGCCATAGCAACCTGACAAATTTATTTTACATTAGTAAAGTTTATATATATATATATACACACACATAATGACCATCAATCTTAAATAAAACGGTCATGTGCACAGCACATGACCACTTTATTCATTTTAAATATAACATATATATGCACAACATATAATAATTTTCAGTCAATTATAGCTAACAAAATTGAGATGGAGTTAATTTGGACATTATTAAACTTCAGGAGTCAATAATACAAAGTTGATAAAATAGAAGTTCAGTTGCAAACTGACTTAAACCACAATAGGTTTTTTTTTTGGGTATTTTTCCCTTAAAAATATGGGTCTCTTTTACCTTTTCCAAATATGAAACCTTGACAGATCATGCAAATTAGTCAACATACCATATGTTTTGCAGAGTATTTATTTGAAAAACTTCATGTGAAGAATCAGTAATCCATACGTAACCACTAACACATAAAGATAAAAGACTCCTCCACAGGAGAGTCTAAACACTGCTTTGGGGAGGTCAATATGTGTGCCAATGCTTTGGCTAGGAGAGGATCTAACCTGCAATAGGATTTTGTCTTTTTTGATGCATCCCTTATGGATATTAGTATATTAAGGGTGTAATATTTGACAGGAATTGTTTGGGCATTGCCAAACCAAGTTAATTGTGTATTTAATAATATGATTCTTTGTTATAAATAAAATAAAATAAAAATCCAAGTGCTTTTTCCCAAGACTCAACAAAGCAAGGCTACCCCCACAAAACTCAAGTGCCATAGATACTTTACGCATGCCAAATTGCCAATGAAGATAAGACATTGCCTCCAAGTACATTTAAGGTGCCTCCAAGTACATTGCCTCCAAAAATTTTAACCTAATAATAAACTATTCCGTAGTCTAGAGTAACGATTTCAATAGGTAGCGCAGGATTATTTAGATCACATATATATCACTGTCAAGATCAAAATACCATCCTAACTAGAGCAAGCTATGTAATTCATTTACGCTCTTTTTATTCGTAGTTTCTATCGTACTCTAAATTACTTTCTAACCTGTTAGCGTCAATATAGTTAGTCAACAGAGGAAAAGAAAATACAAACTAATAACCAACGAAAAACAGGGATGGCTTCCAATTATTTTATCTATATATGTGTACCATGTATGGAGTACTATTTACATACATGATAGTGATACAGTCCTCAAATATATGAGGCAATATTACATGTGTGCGATAATGTATCCACCCTCTCATACGGGAGTTACATGCATTGGATACATGATAGATTTTCTTTTAATACATATACCTACTCGTACCAATCACCAATCCACATCAAACGCTTCTTTTGGTAATCCTAACCTTTAAACCATGTTTCATATGAAGTACAACAGAAACACTTGGTGAGACGGGATGGCCTTCAACCATTTCAACGTGAAAATTCCATATGATGGAGGTTGCAACAATTTTCATTTGACTGAATGCCATGGCCTTACCCAAACAACTCCTGGGGCCTCCACCAAACGCTGTGAACTTATAAGATGGTACAGAAATTAATCCTCCTTGCTCTGAAATCCATCTCTCTGGCTTGTATTGCATGCAATCTTCACCCCATATTTCTTCCATCCTTCCCATTGCATAAAGAGAAATTATAATGGGTGTGTTGGCACTAATATGGTGGCCACTCGGAAGAATGTCTGCTTTAACTGCAGTTCTAGGATCAAAAGCCACCACAGGGTATAGACGTAGGGCTTCACATAAGGCTGCATGGAGATAAACAAGTGTATCTAGCTCTTGAATACCAAAACACTCCCACTTCTTATCATCTTTCACCATAAGGTTCTCTTTGATCTCCTTTAGAATCTTCATTTCCACAGATGGGTGCGTTGCAATCAGCCAAAAAAACCAAGCGAGACCTGCACCCATGGTGTCACTCCCAGCTGCAATGAGATTAAATGCTGTATCCCTTAAAAACTTGTTGGATTTACTGCAAACTCCCATGTTTACAATTTCCTCTTGCATCATATAAGCTGTCAATAAGTCGAACTTCGCTTCCTCCAAGTGGGTTTTTTCTCGGCTTAATAGTTCTTCTCGCTTTGATGCGATGCATTGGTTTAAGAAACGATCAAAGGCATCCCAAGCTTTTCTTAGCTTCTTTTCTTGTCCAATTTGAAACCATCTTTGCAGCTTCCAACACCAATTGGGCACGATGTGACGGTATAAAATAGCCTCTTCTATTTCATCAAAAGCCTTTTCATAGGTACGTTTTGGAAATTCAACTGAAAGAGAAATTGGGTCGAAGCCTTAAACCATTAAGCAACTGTTATCAAACGTGAACCGCTTGAAAACCTCTTGTAAGTCCACTTCAATATTTGACTTGGAGATGTGATTGAGAAGTGGAATGAGACCAGTGACCACCTTTTGTTGAACAACTTTCATTAAAAACAACTCGAACTTGCTGTTTTTCATGATCGAATGCATCATCTTTCTCTGGTACGCCCACCAATCTGAATCAGAATTGATAATCCCATCACCTAAAGGCTTTAAAATCTCTCGGATTTCAGACCCTTTTTCGTAGTTGAGGAAGTTTTTGCTCAAAATGTAGTGAGCATTCATAGGATCACTGGTGATGAAAAAATTCATGGCAGTACACCAAGGGCCTTTCACCTTGACAGTGCCACCATAGTGTTGTAGAACTCGGCTCGTGCAATCGTACATATGTGATGCATTTCGAAAAAGACCTGGTAGCATTCCTACGACAGGCCAGTTGGTGATGGGTGGTGAGTTTTTGTTGTGTTTCCAATAATGACCAAGAAAAAAGTCCAAAGACATACCAAACTCCATACCTATCAGCATTTTGAAATTGTTTTCCTAAATTCTACTCCGAAAATAATCTAGGAGGCCGAAATTTCATTATTCATGTAGAAATGAAAAGAACCACATTTTAATTGTATTTAGGACATTAACATCTTGTTATAATTTTTGTAGAAAGCAAGCTGGTGTTAATATTCTTTATCTCAGTGACCTCTTCAGAAGCCAATTTCTAAATTAGACAGTAATATGAATTCCAATAACTTCCACAACAATCCAACAATTTGAATAGGAATATTTGAAGCCATTTTTCAAGTCAATAGAGCGGTGAAGAAGGAAATTTGGTGTCACAGCCACCATACCTGACCAATTCAACTACGTTACAAGGTTCACTTTCTCACACTACAAAAAATTGGACCTATAGTGGTGTTTGTGAAATGCCACTATAGGTCCTAAAAACGCCACTATACACCCATTTGGGCTATAGCGGCGTTTACTATAGTGGCATTTACAAACGCTACTATTGTATTTGTACCGTGACTATAGACCTATTGTGGCGTTTTACAAAAACGTTATAAAACACTGTTATGGCCCAATTTTAAAAAAGGGATATAGCAGCGTTTTTATAAATGCCACTACAGGTCCATACCTTATAGTGGCGTTTGTAAAACGCTGCTATACTTTGATTGGTTTTTTCTTTTAAAGGACCTATAGTGGCATTTATGAAACGCTGCTATAGGCCCAGAGTTTAAAATGCCACTATAGAGCCCTCTGAACGCAGCTATAGATATGCTTATAACAGTGTTTTTTGCAAACGCCACAAAAAAAAAAACACTGCTATAGGCAGCTTTTTTTGTAGTGTCAACACCTAAACTAAACAAAACATACAGACATCCAGAGCTTTTGAAAATGTCAAGAATAGAAAAGAAGAAGAAATCCCCACCTTGCAAGCCATAGTCAATAAAGAGGACGAAATCATAAAAAAAAATCATTGAAAAATTGAGACTCAACAGTCACCCTACAATTGGGTACGTTTCCTAGTTGTGCAAGGCTAGGAAACATTTTTCATTTAAGGCTGTGTTTGTTTTGGCTTCAAACTAATTTCAGAAATGCTTTTCCGTAAAATAGGTTGTTTGGTTGGTCCGGAAAATTGGGTTAAACTGAAAATATTTTCAGTATTGACCGTAAAATAAACGCGCACGGGCGTAAAATATTTTCAGCTCCTATTTTCACTTCAAATCACTTCCGCTCCTCACACAACACTCACTCCCTTCGAACTTCTCTCACAGGCACTCCTCACACTCACACTTCAAGCACTCCTCACAGACACACTCTTGACTCTTGTGACCGAGCTCCACACACCGAGCCACAGTCCGCCGAGCTCCACAGACCGAGCTCCAAACGGTAAGCCTCCACCACTGGGTCGAAGTCCAGTCCGACGACCTACACTCCACTGACCCACAGCCCGCCGATCCACCCCATTTCTCAGTCCGATCCAACCCCTATTTCACTCCGATCCACACACCTCACCTCAGATCCACACACCTCCAACCTACCCTTTAGTCCAATCCACCCTCCATTTTAACCCGGCAACCTCACCTCACTCACCTCCGATCCACACACCTCCGACCCACCCTCTACAAAAGCCGATCCACACACCTTAAACCCATCTAGCCAAATCCACCCTCAAACCCATAAACAACCCAACCTCACCTCACTATCTCGGATCCAATATATATATATATATATATATATATCTATATATATTTATTTATTTACTGTTTTTAATTATCCATTGTTTATCTAATTATTGTTTATATATATAAATATATATTTATTTACTGTTTTTAATTATCCATTGTTTATTTAATTATTGATTTAAGAATTTAATTTTGTTGGTGTTATAATTATACAGAATTTTCCGTAAAATGGAAAGCATTTTCCGTAAAATGTTTGAACGAACCAAACACCGGAATTGATTTTCCGTAAAACGAATTCCGAGACAGCCAAACAGCCTGAATACATTTTCCTTTCCCGAAAATAGCATTTCCGGAAAATATTTATTTTCCGGAAAATATTTTACATGAAACAAACACAGCCTAAGTTTCCAAACACTTTTGTTGATACATTATATGGTAGAATGTCATATGTTGATACATTATATCGTGTTTAAGATTTCTGTTGGTAATAGATAATTAATGTCACAGAAGTTACAAAAAAACAAACACGTTGCTTTCCGAATAGAAAAAGAGACTAAATACGTTAGCTTCTGAATAAAAATCTCGAATCCATGAGGGGTCCCTTAAATTCACAAGGTGATAAGGTTCTGGAATCCACTAGAGAGAAATAGATAAAGTCTATATTTTTTTATAAATCTGAAAACTGAACTGCCCTGGAGGCTACAATATGTTTAAACAGTAAAAAGAACCTCTGGAGTGGCTAGGAAAATGCCCAGAAACCCTAGTTCACGCTAATCACGTAATTAGGTGGCAAAATAGTAATTTTTGCCAAAAATAACAAAATTGAGATAATTGTGGAAATTGAAAATACTGTCTCTAAGAGACATTTCAAAATAGACGGGACCTTATTCTGACTTTTATATTAAAAGTTATTAAGGAAAAACAAATATTACTAAAAATAGCAAAAATACTCTTTTCGGGCTTTAACGAAGGAATTCACCTAAATTTGGGCAATACTTGAAAATGAGTCTAGATCAAAATGATGTTTCCCTTCAACCTGCCAAATTTCATGCAATTTCGACATCGTCACTTGATGGCCTCTACTGGCGCACCCCTTGATCTTGCATCGTGACTTCTGGCGTCTTTGCTACTCTAGGAAGGTTTGTGCTGTCAGTTCTACATCAATAATATTTAATGAATGAGACCTCTAGACCTAGGAGTATGTCCCAAACTCCCAATTGATTTCTTGGGGGGGCTTCTTCTTGCATGTGCGTGGCTATTTATACGAAGTAGTTGCTTGCTCTGCTGTTATTACCCATTTATCACATTATTGTTTCCTACTTGCTATAGATTTCTTTGTCTAACTTGTTTGCTTCTTGTTATGCGGCCAAAGTACTTGCCAAGCTTCATCATGTAAGAGAGATTCCAGTCATTCTTTTATACTTCCCTTTCTTAGCTTAGGTACTGGTTTACTGGAAAACCTTCTTGACTTCTTTTACTCTGACATGTTTATTAAGGAAATAGTTGGAGACTAGTGCAAGTATAGTTACCGGAACCCCCAATGTTAAAGGTGGAGCGTACACAATAAAGTATTATAAATGAAAAAGTAATTTCAAATGGTGCTCAGCAAAACACTATTGCCAGGCTATTCCCTCTTTTACATATAGGGATAGAAAGATCTTGCCTTTGCGATTACAGATAAATGGAATATGATTGGGAAGGTTGGCATGTATAGGTTAGGGATGGGAACATGGCACATGGGATCGGATAAGGGGCGCATTGTGCATTCTCCCCTCTTTAGTGTGGAAAAAATCTGCATGGGGAAGGTTGTGTGTTCATAACATACTGGTTAGTGGCGATTCCAGAATTTTTTTTTCAGGAGTATCATTAAGAAATTTAAATTAAATAAAATTTAATACAAAAAAAAAATTGAATATATCGAGTAAAAAAAATGCAAATATATGAAATTTTACAACTTTTATGGGTTTTCATATTTTAAAATCGTTACATGATAGTTCATTATCAGTTTTTATTATTTATTGTCAATGTGGCTAGGTGTGACCATTTTATTTTGTTAAGTCTGTATAACATTTATTTATTTTTATGCAGTTGTCATTATTTTATAAAAATATTTTAAACTAAGAACAAAATTTAGCTACAAAATTGGTTGTAGCCTAAAACTACAACCTTACTCAATATCTTTTTATTGGAGGTGAATTTTGAAAAATCCACCATTGGATTACATCTTCTTCTTATATCCTCCATGCTTGCAAAATTTCTAGAAAATTAAAGATCAATAGCTATGTCATCAATAAATTGTTTAAATTGCAAGTTTTTGTAGTTTAAAATTATGCATAAAATATAAGCTTATAGATTATATAATAAATAATATCTGATTGATAAAAAATTTGACATATGTATTAAGAGCTTAAAGAACATGAATTCAACGATTAGATTTTCAAAATATGTAATAATGTTTATTTTATTGAGTAAGATTGTAACTGTAGGGACCCTTTTTGGAACCTAGGCCCAAGAAGCCCAAAACAATAAATTTGTAGAGAGTGGGTCAAAGAACTGGGTTTTAGTGAACTCGTCAACCAATGAGGTAAATCTTAGTAACAAGAGAGAGGAAATAAACTAGTTTAGACTCTAGAAGATTGTCTTCGGCCAAATCCAAAGAGGTTGATTCTCTTCTATTTATGTTCCAGTTAGGTTACAAATTTTTGTTCTAGAGAGCTATAGTGTTTCTACTTCTTTTTTCCGATCCCCTTTCTTATGGAGAGTCTCTCACATTATATATCTCCCTCTGGATCATCTTCATCCTACATTTGTTGATCATCCAGGCTAATACTTGAGTGCTTGTCCCATCAGACACCCCCTCTGGCTTTCTGTGAGTCACGGTAGCCAAGGCAACACTGTTCAAGGGTATTCTCCTCATAAACGCGGCCAGAAAAGCAGCTGCAGTGCATTTAATGCGGTGGTAGCAGTTAGATATTTTTGAGTTTTCATCGTCCTTAGGCGTTTGTGGCGCACGTCCTTATCATTGGAGTTTCCTAGAAGGTCACCTTGATTGTTAGAATACATATTTGAGCTGTATTTACCATATCCAAGGAGATGTTCCTCCTCGGACCACCTTCCCATCTGTATCTTGCTTATGAGTTTTAAATTGGACTCCTAATAACTATTTGTCCCTCCTCGGACCATTCAACGTCCTCGGACTGAGCCCAAGGCCTAATACACGATTGTGGGCTTTTATCCCTATAGTAACCTTAGGCTACAACCAATTTTGTAGCTAAACTTTGTCCTTAAACTAAAATGACAAAATGCAACCCACTAACACTATATTATTTATTAACCCACACATCCATATTCATCCATGTATAAATACATATATATTACATAAGTGTCTACTTAACCAATCAAATATTTGAACAATTGCTAACTTTACTATTTTTTTTTCTTCAATTACGCACTAACATAAATAATACACTAAATGTCTAATTGTTGTTTAGTTTTAGGTTGTACTAATCTATGATCAAGGTGTGCAAGATTTCAACCAATGTATGCGAAAATATTTTTAAGCATAAAATAAACTAATAATTTTTTTTTTTTGGAAGTCAGGGGGTTCATTTGAACCCCTGAACAACAAGTGCCACCGCCCCTGATACTGGTGCTTGTTTAGCATCATAATTATATCAAATTGTTAAACGGTACTTTGTTTTTATATGATTATCAGTCAAATAAAATTTATTTTATATATCAACTCTTACATCTCCTACTATTGGTGATAGTTATTTTAGTATGTTAGATGATATCATAATTGTTGAACTAAATGCTGAAATTACATTATCAATCGAATAAATAGTTGATAGGTGCTTTATCATGAATTAATATCAATAAAAAAAAAATCGAATCTTCCAAAGACTCCCAAGATCTATATGATTGATGTCTAAAATTAGGAATCACTATTGATGAAAATATTAATTGATGAATATCTCGAACAAATAAAAAAGAGAACAAAATGTAAAAAGACCCTTTAGGGTTTTGGTCAATTGCAAAATGATATCTTTATGCTATTAATTTTGTATTATTGACCTATGAGATTTGGAAAATATCCAAATTTACCTCTTAATCTTAATTCTGTTAAGTATAACTGATATAACATGATCACATAGCATGCATGAACTCTATTTTATAATATAATACTCCTTTATACCCAAAAAAAAAAAAAGAGGGGGGGGGGGGTAGGATTTCAATTAAGTGCTTACTTTCAAGATTCAACAAAACAAGTCAACCCCACAAAACTCAAGTTTGGCATGCGAATAAACACAAAACATTGCCTCCAAGTGCATGTAAGGTGCATATAACAAATTATTTTGCAATCTAGAGTAATGATTTGATCATTGATTAAATCTACCATTTCTTAATAATTTAATTTTTTAGAATAATTGATCATTTATTATAGTATTTGAGCAAAAGATTTTGTCTTTATCTTATCTCCAATTTAATATATATATATATATATATTCCATGTGTTGGGTCAAACTTAATAAAGGCATGTTTAAACCCACATGTGAAGGGAGAGTATTAGATTAAATGATTAAATCTACCATTTTTTAAAATAAAATTCTAATTTTTGGGTCAAACTTAATAAGGACATGCTCAAGCCAACATATGTGAAGGGAGAGTGTTAGATTAAATGATTATAATCAGTTTTTTATATTTTTTTGACATAGGTATCCAGAGTTTTTTGAGAACTTGATTATTATTTGGGATAATTTTTTTTTCATATATATTTCGAAACATTGGTTTTAGAGAGATTTAGCCCTAATTTGTTAACTATTGAATTTTAAGACAGTGTGCTTAATCTGTATAATGTGAAGTTGTATAAATTTCCATCTCATAGACAATTTAATTCAATGTATCTCTATATTTCCTTTTCTTTTTCTTCTTATTTTTGTTTGGAGTGCATCAAGACAAAAATCTCTCCAACGAACTCTTTTAGAAAACTATCTTGCCTTTTGGCTTTTGGTTTTCCGTTTGATATTAGGGTCGGTGTTTAATCCACTAATCACGACTTTAATCTAAGTCATAAGAAGAGTAATCCACTAATTCTACATCCACAAACTATTTTATAAACTGTTGCATTGGTCAATTATTAGTGGTTCTCATCTGGACCCATCGTTAACACTTTTTTATAAATTGTTGGACTTTTTTTGTTACCTAAAAAATTATTTATTAAGTAAATAACAAAAATTAAATACTAATTCATTAAAATATTTGCTTAGGTGGAAGGTTAAATAAATAGAAACTATTTCTCTTTTAAAGAAGAGTGACATATGACACTAATTAGAAGAATTAGACAATTATCTCTTAAGGAAGAAGAACATATAGACTTTATTTTATGTTGAGAAAATCGAAATGTTTTGTTTGTTTTTTTTTTTTTTTTACAAGATAGAAATTTTATTCTAGTCTAATTTAAGTGTATATGTGTATGAATCTTCTTCCTGAAAATTTAAACCCTAACTCTTGCTTCTCACACCTCACAAGTATTTATTCTCAGTGCAGAAGGGAGGGGAGGCCAACGGGGTAGGTGCCCCGTTGGCCTAGTAATGATTAAAAAAAAAAGAAAAAAGAACAACCTACTGCTATACAGAATAGGAATCAAAACTCAGCAGCCTAATAGAACTCTGAAAAAAAAAGTGTATATATAATATAAACAAAGGAAATGTTAAGGTGCAAAAAATACAAAAAAAAATGCTAGAAAAAAGTCAAAAAAGACACCAAGCAGCACTTATAAAACTAAAAAAATGAGATAAAGTTGTAAAAAAGATAAAAAAATTGTCAGAAAAATTTCAGAAAAGTTGTTAACGGGCACCAACAAAGCATGCTTGATGCCTTCCAAAAAAAAATTCTTTTGATACCAATCTCTTTGGGTTTGTACCTTAGAGTTTCTGTTGAGCTTTTAAAGGCATTCAAATTGAGTTTTTAAAAACATTCAAGCCATTGAGTCACGTTTAAATATTCACAAGTATATTGCATACTCTTAATAACGTTGATTTATTTATTTAATTTTTTGAAGAATCAAATTATATGTTTAAATTGTTTGTATTTATATTGATCTCTTAATTTAATTATTCTTAACCATAAATTGATATTTATTTTTCTTTATTTTAATGATATGACATATATATTTGTAGTTAATTGAGATTATGGAAAATCCTAATCATAATAATGAGTCCAGATCAAATCCTAAATGAACTCATATCGAAGTGGATATTGCAAATCTTCCCACGGATCCTAATTATTTTTCTTTATTTTAATGATATGAGATTTATTTTTAGATTAATTTTTTACTTTCAATCTTGTCTTTTAATCTTGCTCGGGCCCTCCTGACTTAAATTCCTAGCTCCACCACTATTTATACTTGTGGAGTAACCACCGCACCAAGAGTGCACGGTAGTGAAATATTGTTTGGCTAATAGTAAACATACTCATTCACCCTCTCTCCCTCTCTCTTCATAATAATAATAATAATAATAATATACTTATATAAATATAAATATAATAATATAAAATAAAATATGTTTATACTTTATCCTCATTGACCTTTTATATGTTGAGAAAATTGGAATGTTTGGCTAATAATAATCTCTCTCAGCTGGCAATCATAAAACTCAAGCATGCACTTCCTCTCTATAAGTAAAGTATTCCTTAGAAGGTTTTTAATTTATTTAATTTATTTTAATTTAGAAATCAGAAGTTAAAACCTAATTGTATTTAATTAGCTTTACTTCTGACCAAAGCCAATAAAGCTAAAGTAAGGAAATACAAATAATACATGTAGTGATCCAAGTCACCTACAAGGTTGCTTCTGTATCTGATGAAATTATATGGATAAAATAAGAAACCCCTCAGATTATTTTGCAAACTCTCCAATCTGATATGATGTATATAGTTAATGCCTCTGATTTCTTATTAATGAAATGATTCAAACTTTTCCTTTAAAAAAAGAAAAAGAAAAAGAAAATAGTCCAAGTCCAACAGCCAAATTGATTTCTCACATATATAGAAAATTTCTACATACAGAGAAAAAGGAAGGTGACGCATATAGAAATCTAGGCTGTATGTCTGTCTACTATAGAGAATAAGAGATACCATGCGTGTATGACCTCATCATTGTTTTCAAATTATCGGTACAACAGCACTTGTTCAACATCTGACGAAGGCAGCAATTTTTTTTATTTTTATTACAATGGTGTCTATCGCACACAAGCTAATTCATATGCACATAACCTTCAAAATAACATTCATGCCATGCCTATAATATGAACTTATAAAGCCAACCCACCTTCTGGACCTTAATTACAACACCAAAATCCACACAACTTCATACATACTTCTCCAATGGACGTTGTACTTGGCGCCTACAAGGGGTTTTTTAAATCCACAAAATTAAGTTAGAAAATAAGAAAAATTACCAAAAACTTGCAAAGTCAAATTCTATGGTCTTTAAGAGACGTCACAGAATAGATGAGACATTAAATCAAAATTTTAATTTAAAAATTATAATGAGAATAAAACTTACTATAAATAGCAAAAATGATTTATTATGGGCCTAAACAAATGAATTTTCCTGAAAAGTGGCGTTGATCATGGCCAAATGCCGCATGTTTTGATCCTTGCAACAATTACCATCATGTCATCAATTTTCACGCTATTCCAAAGTTAGCTCTAATGATTTCTTTTAGTGCTTTCTACGGTAGCAGAGCCATGTTGGGGTTGAGGGAGGCCATGATTTTTTAGAAAATTTGAGTACATATACTTAATTAGGAGTTATCCAAACCATTTAAAAAAAAAATTAAGGAATAGATATGCATTTACAACCCCCATACCCTGGTTAATTTACTTTTAAGCTCCATTTAAATAGGTTACAATCTTATTAAAAAAATTTATTAGTGATATCATTATCAATAAAATTACAATAATTAAACATTTACAAACTTACAATAAGCATAGATTTTTTTTTTTTTTAAGAAATAAACACACACACAAGAGAAAAGGAAATGAGTTCTAACACAAAGTTACAATAAGCATAGTTATTTTAACAATTATCTCATTATATAGAAGTGAAAAAATGAGTTTTCATCCTTTGCAACTAGGGACGGACCCACTAAGGGGCAGGGGGGGGGCATTGCCCCCCCTCCCCCCACAGAACCATTTCTTTGAAAACTTTAAGTAGTATATTGGTTTTATAGCCCCCTCAAATTTTTGGATTGGTCCAAACACAACACAACAAAAAATCTACAAATCACCATTATCATAATTCAATAATTCATAACCAAAAAAATCTCATAGAAAAAAAAAATTCTCTTAGGGGGTGACAATAATTTATATGACTTTTTAATTGATTTATAAATTATGGAAAAGTCAATTACAATATTTAAATTTTTTTCAAAAGATAAAATGCAAAATTTTTTTAGAAGCCAATATTGATGATGTAGCATTGCCAACTCTTAATATTAATATCCCAATTTTTTAAAATTCTCAAACAAAGTTTTGAAAACTTCATTAGTGTTGTTTTCAGTTGCATCCAAAAGTATGGGTTTATCATATTTTTGAGTTGGTCAACGTGATAAAATCAACATATTAATTTAAATTACCCAAAATCTGGAGATCCAAAATCCTTTTCTTTTTTTATTCTTCTTCTTCGAAAAGATTAGAATATCATAGTGTAACTTTCAATTTTTTTGGTTCATATTATTTCCTTCTTGACTTAAATATTTATGGTAATAAAGTGCAATTGTTTTGTCTACCATGATTTTTTTTTAAATAGACCATGTCACTTGAAATTTTTTTGGTTCATGCTTTGCCCCCTTATGTTCAAATCCTGGTTCCGTCCCTGTTTGCAACGTACCTAATATGTATCACCACGCAGTTGCAGATCCCCACCAGCTTCCGCTGGCAGATATGCATCTGGGTTTGCACTAGATAAATAAGCAATGTTTACACTTTTCTCATCCTCACTTTTTTTAAATCTCTAGCGTCCTAAATTGATCTGCTTCTTTTTTCTTTTTTTTTCTTTTTTTCTTTTACTTTTTTTCTTTCAGTTTTTCACTTTTTCTTTACTTTACGGTTCTTACATCGTTTATGAAGTAGAGAGTGTAACTTTTTTATTTTACGAAGCAACATTTATCAATTACCTCCTACCTCCACCACGTGTGTGGCTGAAACTTGAAGTCTCCAAAGAAATTTAGAGTCCCGGCCAGGTGGTCAGGTAAGGTATAGAATCTATGGAGCATAAACTCTTATGACTTTTCTATTTCATCGTAACAAACTATTATTATACCTAATAAAAATATACTACAATATATCATATACTTATAAATATAATAATATAACATGTAATTGGTTGTATTTAATTAGAATTTTTCATATATTGAAATTTGGACGATTTTTTGTCCACTATTTAGATTTTTTTTTATTATATAAATTTATTAGTATTTTTTAGTCATTATACTTAATGGGTGATAATTTAATTTGATAATCTAGGTCATTGGGCAAGTTAAAAACTATTGATTCATTATGCAAAATAAAATATAGTAATTTAGAAAATAATACACACTTTTGGTTTTGGGTCCTAATCTTGAAACTTCAACTTCCATACTTCCAAATCTTCAAGGATCGAACTTGAAGAGCATTCTTCTGGTCAGTCAATAGTGGAACTGGAAGAAATGATTGAACTCGAAAAACATCATTTTGGATCTTTAATGGTGGAACTTAGAGAGATTTTTTTAATCTCCAATGATTTAATTATCACATTTTTTATCCGGGTCCCCCAAAGATATATTCCTTACTCTGTAACTCCGCCACTCCTGAATTTCTTACGTGTTGACTTTTAACGATCTCTCTATTTCAAAAAAATTAGTACTATCCATACTACGTTATATATGTGGTAAAAAGACTAAGGGTGTGTTTGATTGGGTTGAAAACAGGGTGGTTAAAAAATGGAGGAAAGAAAATAAACCCAACAAAGTAACAATGATTGCATGTCTGGAATTTATTTCTTCAAGATGTAACCAAAATAGGAGCATATACCATTATGGAAAAGAATTATCTTGGAAAATGAAGAGAGAGAGCTATATCACCCTACGTTTGCTTCATATATACTAGAAATCCATGCTGCCAAGCCTAACAGTGGTTGCTTTTCCTTGGAAGTTTTCTCTTCAAGATGGTGAAAATGGCCAAATATCATTGTTGGCCGAAATTATTAGTGTTTTACCACTATTTAAGAAATATTTAGCAATCTACTACATTTTTGTGAAATATTTTTTAATTAAAATAATCCATATCAGCGGCATTTTTTATGGAACTTGAGTTATTTTCATGTCAAACTCGAGTTTCAAAAAAGTGATAAATTTCTAAATATTTCTCAAATAGTGATAAAATACTAATAATTTCAACCAACAGTGGTATTTGACCATTTTAGCCCCTCAAAGATGGGATCAATATAAAAACACGTACAACTAAGGGAGGAAAAGACTAATAATTTTCCTTGAAAAAGTAAACCCAATATGTGTTCCAAAATTAAAAGAATCCACATAAGAGGCTTGTGATGTGCACACTCGTTGTCAAGGTGAAGCATTCAATATAGAATTTTCATCTTCAATAATTTTTTTTTAATATTTATAAATATTACGTTTTGACGTTGATGTAATGTGTGTCAATTTTATCTTTGAACTTTTTACAATATGCACAATTAATCCCTATATATATATATATAGCCAAAACTCAGAGAATATCTAATTAAATTTTAATTAGATTTCAATTTTACGCCACGTGTCTTATTTAATTTTTAATTTTGTGCCAAGTCTATATATATAATAATAGGTAAAGCACAGAGAAAATCAAATTAAATTTCAAATTGAAATTCAATTAGAGTCTAATTTTGCGCCACGTGTCTCATCTAATCTAAAATTTTAAATTTTTGTACCAAATTAGTTAATTTAGTGTAGAAAACGAGGAGTCCAATATAATAAACCATAAAAAAACATAGTCATATAACTAAAAAAGATTCAAATTTATAAGTCATCTATATACATATTAATAGGTAAAACTTAGAGAAAGTTGAATTAGAATTTGAAATTATAATCCAATTTTGCACGTCTAAATTTATGTGGGGACTACACCATAATTATCCACTTAAGCATGTGCCATGTGTCTGCTTAAGTTTTTTAATCTTTGTGTCAAGTGAGTTAATGAGTGCAAAATACTAAGAATATAATATTAATGAACTATAAAATTTTTTAAAAAAAAACATATACTCAATAAAAATCACCACATGTTTCTCAAAAAATAAATAAAATAAAAATCACCACATGTAAGTAGTATTAAATTTATGTAAGAATTTTAATATGTGACTGTAGGTACTCAAGAATTCTTGCCTTCGGCTTTGGCTTTTTTGGCTTAATTGCCTTGCCTTGAATTCTTTTTGTCCCACATTGAAAAGATGACTTTCCTCTTTCTAGCTTATAAGGGATGAGCCAATTAGAAAGAGTGGACCAAACTAGTGGTACTCTTTCTAATTGGCTCATCCCTTATAAGCTAGAAAGAGGAAAGTCATCTTTCCAATGTGGGACAAAAAGAATTCAAGGCAAGGCAATTAAGCCAAAAAAGCCAAAGCTGAAGGCAAGAATTCTTGAGTACCTACAGTGACTAATTATATTTACTTTAAAAAAAATAATTTGACTAATAATCTATATTTTATGATAAAAATTGTGTTTAATTTTAAATGTATCTATATGTATGCATGAATACATGTGTTACATGTTTTTTATAAAAAAATAATAATTTGACTAATTATTTATATTTTTATAATAAAAATTTTGTTTAATTTTAAATGCATCCATGCGTTTGCATGGAGTTACATGCTAGTAAATTATAGAGTGTAAAAATCGAAGATTCCAAATCCATTTAGATTCTAAATTGGATTTCAATTGGAGTCTAATTTTTCGCTATGTGTCCATCTAAATTTTTTATTTTTGTGGCAAGTGAATTATTGGGTGCAAAAATCGAAGAATCTAAAGCCAATTAAATTCTAATTTGACTCTCAATTTTGCGCCACGTGTCCTATTTAATTTTTAATTTTGTGCCAAGTGAATTAAAATCGAAAATTCTAAATCCAATTAGATTCTACATTGGATTTTAATTGGAGTTCAGTTTTTCTCCATGTGTTCATCTAAGTTTTTAATTTTTGTTACAAGTGAATTATTGAGTGCAAAACTGAAGAGTCTAAAACTAATTAAATTCTAAATCATATAAATATAAATATAAATATATAAATAATGAGAAATTATTATATATTTTAGAAATGTATGGTTTAAAAAAAGTGTAAGTTTTTTTTTGAGAGAGTTTCAACTTATGGCACCCGCTCCTAATAATAGCTCTTTATCATCAGACTAAGACATCAATCGGTTTTTTTTTTTTGTGTAGGTGGGAATTGAACTCCAGATTTAATAATATGTACAATTTAAGCTTCTTCTTAAAAAATGTATAATTTGAACTATATAATTATGATTATTTTTAATTATACTCATGCATATACACAGGGCTACACACTAATTAGTTTAATATTTGAAGTAATTAATCCCCTCCCTAATTATTTGAAAGTTGAAAATATCAAATTATAATTAGAACATGCCCCGTATCATATCGTTACATAGAATATTCACCAATATCATAAACATTCAATACTTATCTTATTTATAAGTTTCATCCAATCTAATACACCTCTAGTCTTAACTCATTTAATTTGTTTGATGTAAATTCTGTATATTTTAACGGTGCCTTTTCAGTGAAATATACGTACGGGGAAGAAATAGGAAAAGAAAAGAAAGTATCTTATATATTTATGATAAATTCATCGGAAGTCACTTATTGGATATATTCTAGACTAAGAATATTCACATCAGTTTGTGCTAAATTTTCGGTCTATTTTAATATAAAAATATTTTTTTTTTCTATTTTATCCAGCCACTTTTTAAAAACACTCACATGAAATTATCTATTCTACATTTTATTTTATTTAGATAATTCTTTTTCATTCTTTTTTTATTATTATCTAATGAGACATGAGAGCAAGAGGTGAGAGAAAAAATAAATAAATACAAAGCTACAATAACCGTGTATATATACAAGGTTACTTTAGCAAAATTGAATTTTTGCACAATTTTATATAGACTGGTGTAGGATGTTGGGCGAAATCAGAAATTTTTGTTTGGGGAGGCCAATTTGTGTTACTAATTTATTTGTTTATACAAACGTCCATACACATACACAAACACATACATCTATACACACACATAAGCTAATATAGTGAAATCCTTAAAGTTAAATGTTTCATAGAATTAAATTCATCTTTCACCATCTTCTATAGTGAAATTCTTAAAATTTTCATTTTCAATATAAGTTACCAAATTGTCTATCATTGTGAGTAAAAAAATTTCAATTAAACTAATGAAGTTTTCAAAGACATGAATGATCCAAAATTTTAAGAGATACAAAAACACATTTTACAATTAAAAAAAAATGAATTTGAGAAACAACACATTCTCTATAACTACTAGACCAATTGGACAATTTTTTTAAGAATATTGTTAAAATATTAAATATTTCTATGTACTATAATGATATTTTCAAAAAATTTGCCCTAACATGTAGCTCCGCCCCTAGATGTTCATGTTTTGAGGAGTTGGTTGAGTAAGATGTGAGGCTTTTTTTTATTACATATATTGATGCAAATGTGAATCTATGCAAATGCTTTAAGAAATATATGTATACTATAGATAGATATAAATATAATGCGTGTTTTAGTCGGCCATTGTTTATTGATTTATTTTCTCTCAATATTTGACCTTCGTTATTGTTTGCAAAATATATATATCTTGGTATGACTTAATAGTCAAATATCTGAGGAAGGCAGCATTTATGTCTTACATGCATTGCTTGTCATGTCTCTAAATTAACCTATAAAGCCCCTTCTCAAAAAAAAAAAAAAAAAAAAAAAACCTATAAAGCCAACCCACCTTCTGCACCTTAATTAGGACTACTCTGCTTCCTTTTTCTTCGCCATTATTGGAAGCACAACAAAAACTCACCACCCATCATCAACTGGCCTGTTATTGGAATGCTTCCGGGACTTCTTCAAAACGCAACACGTATGTACGATTGCACAACCCGAGCTCTAAAACTTTATGGGGGCACCGTCGAGGTCAAAGGCCCTTGGTGTATTGGCATGGACTTTTTCTTCACCAGTGATCCTCTGAATGCTCACTACATTTTGAGCAAAAACTTCCGCAACTACGAAAAAGGACCTGAAATCCGAGAGATTTTGCAGCCTTTAGGTGATGGGATAATCAATTCTGATTCAGATTGGTGGACATTCCAGAGAAAGATGATGCATTCGATCATGAAAAACAACAAGTTCGAGTTGTTTTCATTGAAAGTTGTTCAACAAAAGGTGGTCAATCGCCTCATTCCAGTTCTCAATCACGTCTCCATATCAAAGATTGAAGTGGACTTACAAGATGTTTTTAAGCGGTTCACATTTGATAACACTTGCTCAATGGTTTTAGGCTTCGACCCAAAATCTCTTTCTGTTGAATTTCCAACACTTACGTACGAAAAGGCTTTCGATGTAATAGAAGAGGGTTTTGTATACCGTCAAATCCTGCCCCAATGGTGTTGGAAGGTGCAAAGATGGCTTCAAATTGGACAAGAAAAGAAGCTCAGAAAAGCTTGCGATATCTTTGATAGTTACTTAAACCAACGCATTGCATCAAAGCGAGAAGAATTAAGCCGAGACAGAACCCAGTTGGAGGAAGCTGAGTTCGACTTATTAACAGCTTTTATGATGCAGGAGGATATTGTAAACATGGGGGTTTGTTGTAAATCCAACAAGTTTATAAGGGATACGGCATTTAATCTCATGGTAGCTGGGAGTGACACCATGAGTGCAGCTCTCACTTGGTTTTTTTGGCAAATTGCAACGCACCCATCTGTGGAAATGAAGATTATGAAGGAGATGACAGAGAACCTTATGGTGAAAGTTGATAAGAAGTGGGAGTGTTTTGGTGTACAAGAGCTAGACACACTGGTTTATCTCCATGCAGCCTTATGTGAAGCCCTACGTTTATACCCATCGGTGGCTTTTAATCCTAGAACTTCAGTTAGAGAAGATATTCTTCCAAGTGGCCACCGTATTAGACCCAATACACCAATTATGGTTTCTCTTTATGCAATGGGAAGGATGGAAGAAATATGGGGTGAAGATTGCATGCAGTACAAGCCAGAGAGATGGATTTCAGAGAAAGGAGGATTAATTTTTGTACCATCTTACAAGTTCACAGCGTTTGGTGGAGGCCCCAGGAGTTGTTTGGGAAAGGCCGTGGCTTTCATTCAATTGAAAACTATTGCGACCTCCATCATATGGAATTATCATGTTGAAATGGTTGCAGGTCATTCCGTTTCCCCGTGTGTTTCTGCTATACTTCAGATGAAACATGGTTTAAAGGTTAGGATTACCAAAAGAAGTCCTTGATGGATTGGTGATTGGTGCTGGCTGGTAGTATTAGTGTAAGTGTCTACATATGTATTATCGACCTGTATCACTGTCATGTATGTAATACTCCATGGTACATATAGTTTGAATAATTGTAAGCCATCACTTTTTTCATTGGTTATTAATTTATATTATCTTTATCTCTGTTGACTAACTTACTATAATGACTATTAACAGGTTAGAATTTGTTAAGGCCCATTTTTGTCATTTGCCTAACCCGTGCTTTAGTTGTAAGATTTGGCCTCTTCAAGGCCATAAACTTATAGGTGAGCTGGGTTCAGTTCTGCAGCGGAAAATAGATCCTTTTTATATAACCAAACTGTGCACAAACATCAATCTAAAAAACTAAGAAGGAAAATACATATATGCATATGAAGGAACTAAAAGAGTTAGAGAGAAAAAATGAGTAGTTCAATGGATTTTATTATTTATGTGTGAAACCCAAAATACAAGCTTTCAGAGCCACAAGGCTTTCAAATTCGTGGAACCCAAAATACTGATTTCCAAAGCTACAAGGTCTTTAATCCGTGGAACCCGGAATATTGGTTCCCAGAGCTATAGGGTTTTTAGTTAGTGGAACCCAAAATACTAATTCCCAAAGCCATAGAGCCTTCAAATTGTGAAACTCAAAATGCTGGTTTCCAGCTCCGTGGAACGCTTCTACACGTTTTGCTAAATACTTTTCCTGTACTCTGCAAATCTATATATTGACATTAAAGCACAAACATTCTCAAGTAAATGTTAATTCCTCAGTTTTGAATACACACACACTTCATAAAATAGACCACAAGGTGTTTGGCCCAAAATCTTACAGACTTAATGTTTTTGCACAAGACTTGTGGGATTTGAAATTCAAATCCAAGTGGTTTTTCTTGGACATCTCTTTCCAAGATATTTAAGTGAGGAGGGTTTTGTGGGAGAGAGAAAATTCCTATTAACGTATGTCAAATACTCTATAAGATACTTTTATCTTCTCTTTTTCTTTACTTTATCTTTCTTTTACTTTTCTAGGTTTTAGCTTTTTGGTTTGTTCTTCCCGTGGTTGTATTGTTTTCCCCTCTCCTCCTTTGTTGTTGTGTGAATAGGCTTTGCCCCTTTTATAGTTGGATTTGGATGAGTGTTTTTCCCTTTTTGCCCTTCTTTTTCTAGTTCCTCGGTTTTTACTCCGCTAATCCTACCTCCTAACACGTCTTATCGTAGCAAATTAACCTTCTTTCTTTATCTTGGGTTTTGTAACCATAAAGGTTTTCTTTAGACCTACTGTAAATATCATAGACCGATGGTCATTAGGTAGGCTCTTGGTTTCAACAAAAGTCTTCTATCTTCTTCTGACATGCACCTTGAGATATCCACCACTTTCACCCTTTTAGTATGGGCACCTTTCCTAGTAAAAGCATCCTCTAAAGGGCCATGGTGGATTACCTCAAATAGGAATCTTCCTCCCCTTTCGATCCAAACCAACACTCCTTGATTCTCACAAAAATGGGCCTCCCCTGTATGTTTGGGATACATATGGTAGAACTCATTTACTTACTCTATTTTATACATTAGTTTATTTGAGGATTACTTTATGCACGCTTTCTTTTCTCTTCTTTATTTTTGTTCTTTTTACACTGAGTATGACCTAGATCCTCAGGACGGATATGCCTTCAGTTTGCTTGGTAAATCATGGCTTCTAGCCATGAAACTGAATGTTCATATTGATTTCCCAAGTGTTAGCCAAGGTTCTCTTCTCAAGGATATAAAAGTTACACTTCAAAGGCTTTTTCAACTTGATAATGACTCCACATAATGAATCCCTTTTTTTGAAGTCAATGCTCCTTTGAAGTTGATGAACTCCAAAAGTCTCCAAGCATCGTTTTTCTCTTGTTATTTCTTTCTGGTTGTCGTTCCTCAAAATGTCATACGTCCCTTTCATGCTCTCCTAATAAAGGAACTTGGTCCTTAGTGGTTGTTTCCTTGGTGGACCCATTGGTCTTACTCCCTTTTTTGCTAGGCTTTCTGGGGATCCCTTTTGAGGACCATTTTCTTAGGTCATTTATACCTTATTCAAGGTCATTTTTCCTATTTATTTAATGAGATACTTTTACCTAATTTTTCATGGTTCTTCATCTTCTTTTACAAAAGTGTCTTCATAGAACCATGGGTCCTTTGTATTCACTAAGGCCCATGGTTTGGTTCCTCAAGCTGGGCTTGTTATTGTATTTTTTGGGTATCAACTGAACTTAGAAGTTAAAGTAATTTATTAGAGTATTTGAGAAACTATGAACAAAAATAGTGTAAATGAACTTGGCTTCTTGTTGTTAGAAGGAAGGTATTTTATTCTTGAACGTGATAAATATGTAATCTAAATAATCCTACTAATCTATTACTGATTATTCCAACAATTTAAGTTATTAAGAAATGGTAGATTAAATCATTTATTCTAACCCTCTTCCTTACATGTGGGCTTGAACATGCCCTTATTAAGTTTGACCTTATAATACGTGGAATTTTAAAAAAAAATGGTAGATTTAATTTCTACACGTTGAAGCAGAATTATAAACAACATAAAACAGTGTAATTTATCAAACAATTGGTTATATAGGCAACATAAGCAGAATTCCTGTCAAAAACATATTCTTTGTGTTTAGATTATAAAGGTACAATATTGTGCTACAAAAACTAACTTTTTGAAAACCATAAAAATAAAAAATTGAATTGTTGGTTTACCAAAGACAAAGGAAAAGAAGCCACTGTACAACTTAATTAACAACATCCTGATGATCGTAGAAGTCATAAATTAACAACAATAACGTAAAAGATAAAACCACGACACATAATATGAATGATCAAATTTAAGAGTCTTATTGCACAACACTGAAAAAACGTGAGAAAAGAAACAGTATAGAGATACCAAAAACTAAACTGGACTGAAGAGATTGAGAGAGATCTTGATAATAACCTTTGCCGCCTCACTAATCACTATCTCCTAATTCAATTGTAATAAGAAAACCTGACGCGGTGACTATCTATTTCTTGAACCTCATGTCGTCAAAATTCTTATTGAAGTAGAATACATGTTGATTTAGGAGACTTTCGCAAGTTTACGTGGTTTAACGTTTAAACTTTAAAATACCACAATCCTTAGTATAATGTTCTAATTTTTTTTTTTTTTTGTGTGTTTTAAAATAGAAAAATAATAAATAAAACGATTGATGATATGGCGAGCTAATCTTAAATTTATTAAGAAACTACAACATTACATAATTTGTTCTTGCAAATTTGGACTTGAGTTTGAGTTTAAGTTGGACTTGTTAGAAAGATAGACTTTCGCAAGTTCACGTGGTTTAATGTTTAAACTTTAAAATACCACAATCCTTAGTATAGTGTTCTAATTTTTTTTTTTTTTTTTGCATGTTTTAAAATAGAAAAATAATAAATAAAACGATTGATGATGTGGCGAGCTAATCTTAAATTTATTAAGAAACTACAGCATTGCATAATTTGTTCTTGCAAATTTGGACTTGAGTTTGAGTTTAAGTTGGACTTGTTAGAAAGGTAGAGTTTCACTCCTTGTTAAGTTTAGATCAAACAAAAATAATTTTGTTTAAAAGTAATGATGAGTTTGAGTTTAAGTTGGACTTGTTAGAGAGATAAAGTTTCACTCATTGTTAAATTTGGACTAAACAAAAATAATTTTATTTATATAAAATGATAATTTTATTTAAATATTATATTGATGTGGAAAATTGTGAAAATTTCAGAGGTTTCGGTTATATATATATATATTATTAATTGTAGTTAACAGAAGGATTAACATTGTTCATTTTTAACAGAGGTTTCGGTTATATATTGTTAAGTTTGGATCAAACAAAAATAATTTTGTTTAAAAGTAATGATGAGTTTGAGTTTAAGTTGGACTTGTTAGAGAGATAAAGTTTTACTCATTATTAAATTTGGACTAAACAAAAATAATTTTATTTATATAAAATGATAATTTTATTTAAATATTATACTGATGTGGAAAATTGTGAAAGTTTCAGAGGTTTCGGTTATATATATATTTAGCACAAAATTAGTTTATTTTTAGCCAACACTACTCTACTCCTCTCCACTCCCCATCTTTTCCCCCTCCATCCAAACAGGCCATTAGTGTCAAGAGTGGCCTCTTCAAAAGCCATTCTAAATTAGAACCTAATATGAATTCTAAAATCTTTCCACAACAATCAAACAATTGGAATTGGAATATTTGAAGCCATTTTACGGGGCTATGCAAGTCAATAGAGCGGTGAAGAAGGAATAGGAATATTTTGAATATACAGAGAGGGCTTTTCACTATCCAATACGTTATAAGTTTCAATTTCTCAACGCCTAAACTAAATTACTAAACAAAACATAAAAACATTTTAAAAATGTCAAGAACAGAAAAGAAGAAGAAACCCCCACACCTTGCAAGCCAGAGCCAACAAAGAGGACGAAATCATAGAAAAATTGAGAGTCAAAAGTTACCCCACAATTTGGCATACTTTCAAATAAGGTACAGAAACCAAGTGAAAGTCTGGTTTGCCTTTTTGTTTTTTAAAGAAAGAAAGATAGAAGTGCTTGAAGCCTTGTTTTTCACAGTGCTTTTTCGGATCTTCATAACAACTGCCTGTTTTCATTTGTTACTTTTCCTAGTTGTGCATGGCCAGGAATGGTAAGGCACAACTAGTAGAAGGGGTTTGACAAACCACAAAATTGGTTTAGTCCTAATATAATCTGAACCAAAAATAAAATCAGTTCAAAATTGAAGTGGCTTTATGTATTTTTGTTAAAGTTATGTGATTGTGTGTGATGATTTAATGATGAGCAAAAGCATGAAAGAGAAAACACACACAAAAGTTTATGTAATTCAGCCTAACGGCCTACATCTACAATAGGAAAGCCCTTGATGACTACATATTAATATTAAGCATTTATGTTACAGTGAAGCCAATGTAGAGTTTATATACTAGAGATTATTTGATTAATGCTAAACTAACCATAGACTAACCTAAGGATTTGCTCTACAAACAACAGCCCCACCATCATCATGTCCACTGTGGCCATCAACCTAGTCTCAAACTCATATCAAAACTACAATCACACAAAACTCACAACCTCCTTACAGCCACCTACTTCTGCCACCATTAACAAACCCAAAAAGAAGCCATATGGTATTACTAGATGTTGCCACATTAGCCCCAATAACATAGCTTGTCTTGTCAGTGGCGTAATCCTAAGCAAGGTATTGCCACAAGATCCTATCTATCTCAGTAGTTGTTATGTCATGCCAACTAGATGTCAACTTCGTCATCAGTGTCATGTCAATGACACAAGATCTTGTCATGTTAGTCGAGTAGCATAGGTGCCACACCAAGCTATTCATTCAAGACATTCCAAACTCAAGTTTTCACCTTTAGTTTAAGGAGGGGTGTTAGATATATTATGGTCGAATTGGCCCAAACTAGTTGTAGACTCAAGTATTTGTAGAACAAACATATTAACATTAGGTTAGTCAAATACTCTCTAATGTATAAACTGTACAATTGGTTTGGACCATAATATATTTAACAATTTTAAATTAGTCCCCGGCCAGCATCATCATTTTACAAAAAGGTGTTTGACATTTGTTGGCTTGGGTTATATTAATGAAGTATAATAGACCTTGTGAATTCCCTTGAGTTTTTGTTTATTTATTTATATATTATGTGTTAGAGATATATTAGTCCAATAATATAAGCTCATGCTTAATACTATTTTGTGTGTAAGCCAAGTCTTATACTTGTACAACAAGTCTATTAACCATAGTTAATGTATGGTTAGTTTAGGGTTATCCTATTATATATACCCATATTGGACTCATTATAACACAAGATTTGTATTACACTCATATATTAAAAATGTAGTCATGTAGCACCTAAGGGTTTCCTTTGTGGACGTATGCTGTTTAGACTAAACTACATAACCCTTATATTTTTGTGTTACTCTATTTTATACTTCTGCTTCTATATGTATTTTAGCATATTTAACACTAGGTAGTGGGAATTGGGAGGATAGGGTTTGAACCATAGACATGGAGCACCATAAAAGATACTATTTCTACTAGGCTATGATCAGTTGAACCTTGAAAGATTTGATAGCACATACTCAAGTTATTTAAACCCCAATATTTTATGGCTAATGTTGGTCTTAAGCTAATTGAACAATTTAAAGCACAATTGTTTAAGTGATCAACCAATTGATATTAGCATGCATGGATAAACAAATAACAAAGTACAACCTTAGAAACCCACAACACACCAAAATGTTTATGAAGAGGAAAACCTGAGTACTAGGTGGAAAAACCTCGTCATGGTGTCTCACCACCAAAAAGATCCACTAGAGAAAATAGTTGCAGTACATCGTATATACAAACCCCTCCAAGCAATGAAGTAAAAACATACTCGATCTGCAATTGAGCCCCTCCAAGCTCTTGCTCGTAATAGACTCATTGAGTCATTTCTCTTCTCTAGTCACTGGATCTGCAATTGAGCTCCAATTGTAATCTCCAAGTCTCCTTAATAATTCTGACCTGCCCCAAAAGTTCCAAGCTCCAATCAACATACAAAACTCTGATGAGTGTGATGGTCTTATCACCTCTCATGAAAATTTACCAATTAGAGGGGGAGAAGGTAGAGGGGTTGATGAGGATTTAGGCTCAAGAGTTTATGGGTTTTCTTCTCTTCAGATGAGAATTGGGTGTAGAAATTCATGGGAAATGGGGTCATATATATTAAGGCAAAAGATAGGTATAGACGTATAGTAGAGAATTTTGTAACTAAATTCTCTCGAGTTGTTCCTCAAAAAAAAAAAAAAAAATCTCTCGAGTTAAGTGAACTTCTCTCCTCCGAAGTGTCGTACAAGAGGGGCGAACTCACTGCCTGAACTAAATTTCAAATTTGAACTTCGTCTCTTAGGCTGTGTTTGGTTGATGTAAAATATTTTCCGGAAAATAAATATTTTCCGGAAATGCTATTTTCAGGAAAGGAAAATATTTTCAAGTGTTTGGTTGCATTCCAAAAAATGGTTTGGAAAATATTTTCTAGTGTTTGGTTGTATTGCTGAAAATAATATAGAAAACACATTTTCTTCATTTTCCTCACATTTTCTCACATTTTCTTAGCTTCCAAACAAATATATAATATCATTTCTCAATAAATAAACACAGAAACAAAACTCAACAAAAAAAAATTCATCAAGGCGTGATCTGGGGTGCGATCATCGGTGCGATCCATCGGTGCGATCATCGGTGCGATGCGATTCTGGGGTGCGATCTCGGCGAAGTCGAAGGCATGAGAGAAGAAGGATGAGAGAGAGGCGACTGGGTTCAACGAGAGGCGAGATCGCGCGACGAGAAGCGAGATCGCGCGGCGCGGTGCTGCGATTGCGATCGGCGCGGTGTTGCGATCTCGATCGGCGAGAGAGTGATCGACGATCAAGCAGATCGGCGACGATCAGACCTGGTTCAAAAGGGAGAGGGAGATCGAGAACGAGATCGGTAATGACGGCGTCGATCAGCTTTGGGTCGAGAACGAGAACGAGAACAACGGCGCCGATGATCTCGGCGGGACGATCTCGGCGGCGCGAACTCGACGGCATGATCTCGCCGGCGCGTCTGGGCTCTGGGTTCGCCGGCGTCGAAGGCTCTTCTCTCTCTCTCTCTCTCTCTCTCTCTCTCTCTCTTTGCGCATCTGACCCGGAAATGGTTTGAAGTGAAAATTTTCACTTCAAACCATTTCCGGGGTCAAAGCCTCATTTTACACGGTCAACTTCAAATAACTTCCGGAAAATTAATTTTCCATGCGCAACCAAACACCCGCATTTACGGAAAAGCATTTCCGGAAGTGATTTGAAGCCAAAACAAACACAGCCTTAGTTCGCTTCTCACCTTGAAGTTCGTAGGAGCAAAAATCATCACTAATCAACTCCAACTTCTGAACTTTTTGCACGTGACTCCCCAAGCCCAATACACATGTACCCACATAAATACAAGCATACAGTGAAAGTTTATGGCCCTATATACGAACAAATTTGTCATGGAATTAGCCAACAACTGCTATACCTAACGATCCTTGTGAATTCCTTCGTATTTTTGCATTAGATAGATTTGTATCATTTCCTCCAGGTAGAGGTAGTGTCTCATGTAATGCTGCATTTGAAGACGTTAACCAATAGAGGATTCTTGCTTGAACTTTCTCTTTCATTTTAGATAGTTGTTTTGTATCAAATATAAGGGCTGGATTGTGTACTCATTTGATCATGTATCGTAAACTGTGTTCCACTGAACTTCAAAATGCTACATTATTCAGTTGATTAGTTTTGTGTTTTTCCAAGTTTCCATATACTTTAGTTGTATATGATAGAATATCTGTTGGTCACAACATAAAATGACGAATGACAACTCAGAAATCAACTTTATTTCACTTTGTGGCAAGCCTGTAATCTTTTATATTTCTATGCTTTGAATTAACAACTATTATACTACTGGCGCATGTTAGAGTTTCTAATTTCTTCTTTCTTAAAAATATTGTGGTTTTCTGGTAGCGATTTGAGCTTTATGGTCACAAAATTAAGTCGGACACCTTATTGGTCACTTAAAAACCGCTCTGATATTTTTCCAAATTGCAAAGCTTATGTGACTGCATTTAGAGCACTATTTCAAGGGTGTCATCAATTTTCCTAGGACGGTTGAAACTTGAAAGTGCCATGCTTTTTCGAAGAGAGAGCTCAGAGAGGGTTCTGACTTCTGAGTGGGGGTTCTGACTTCTGAGTGGGCTTATGATGGCGAAGATAGAATTTGGTAAAAGCCACATTAACAGTAACTCTTTAAAGATTAGAAAATCAATGTTCTGAGTGCTGTGGGTTTGTGGATTCGTGATAAATGGGTATGTTAGTAGTCAATAGATTTGCACACATATGAGGTGTAATTAACAAAATCGTCTATCAACATCACTAAAATGTAATAATCCACTGAAGGTTCTGATCAAGTCCATAAAATTGGTGAGATTATCTCCCCAAACTAATTATGTCAAACGATAAGTGTCAGCTAAGACACAATTTTGACAACCATAACTTATCAAATTCTGCCTTTTTCTGAAGTAAAAGAAACCAAGCAAACATGTGTAGAGACACAATCAAACATTTTTTTGATACACTACCAATTTCCACAAATAATGTTAGCAATTGTCATTGAATCCAACAGTTTGGGGCTCAAGCAGAGAATATGATACTAGAGGGAGACCAAAATATAAGATCCGATTGCATCCATATATACATCTGAATAACTAGGTTTCTTTGTCAATTGAAACCTCAATCATTCAAGACAGATAATGCAAATCCTTATACCACCAAACATTTGCTCAAAAAAATCCATCATAACAAAGAAAACATATTAAAATTTTAAAACCGCATAAGGAAAAAGAAAAAAGAAAACACACAGTTTCTGTTTCCTTTTAAGTCTGAAACTGAAATTCTCAGTCTCTCAGAATCCTTCGAGCCCCAACTTTTCTCTCAGAACCAATCACAGATTTCCCGTAAGTCATAGCCAGAGGGGGTTTCTTATTCTCCTTGCTCATGCTTCTCAGCATATACCTCGGAGTCGGAGCCACAATCTCGCTCTTCTCCACCGAGTAAGCCGCGGAAACCGATCTCCTCAGACTCTGAATCTTCTTAGAAGTGCTACCCCTTTTGGCAGATTCCACATTGACACCCAGATTGTAAAAACTCCTCCTCTCATCCCTTGCTTCAGTCTTCTTCCTCCTCAGCCTCTCATTCCTTCTAGCAGAATACTCCTCGTAAAACCGACCCCTCTCAAACAAAGTGCTTGAATCTGGACACACAGAATTTGACACCCCACCATTTGTGTTGTCCGAATCTCCTTTGCCAAATTCATCGCTGACCATCCTTGCCAAAGCACGTAACTCGCACGAAATGGAACGGTACTCAGGTCGAAGTTCCGATTCCTCCATGTCCCATCTGCGGCTCGGTTTCTCAGATTTTGTCAAAGAGCCTGTAACAATGAATAGAAATAATACATAACAAAGTTATAAGAGAGAGACAGAGATTTTGATACGTGTTTGTACAGACAGACCCACCTGGAGGAGTTTGCATAGGCACAGGGGTTGAGTTCGAGCGAAGAGCACGGCGAGGTCGAAGCCGGGTTGGGGATTTAGCAAGCGGAGGCTTGCGATCGAACTTCATTTTCGATACAGAATACATAGATCAATGGAGTTTAAAAAAGCAAACTGCAAACACAAACAGAGAGAGAGAGAGAGAGAGAGATGAAAGGAAATGATGACAGAGAGACTGCTTTCTTTAGCTTTTGACTTGGGAGCGTGTTTTTCTGTTTTTATTGGGAGACAGAGATCTTGTTTTGAATTTGCGCCGATAAAAGAGGAGCTATCTACAACGGTCATATTCTTGATCCGACGGTCTGAAATTGTTTTGAAATTTAAATAGTAGGTTGGATTGGATTCCTCTAACGTGTATTATTCCATTTATTGCTGGATTTTCTCCTGAGGTGTTCAGTGTATCTGGTTCTTATACGTACAACTGTATCTACCATTTACTCTTTTTTTTTCTTTTTACTTATTATTATCAGCTTTTTCTCTTTTGAAATGGAATGTATTTAACTAACATCAATTAGATATTTTAAAATAAAGAAATAAAAATAAATAAAAATAAATAGAATGTAAATAATTTTGTTTGATAGTAACATAAAAAGAATGGAATGAAATTATTTTATAACAATATTACTATTAGACTCCTTATTTTAAAATAAAGAGTTGAATATATAAGAATATTTTGGGAGTTTTAGTAAAAAAATCATTAAATCTAATTTCATTCCCTCCCATTCCTACTACCCATTATATTATTTCACACTTAAACTCCCAAACAATGGAAATAACTTTCTATTCCCTACATTAAAACTCCCAAACAATGAAATTGAAGAATATTCTAAAATTATTCTTTTCATTCATTTTCTATTTCATTCCATTTCCTCATCCTAAACCAGGACTAAGATTACTAGTCTCTAAAGGTTAATAATTTGCATTTATTATAATTTGAAAATACTCTTTTTTTTTTCAAACAAATAAAAATGATAAACTTTAGAGATAAACAATAACTGTAATTTCTTTTTTAAACGTGTATTTGAAAGCGGTATAATGAAATAGAGAAAATTTTGGGTAGGAAAATAAGATGAAGGTGAGGGGAAAGAAGGCTAAATTTTAAGAGTTCTCTTAGTTTTTTATTTTTTAAATTGGAGGTGTTTTACTTTTATTCGAATGAAAATGAATTTAAAAAATGCTAAATTATTTAAGGAATAAAAAGATGAACATGAAAATAAAAAATAAAAAATAAAATCCTAAATTTTAGGAGTTTTCTTTTTTAGTTCAAAATGAAATTTGTTATTTGACATTTATGACCCTATTCTAAGAAAAATTACCCTTCATTAATAAGGGTATTTTTGAACTTCAATAAAGTTCAGTTCAAAAAGGGAAATTCCCTTATAGATAGTATAGATATTAGTATTAGCCTTTTTTCTATTAAAAAAAAAACTTTGTTTCACTGGAAAACCTTGTGAGAAGATGACTTTTTGTGTTTTTGAGAATTTGGTAGTATAAAAAAAATAGTTAAAGAAAAACTGTATTTAATTAACAGAAAAAGTACGACTTATTTTTAGAGATTTTTTTCCACTAAATTTTTTTTTTGGAAAACACATCTATCTCACAGCAAGCTAAATAAGAGAAGTTAAGAAATTATTTGTCAACTCATTTATGATTGCTACTAAATAAAGAAAACTAAAATAGTTTTATAGAAAATACTTTTTTGGAAATTGACTCATTTTTCATAAATCATTAGTGCCCAAAACAAATAAAACGTACTGCTTATATGTCAACTATTAATTGGATTTCAGCACTTTCACAGGTGTCCAACACATGTACTCGAAGATGTTGAAATCCAATCAAGTGTTAACATAAGTAACGTGTGGATTTGGGTGTAGAAATAAGTGTGTAATCAGGGATTTGGATCCATTACAAGTATTGCACCATGCAATTCTTGTATTGGTGTGAAATGTAAAAGTTGAAAAGATTACCCAAAAAAATGTTAAAAAAAATTTCTGATCCAAAGAGAATGCGATTAAAAAGTTAATTTTTTTTAACTTTCAATCTCAGCCATTAATTATTATTGTATCTCTCTCCCCCCCCCCCCCCCCTCTATGTGGTATATCCTAAAAAGTTAAAACATAAAACTAACGTGTAGTTTATTTTGTAACACTTCCCTCATTTGTTGTGTGTCTTATGATGCATTATCCTTCTATATATATAGAAAAATGCATTTACCTAACTTGTATTTTGCTTTACGAGACATTTATGATAATTTCAATAATATTTAAAGATGTGATAAGAGACAACATCACATACGGAGAAAGCATTCAAGAAAAATATCGTACTTCCCTCATGTTTTTTGTTCTTTCTCTAACTTTCTTTGTCAATCCTCATTTGGGTTTATGTATACTTATAAGGTCGTAAGCTTTAAGGCAGAACAATATTTTTCTTTAATTCTTTCCAAATGGGTGTTTTTGGTTGCCACATCATCAAATTTCATTAAAATTAGTGGAAATACTTCATAAAAATAATAATTCTAAATAGTTAGATCAATTAGAAATTAATAGAATAATATAATAATAAAATTATATTAATAAAAAAAAAATTAGTCATTTTTAGTTATGTTATAGAGGGTCTGCCTTAAGGAAATGAAAAAAGTAAAGGCTACAAATAAAAAAATTTAAAAAAAAAATGAGAAAGCGAAGGCCGTAATCCAAATCGTAATGAAAGATACCTCTGTTTTCTTTCAGAAAGATAAAAACACAAAAAATAATAAAATAATAAAAAAAAGGAATCAACCGTTCGAGTATCTTAAATTACACTATAGAAATGATAAAAGAAAGAGGGAGGTAAATGTTTCATAAAATAAGCGACAAGGTAGGTAAGTGTCACAAATAAAATACTTGGTATTTCAATATTTTAAGAACACGTGAGTAATTTCTAGAATTTGCTATTAAAAAAGAGTCATTTTTTCTCTAAGAAAGTTTCAAAGACGCTGTTATTATTGGTGTAATAATTTATCCACTGAGTGATGTTAAGGATAATAAATATAACAATATCAAAGTGTCCCTTGACTCTTTCCAGTTCCAACCTTTTTTTTTTTTCAAGAATCAGTCCTTGCATGAATATGTATTTAGAATATGTACTATTTTTTTAGAAAGTTTTAACTTATGGCGTCCGTTCTTGATAATAACTCTTTATTATCTTGATAATAACTCTTTATTATTAGACCAATATAACAATTAGTTTTTTGTATAGGCGAAAATTGAACCCCAGATCTCTTATTCAACCATCAGAGACTTTATCAATTGAGCTAACTGGAACCCACAGAATATGCACCCTAAGAAGATAGAATTCATTTACAGTCACATTATAACCTCACAATATTTTTATAACAAGTTAAGATTTCAGCTCACTACAAACAAACAAACAAAAAAATTAGAAAAAAAAAAATTACACTCAGCCCATCATAACTAAAAACAGTATTTTTGTGAAGATCATCTTAACTTGACCTTGATAGCTATACGGCCGCGACTATCATTTTCCATAAGCCCTTAATTAGGCCCAAAACAAAATGGAATCAAGGATAAAGTAGTAAACACAATGAAGAGGAATCAGGCTGGACAAGTTAAAATCCTTTAGCCTACTATCAAAAATAGGGGGCTACGATTGGCCCATGGCCTAGGGAACTTAAACCCACAATTGGCCCGTGGCTAGTGGCTTATCACATATAGTTCTAACTCGCTGGGATTTCAGAAATCTTAGCATGAAGCGCAACGAATATTCAATGGGCTGAAATCCAAAAATACATAGACATGGTAGGAAATCAAAGAGAGGGAGAGAGTGAGAGTCACAGTAATCACCTTTGTTGTTGGGGACATGCAAAACATGGAATGAATAGGAGAGAAATGCAGATGAAGCAAAAGCAAATTTATAGAAAAGAAGACGGGAAAATAAGAGTTAAAAATAAAAGAAAATGATTGGTTGGAGAAAGAGTAATGGTAAGGAATAATAAAGAGAAAAAGAGTAAAAATATGGGAGAGGAAGTGTAACAATATGATGAGTAGGGAAGAAGTACTAGGAAAGTTTTGACATCACTTTTATGGGAAATGAAAAAAGCTGTCAAAACATTTTTTTTTTTTCCCTATAAAAACTTTCTTTAACTGGATTCTTAACCAGTGCCCTAAGGGCATTCGTTAGCATTTCCCATATATATATATAAATATATATAAAAGTTATGGAAAAAAAAACACATGGCGCTAAAATTGAAAAATTCAAAAAACTCAAAAGTTAAAGTAGTCACCTAATTTATATATATGTGGTTGATGCCCCTTTCAAAACAAAAACAAAACCAATTCTTTACAAACCAAAAAAAAAGTTTTATAAAATTATAAATTATAAGAATCAAATTATCAATTTTGTTAACTTTTAATGGTGTTCCTTATTATTAACTCAACTTTAGAACTAGAGAAGAATATGTTTAGAATTGATGATATTTGTTTATTAGTAAACAAGCTTTATCCGCAAGAATTTACAAATTATGAAAAACTCATGTTGAAAATGAAACTTCGACATTATTAGCATAATATAGTTTATTTGGATTTCAAAAAAAAAAAATTAAATATTTTTGAAATATGCCAATGGCTAGTAATGACTAGAAGATCAATAGACTATCAATTTGTTTATATCATGATTGTATTTGTATTTATTTTTCTAATTTTTATTGCAAATATGAAATGAAAATTTTCAAAACTTGGTTTTGCAACAAAATAAAAAATAATATTCTAATAGGCTTTTTGATTTTGTACGAACATTAAAAGAGAAGTTCTTACGAAATTTAATATAGAATTAATCATAGATGAATTTAATGATATCAAAATAGGTGGAGTTGCATTTTAATATACCATAAATGATTATGTTGCAATATTATTAGAAAAAGAGTTATCTGTATATTTTATTTTGCTTCTATTGTTATTACTTAATGGATACTAGTTTTTTGTTTCATATTTTATTTTTTATTTTTTTTATTTTAATATATTTCTTATTTTTGACTAATCAAATTATTTTTTTGGTTCATGCTTTTGGCCCCACGTAAGACAAATGGTGAGAGATGATGGGAGTAAAAAGAATCAAGAAGATAAAGACTACTGATGCGACAGAAGAGAAGACTATCTCTAAAAAATTATTAATCCTCCATAAGTTTATATTGTATAGACATCAGGGCCGGCCCTAGGCCTAGGCCATTTAGGCCATGGCCTAAGGCCCCAATCATGGAAAGGCCCCCTAATATGGGGCCAGTATGGTTTTTTTTTTTAATTAAAGAAAAATGTGAGTTAAGACTTAAGTGTACCATTTTTTTTCCCAAGGCCTAAAATATTAGAGTTATATTAATATATTATAAGTTTTATTATATAAGTCCTATAAATTGAGTGGAAAATGGTTTACTCTCCCCGGTAGGAGTTTCTCTCTCTCTCGTGTAAGGGAGTTGTGGTCTCTCTCAAGTAGGAGTGTTTTCTCCCATAATTTTTGTGCAACTGTGGGCTTTCTTTCTTTTTGAGTGTTCACTTATTCTGTCACTTATTCTGTCAGTGTAGGATCAAGGTGTAATCTTAGTTTATGGAACAGGCCATTTTGGATGGGTTACAGAACTTGCAGCTTACCAAGGAGGAGGAAGAGAGTATTCAACTGTCAACTCCTAGCAGAGCTGAGTGGCTGGAAGAGTGTCATCTCAGCTTATTCGGAAAACTATTGTCTGATCGTCAGCAAAACCAAAGGGCTTTAAAAAGCACTTTACGATCGGTATGGAAGTTAGGATCAGATCTTAGGATAGTGGAAGTTGGGAATGATATCCTCCATTTTAAGTTCAACTCTAAATACCAAATGGAATGGGTGGAGAAGAATGGACCGTGGAATTTTGATAACAATCTTCTATTGTTATGCCGGTGGAGAAAGGGATTAACAGCTGCGAACATTAGCTTCTCTCACTCACCTTTTTGGGTTCAAGTTTGGGGCCTCCCATTTGAGCTTATGATAGAGGAAACGGGTAGAGATGTTGGGAATAAGATAGGCAATTTTATTGAAGTTGATAAGAGATCTTGGCAGTTAGATCAGGCGAAGTATATGAGGATCAGGGTGGAAATACCTCTGAACAAGCCATTACGAAGAGGTGGATATTTGCTGAATGGGGAAGGAGAGAAGGTGTGGGTTACCTTCAAGTACGAAAGACTCCCAACAGTGTGCTACAGGTGCGGAATATTGGGCCATGATGATAGGCATTGCGAAGCACTGGGACCGGGGCAAGCGACAGAGTACCAGTATGGCGAATGGATAAGGGCTAACGGCAGCTCTAAAGGTGGGCCGGAGAGGATGAAATTGAGAAAGGAAGTGCACTATCAGCCAAGTGCTTGGGGACGGACGGTGGCACAACCATCAACGGAGGAGAATGGCATGGTTGGCAGTGGCGGAAGGAGTAGGCAGAATGATGGAGCCAGGGATGCAGAGAAACAGATCGGGCAGGGTGATGTAAGCAGTGATGGACAGTCAGGAAGTCAGGCGGCTTGTCTCTCTGGCGAATGGGACAACTCAGCGGTAAGTCCTCTTGATGCTGATACGTCTGAGCTTACACGTCCTACAAGGAAATTTTTAAATTTTGAAACTAATGGAAGTGTGGGTGACGCGCCAGGCTTGGACCAACCGGGTGTGGGCTTCCAAAATGGGCTCATTTTAGAGAAAATGGAGGTTACAAGCCCAATTAAACCCGGAATAGATTTTTCAGAGTTTAGGGAGGATGGCTTTTTAGATGTGGGCTGTAAGGATAAAAATGGGGAGCCCAAGACCATAGGGAGTTGGAAGAGGCGTGCAAGGGAGAAAGGTTTATTTAAAGAGGAGGCTGTGTTGGGCCAGGAAAAAAGTAGTGGACTTAAGAGGGCGGGAGAGTTAGAAATTTTAGAAGCAGAGGAAAATAGAAAGCTAAAGAGAAAGCCAAGGAAAAATACTCAAGGAACGGCGGTGACTGCTGAGCAGCACCGCCGAGAGCCATGATAGCCTTTGGCTGGAACTGCCGGGGGCTTGGGACCCCCCGTGCAGTTGGAGCGCTGCGCAACCTTGTGCGGCGTTGGGATCCCGAAGTGGTGTTTTTGTCGGAAACGAAAATGAAGATAGCTGGAATGAAAAGGATTAAGATGAAGCTGGGTTTTGTTAATGGTTTGTATGTCCAAAGGCAAGGGAAAGGAGGAGGTTTAGCGATGTTTTGGAGGAAGGATGTAAATTTGGAGATCAAGAGTTATTCAAGGCACCACATTGATGCAGTGGTTATCGAAGAAGGGTCCGGATTCAAATGGAGACTGACTGGCTTTTATGGGCATCCGGAGACACATCGGAGGAAAGAATCATGGAGGTATCTTGATACTCTTAACAGTCAATTTAATTTGCCTTGGTTATGTTTTGGCGATTTTAATGAAATTATCTCAGTTGATGAAAAATTAGGGGGAGCTCCGAGACCCCAACATCAGATGGTTGCGTTCCGAAATATTATTCACAAGTGTGGGTTTAAAGATTTGGGTTTCTCGGGTTTTGAGTTTACTTGGTGCAATCAACAGGAAGGAAATGATAGAGTCTATTTGAGGTTGGACAGGGCTCTTGCAACTACAGAGTGGATAGAGCATTTCTCAAATGTAAGAGTTCGGCATTTGGAGGAAACCACGTCTGATCACTGCCCCCTGTTACTTGCTGATTCTAACTCCTTTCAAATGCGTGGAAAACGTAGATTTTTCTTTGAGGCTATATGGACAAGACGGGCTGATTGCAAGGAGCTGATTGAGGAGGTTTGGAATGCTAATAGTAATTTCCATGATCCAAGTAGTTTTAGTGAAGGGCTTAAAGTTTGTGCAAACAGCCTTGCTAAGTGGGGGAACTCTGTTTTCAAGCAGATTCCGAAGAAGATTCAAGAGAAGAAAGAAAGGCTTGGTGAGCTGTTAAGAGATGACACAGCACTTCAAAATGGGGCTGAAATTAATAAGCTAAGAAAAGAGATTAATCTCTTGTTAGATGATGAGGAGGTTTGGTGGCAGCAGAGATCAAGAGTGCAATGGCTGGGTGAGGGCGATCGTAATACAAAATATTTTCATCATCGTGCCTCTGAACGAAGAAGGAAGAATACTATTGTTGGGTTGTGGAATGATGAAGGTGTTTGGTGTGATAGCAAGGAGGAAATAGTCAGGACTGTAATTGGTTACTTTGAAGATATTTATACCTCCACATACCCGTCCCGCTTGGAAGAGGTAACAAACTTAATTCAGGCCAAGGTGTCAGAGGAGATGAATGGTGATCTTACCAAGGATTTTACCGAGGAGGAAGTCAGAACAGCTCTTCGGCAAATGCATCCAACTAAAGCACCTGGGCCAGATGATTAATAATACTTATATAACATTGGTGCCAAAAGTTAAAATGCCTAACAGGATGAAGGATTTTCGCCCAATCAGTCTCAGTAATGTTGTATATAAATTGATCTCTAAAGTGCTTGCAAATCGCCTTAAGACTGTGCTGCCTCAGATAATATCTGAAAATCAAAGCGCCTTTCTACCTGAGAGGTTAATCACAGACAATGTGCTTATTGCCTTTGAGTTAATGCACTATTTGGATCACAAAAAGAGTGGGAAAGATAGCTTCATGGCAGTCAAGCTTGATATGAGCAAGGCTTATGACAGGGTAGAGTGGATTTTCATTGAGAAGGTGATGAGGAGGTTGGGTTTCCATGAGAAATGGGTTGGATGGGTGATGAAATGTATAACAACAGTCACATACTCGGTATTGATTAATGGGGAAGCTCATGGTCGAATTTCTCCAACCAAAGGACTTCGACAAGGCGATCCATTATCTTCCTATCTATTCCTTCTCTGTATGGAAGCTCTCTCTGCTCTTATATCTGACGCAAGTAATAGGAATCTTCTCAATGGAGTGTCCATTTGTAGGGGCTGCCCTAAAGTCACACATTTATTCTTTGCGGATGACAGCCTGTTTTTCAGTAAGGCTGAGAGGGGGGAGGTCAGCAGGTTTGTTGAAATTTTGAAGCTTTTTGAGGCAGCATCGGGGCAAAAGATCAATATGGATAAGTCCTCGGTGACCTTTAGCCAGAATACCCCGGATTAAACAAGAGGAGAAGTCCTGGAGATTCTAGGGCCAATGCAAGAATTAAGGCAAGGAAAATATCTTGGGCTCCCATCAGTTATAGGCAAGTCAAAGAATCAGGTTTTTGCAGAAATTAAGGAGAAGGTTGAAAAAAAACTCTCTGGGTGGAAAGAAAAAATGCTTTCTGTGGGGGGAAAGGAAATTCTGATTAAAGCAGTCACGCAGGCAATCCCTACTTATACTATGAGTTGTTTCCAACTACCAAAAGGACTCTGTGAAGAACTAGAAAGAATGGAGAGGAATTTCTGGTGGGGTCAAAGAGATCAAGAGGCAAAAATGGCTTGGGTCAGCTGGAGGAAAATGTGCAAATCAAAATCAGATGGTGGTATGGGTTTTCGCAACCTGCAAGCCTTCAATTTAGCTATGCTTGCGAAGCAGGCATGGCGTATTATGACGAACCCAAACTCGTTGATTGCAAGAATTTACAAGGCCAAGTACTTCCCCTTCAGTGATATTTTGGGTGCAAAGCTTGGTTGCTGCCCTTCTTATGCATGGAGAAGCATTTATAATAGCCTGGAGGTTATTCGGAAGGGTATGAGGTGGAGGGTTGGAAATGGGAAGATGATACATATTTGGGAAGACAAGTGGCTGCCTAATCCCACTACTTATAAAGTATGTTCCCCCCTACAAGATATTGGTGATTTTCCAATGGTGTCATCGCTAATCGATGAAGAAACAAGGCACTGGAAAGTGGAGATGGTTAAAAGGTTTTTTCTTCCCTTTGAGGCTGAAACCATCCTTAACATTCCCCTCAGCTATAATTTGCCGGAAGATAACATAATTTGGCTGGGAAACAAAAGAGGAGTCTTCACTGTTAGGAGTGCATATTATATTGCGCTTCCTATTGTGGAAAATTATGAGGAGGGTGAGTGTTCAAGTGGGGATTCTAGGACTCGCTTATGGAAGACGGTTTGGCAACTTAAGCTCCCTGCCAAAGTCAGAATTTTTGCATGGAAGGCTTGTTTGGATGGGCTGCCCACTAGGCTAAATTTGGCAAAGAGAGGTCTAAATGTGGGGGCTGATTGTCCTCTCTGTGAGAAGGCTGTTGAAAGCTCTAGCCATGCCTTAATTTATTGTAATAAGCTTTGTGAGGTATGGTGGAATTGGCAGGATTGTCCAATAAATCTATTGGCTGTGAACAGGAGCTTTGTGGACCTAGCCTTGGAAATATTAGATACTGGCTCTCCAAATGACCTTGAGACTCTCTTTGTTACTGCGTGGGCTATTTGGTTTAATAGAAATCAAGTGGTTCATGAGTCTAAAAGCAGTCCCCATTCTCAAATCTGGAACCTGGCGGTGCGTACACAGGAGGACTACAAAAATGCTGTTTTGTATTGTCGGGTTCAACAACAACAAGCACCAGATGTTGGATGGGCAGCGCCTCCTCCGGATGTTTATAAGATAAATGTTGATGGTGCTACGGCTGGGATTGGATGTAAGTCCTCTGTTGGTGTGGTTATTCGAGATAGTAGAGGGATGGTTGTTGCTGCGGCCTGTAGGGTGCTGAATGGGGATTATGGGGCGGCTGTTACAGAAGCTTTTGCAGTGGATGTTGGGATTCGTTTGGCTTTGGAGATGGAGCTTCAACGAATTATTGTGGAGTCTGACTCTTGTGGGGTGGTTAATGCTATTAATGAGAGCAATTGCAATGGTGAGATTGGGATGGTCATCCAAGGTTCTTTGGAGCTGCTTCGGTCTTTTAGGAGCTGGAAAGTGCGACATCTGAAAAGGGACTACAACAGAGCCGCGCATGAGCTGGCTAAGTTAGCTAAAACTTCGGGTTCTTCTCAGCAATGGAAAGGAATTGAGCCGCCTGTCATACAGCAAGTGTTACTGCTGGATAGAGCTAAGTGTTAGCTCTGTTATTGTTTTTTTCTTTCTTTCCTGTTTGCTGTGCTCTGTTGTTATCCAATTTCAGTTTAATGAAAGTTCGGTTTCAGTTTCAAAAAAAAGTCCTATAAATTGACATGTCACAAAATAATTCAATACTTAATTATTCTTTTGTTGAAGTATCGCATCATTGTCACATCAGTTTGTAAATTTTTTTCAAACTTGGTCAAAGTTGACAAAAATCACTGAATAGCTCGGATTTGATGTAGAAACATGAAAAATGATGTTTTGGGATGATTTTGACCGACTTTAACTTCCGATCAACCCAAGGTTGACTAGGGGCATTTTGGTCAATTTAAACTAAAATGGCACTTCGAGTGCTCCGATGCTCGAACGGGTTGCGTCACGTTAATCTAGACATTTCCACGGCCCCATGGACAAAAGATAATATTTTTGGAATTTTCGAGGTCTAGCACATAAATCGAGGGCAGAAAAAATATCGTGTCTACAGCTGCCACTTCTTTATCTGACATCTCGAGTGCAATAAGAGGTGTCAGATAAAGAACGTGATTTCGCATTTTTTGCCCCAAAATTGCGTGCGGAAACTGCGCTGTTCATGGATCGAGATAGGTTTTACCTGCCAAGGTTGAGCTGCTGCAGTTGATCCGGAAAAATTTCTCTGACTTGGTCCTCGAAATTGCGCAAGAAACTCTTCATCTTTTTTTTTTGGTCAAAGGTCAACTGGTCAACTTTGACCGGGTCAACGTTGACCGACGGCCATTGTAGGTGTGCCGGGCAAACCCAGCAGCCCTTCAAGGTGCGCTAGGCAACCCAGGCCGTACAAGGCCTATAAATGGGCCCCAAAGCTTCATTTTGATCATTCTTACTTCATTTCTCTGAATTCTCACTTCTAAAAAGTTCTCTAGAGCAAGTCGCGGTCTAGCAAGGCTAGCTTTCAGCTTCAGTCTCCAGTTCTGCACTTGAGGTCAATGTCCATTTTCTCTTTCTTTTTATTTTCTGCTAGTATGTAGCATAGCAAGTAGGAAAGTATGCTAGTATTTTTTTAATTTTTGGTATAGATATATGTTTTTTTAAAAAATATTTTTTTATCATTTATGCCATGATGTTGTTGGGAAAAATATTTTTTTCACATGCTTGGGTATTTGCATAATCACACTTGCATGCTTTCACATGTCATGAATAATTATGCTTGCACTTGTTCGTGCGAGAAAAACTTAATTTTAAGGCCACATAGATGGACATGAGAATGTCGTATGCTGTCAAAACATAGAAAAAATAGCGAAAAACTAGGAGAAATGCTACGTAAACATGAGAAACTATGCATGATAACAGGAAAATTTTGGGAGATTTGAAAACATGGGAAAAAAGCAATTTTAAATGAGAGTAGTTAAGGAAGGATTAAACGGTCATGGCTAAATTGAATCCGCGTGAGATTAAACGAGCATGGTCGAAATGAATCCTGAAAAGATAGATAGGATTAAACGGTCATGGCTGAATTGAATCCGCGTGAGATTAAACGAACATGGTCGAATTGAATACCAAAAAGATGGATAGGATTAAAAGATCATGGCCGAATTAAAACCGCGTGAGATTAAATGAAAATGGTGGAATTGAATATCGAAAAGAAAGATAAGATTAAACGGTCATGGCCAAATTGAATCCAAGTGAGATTAAACCAGAGTGGTCAAATTGATACTCTAAAAGATAGATAAGATTAAACAGGCACGGTCGAATTCAATCTGAGTGAGATTACACGGGCATGGTCACATTAAATCTTAAAAAGATAGATAGGAGTAAACGGTCATGACCGAATCGAATCCTGAGAGAGAGGTATTTTGAAAATTCTTGACATTTTGAGGTAAAAAGAAATAGGATTAAACGAACGCAGTTGAATTGAAGCCTGAGAGAGAGGGGTTTTGAAAACCTTAACATTTTGAGATAAAAAGAGATAGGATCAAATGAACGTGGTTGAATTGAATCCTGAGAGAAAGGTGTTTTGAAAATTCTTGACATTTTGAGATAAAAGGAGATAGGATTAAACAAACGTGGTCGAATTGCATCCTTAAGGAGAGGTATTTTGAAAACCTTGATATTTTGAGATAAAAATAGATAGGATTAAATGAACGCGGTCTAATTGAATCCTGAGAGAGAGGTGTTTTGAAAACCTTGACATTTTGAGATAGAAAGAGATAGGACTAAATGAATGCGGTCGAATTGAATCATGAAGGAGAGGTATTTTGAAAAGCTTGACATTTTGACATAAAAAGAGATACGATTGCACAAACACGGTCGAATTGAATCTTGAGAGAGAGGTGTTTTGAAAATTCTTGACATTTTGAGATAAAAAGAGATAGGACTACTGGAAAGCGGTCGAATTGAATCCTGAGAGAGAGGTGTTTTGAAAACCTTGACATTTTGAGATAAAAGGAGATAGGACTAAATGAACACAGTTGAATTGAATCCTGAGAGAGAGGTGTTTTGAAAACATTGACATTTTGAGATAAAAAGAGATAGGATTAAATGAATGCGATTGAATTGAATCCAGAAGGAGAGGTATTTTGAAAACCGTGACATTTTGAGGTAAAAAGAGATAGGATTAAACAAACACGGTCGAATTGAATCCTGGAAGAGAGGTGTTTTGAAAATTCTTGACATTTTAAGATAAAAAGAGATAGAATTAAATGAACGCGGTCGAATTGAATCCTGAGAGAGAGGTGTTTTGAAAACCTTGACATTTTGACATAAAAAGAGAAAGGATTAAACGAACACGGTCGAATTGAATCCAGAAGGAGGGGTATTTTGAAAACCTTGACATTTTGAGATAAAATGAGATAGGATTAAATGAATGCGGTCGAACTAAATCCTGAGAGAGAGATGTTTTGAAAATTCTAGACATATTGAGATAAAAAGAGATAGGATTAAACGAACACGGTCGAATTAAATCCTGAGAGAGAGGTGTTTTGAAAATTCTTGGCATTTTAATATAAAAAGAGATAGTATTAAACAAACATGGTCAAATTCAATCTTGAGAGAGAGGTGTTATGAAAACCATGACATTTTAAGATAAAAAGAGAAAAGATTAAACAAACACGGTCGAATTGAATCTTGAAGGAGAGGTATTTTGAAAACCTTGACCTTTTGAGATAAAAAGCGATATGTTTAAACGAACGCGGTCAAATTGAAACCTGAGAGAGAGGTGTTTCAAAAATTCTTAAAATTTTGAGATAAAAAGAGATAGGGTTAAAGGAAAGCAATCGAATTGAATCCCGAGAGGGAGGTGTTTTAAAATTCTTTACATTTTAAGATAAAAGAAGATAAGATTAAACAAACATTGTTGAATTGAATCCTAAAGGAGAGGTGTTTTGAAAACCTTGACATTTTGAGATAAAAAGGGATAGGATTAAATGAACGAGGTCGAATTGAATCCTGAATGAGAGGTATTTTGTAAACCTTGATATTTTAAGTTAAAAAGAGATAGGATTAAACGAACACGGTAGAATTGAATCCTAAGAGAGAGGACTCCTGAAAATTCATGGCATTTTGAGATAAAAAGAGGTGGGATTAAACAAACTTGGTCGAATTGAATCTTAACGGAGAGGTATTTTGAAAACCTTGACATTTTGAGGTAAAAAGAGAAAGGATTAAATGAACATGGTTGAATTGAATCCTGAGAGAAAGGTGTTCTAAAAATTCTTGGCATTCTGAGATAAAAAGAGATAGGATTAAACGAACGCGGTCGAATTGAATCCTGAAGGAGAGGTATCTTGAAAACCTTGATATTTTGATGTAAAAAGAGATAGGATTAAACGAACACGATCGAATTGAATCCTGAGAGAGAGGTGTTCTGATAATTTTTGGTATTTTCAAATAAAAAGAGATAGGATTAAACGAACGCAGTGGAATTGAATCCTAAGATAGAGGTGTTTTGAAAACCATGATATTTTGAAATAAAAAGAGATAGGATTAAGCGAACACAGTTGAATAGAATCCTGAGAGAGAGGTCTTTTGAAAACCTTGACATTTTGAGATTAACGGAGGTAGGACTAAACGAACACAGTTGAATTGAATCCTGAGAGAGTTGTGTTTTGAAAACCATGACATTTGGAGATAAAAAGAGATAGGATTAAACGATCGCGGTCGAATGGAATCCTGAAGGAGAGGTATTTAGAAAACCTTGACATTTTGTGGTAAAAAGAGACAGGATTAAACGAACACGGTTAAATTGAATCCTGAAAGAGAGTTGTTTTGAAAATTCTTTGTATTTTGTGATAAAAAGAGTAGGATTAAATGAACGCGGTTGAATTGAATCCTGAAGTAGAGGTATTTTGAAAACCATGACATTTTGAGATAAAATGAGATACAATTAAATGAACGCAGTCAAATTGAATCCTGAGAGAGAGGTGTTTTGAAAATTCTTGACATTTTGAGATAAAAAGAGATTGGAATAAACAAACTTGGTCGAATTGAATCCGGACGGAGAGGTATTTTGGAAACCTTGACAATTTGAGGTAAAAGGAAATAGGATTAAACGAACGCGGTCGAATTGAATCCTGAGACAAAGGTGTTTTGAAAACCTTGACATAAAAAGAGATAGGATTACATGAACACAGTTGAATTGAATCTTAAAGGAGAGGTATTTTGAAAACCATGACATTTTGAGATAAAAAGAGATAGGATTAAACGAATGCGGTCGAATTGAATCCTGACAGAGAGCTATTTTGAAAATTCTTCACATTTTGAGATTAAAAGAGATAGGATTAAACGAACGCGGTCGAATTGAATCCTGAGAGAGAGTTATTTTGAAAATTCTTCACATTTTGAGATAAAAAGAGATAGGATTAAACGAACGCGGTCGAATTGAATCCTGAGAGAGAGGTGTTTTGAAAATTCTTGGCATTTTGAGAAGAAAAGTGATAGGATTAAACGAACGCGGTAGAATTGAATCCTGAAGGAGAGTTCTGTTGAAAACCTTGATATTTTGAGGTAAAAAGACATAGGATTAAACGAACACGGTCGAATTGAATCCTAAGAGAGAGGTGTTTTGAAAATTCTTGACATTTTGAGATAAAAAGAGATAGGATTAAACAAACATGGTCGAATTGAATCCTGACAAAGAGGTATTTTGAAAACCTTGACAATTTGAGGTAAAAGGAGATAGGATTAAACGAACGCGATCGAATTGAATCCTGTGAGAGAGGTGTTCTGAAAATTCTTGGCATTTTAAGATAAAAAGAGATAGCATTAAACGAACATGGTCGAATTGAATCCTGAGAGAGAGGTGTTCTGAAAATTCTTGGCATTATCAGATAAAATGAGATAGGATTAAACGAACTCGGTCGAATTGAATCCTAAGAGAGAGGTGTTTCGAAAACCTTGACATTTTGACATAAAAAGAGATAGGATTAAATGAACACGGTCGAATTGAATCTTGAAGGAGAGGTATTTTGAAAACCTTAACATTTTGAGATAGAAAGAGATAGGATTAAATGAACGAAGTCGAATTGAATCCGGAGAGAAAGGTGTGGTGAAAATTCTTGGTATTTTGAGATAAAAAGAGATAGGATTAAAAAAAAGCGATCGAATTGAATCCTAAACCATAGGTATTTTGAAATCCTTGACATTTTGGGGTAAAAAGATATAGGACTAAACGTACACGATCGAATTGAATCCTGAGAGAGAGAGGTGTTTTGAAAATTCATGGCATTTTGAGATAAAAAGAGATAGGATTAAACGAACACGGTTGAATTAAATCCTGATAGAGAGGTGTTCTGAAAATTCTTGGCATTTTGAGATAAAAAGAGATAGCATTAAACGAACGTGGTCGAATTGAATCCTATGAGAGAGATGTTTTGAAAACCTTGACATTTTGAGATAAAAAGAGATATGATTAAACGAACGCGGAAAATTGAATCCTGAGAGAGAGGTGTTCCGAAAACCTTGACATTTTGACATAAAAAGAGATAGGATTAAATGAACACAGGCGTATTGAATCTTGAAGTATAGGTATTTTGAAAACCTTGACATTTTGAGATAAAAAGAGATAGCATTAAACGAATGTGGTCGAATTGAATCCTGAGAGAGAGGTATTTTGAAAATTCTTGTCATTTTGAGATAAAAAGAGTTAGGATTAAACGAACACAGTCGAATTGAATCTTGAGAGAGAGGTGTTCTGAAAACCTTGACATTTTGAGATAAAAGGAGGTAGGACTATATGAACACAGTTGAATTGAATCCTGAGAGAGTGGTGTTTTGAAAACAATGACATTTTGAGATAAAAAGAGATAGGATTAAACGAACATGGTCGAATTGAATCCTGAAGGAGAGGTGCGTTGAAAACCCTAACATTTTGAGGTAAAAAGAGATAGGATTAAACGAACTTGGTCGAATTGAATCCTCAGAGAGAGATATTTTGAAAATTCTTGTCATTTTGAGATAAAAAGAGATAGGATTAAACGAACACAGTCGAATTGAATCTTGAGAGAGAGGTGTTCTGAAAACCTTGACATTTTGAGATAAAAGGAGGTAGGACTAAATGAACACAGTTGAATTGAATCTTGAGAGAGTGGTGTTTGGAAAACAATGAAATTTTGAGATAAAAAGAGATAGGATTAAATGAACGCGGTCGAATTGAATCCCGAAGGAGAGGTGTTTTGAAAACCCTAACATTTTGAGGTAAAAAGAGATAGGATTAAACGAACTTGGTCGAATTGAATCCTGAGAGAGACGTATTTTGTAAACCTTGACATTTTGGGGTAAAAAGAGATAGGATTAAATGAACACGGTCGAATTGAATCCTGATAGATAAGTGTTTTGAAAATTCTTGGCATTTTGACACAAAAAGAGATAGGATTAAATGAACACGGCCGAATTGAATCCTGAGAGAGAGGTGTTCTGAAAATTCTTGGCACTCCAAGATAAAAAAAGATAGGATTAAACAAACGCGGTTGAATTGAATCCTGAAGCAGAGGTATTTCGAAAACCTTGACATTTTGGGGTAAAAAGAGATAGGATTAAACGAACACGGTCGAATTGAATCCTAATAGAGAGGTGTTTTGAAAATTCTTGTTATTTTCACATAGAAAGAGATAGGATTAAATGAACATGGTCGAATTGAATCTTGAAGGAGAGGTATTATGAAAACCTTGACATTTTGAGAGAAAAACAGATTGGATTAAATGAACATGGTCGAATTGAATCCTGATAGATAGGTGTTCTGAAAATTCTTGGCATTTTTAGATAAAAAGGGATAGGATTAAACAAATGCGGTCGAATTGAATCCTGAAGCAGATATATTTTGAAAACCCTGACATTTTGAGGTAAAAAGAGATAGGATTAAATGAACTTGGTCGAAATGAATATTGAGAGAGAGGTGTTTTTAATATTATTGGCATTTTGATATAAAAAGAGGTAGGATTAAACGAACATGGTCAAATTGAATCTTGAGAGAGAGGTGTTCTGAAAACCTTGACATTTCGAGATAAAAGGAGGTAGGACTAAATGAACACCGTTGAATTGAATCCTGAGAGAGTGGTGTTTTGAAAACCATGAAATTTTGAGATAAAAAGAGAAAGGATTAAATGAACATGGTCGAATTGAATCCAGAAGGAGGGATATTTTGAAAACCTTGACATTTTGAGATAAAATGAGATAGGATTAAATGAATGCGGTCGAACTAAATCCTGAGAGAGAGATGTTTTGAAAATTCTTCACATATTGAGATAAAAAGAGATAGGATAAAACGAACGTGGTCGAATTGAATCCTGAGAGAGAGGTGTTGCTAAAATTCGTGGCATTTTAATATAAAAAGAGATAGTATTGAACAAACATGGTCAAATTGAATCTTGGGAGAGAGGTGTTATGAAAACCATAACATTAAACAAACACGGTCGAATTGAATCTTGAAGGAGAGGTATTTTGAAAACCTTGACCTTTTGAGATAAAAAGCGATATGTTTAAACGAACGCGGTCGAATTGAAACCTGGGAGAGAGGTGTTTCAAAAATTCATAAAATTTTGAGATAAAAAGAGATAGGGTTAAAGGAAAGCGGTCAAATTGAATCCTGAGAGAGAGGTGTTTTAAAATTGTTGTCATTTTAAGATAAAAGAAGATAAGATTAAACAAACGTGGTCGAATTGAATCCTAAAGGAGAGGTGTTTGAAAACCTTGACATTTTGAGATAGAAAGGGATAGGATTAAATGAACGAGGTCAAATTGAATCTTGAAGGAGAGGTATTCTGTAAACCTTGATATTTTAAGTTAAAAAGTGATAGGATTAAACGAACACGGTCGAATTGAATCCTGAGAGAGAGGACTTCTGAAAATTCATGGCATTTTTAGATAAAAAGAGGTGGGATTAAAAAAACTTGGTCGAATTGAATCCTAACGGAGATGTATTTTGAAAACCTTCATATTTTGATGTAAAAAGAGATAGGATTAAACGAACACGGTCGAATTGAATCCTGAGAGAGAGGTGTTCTAAAATTTTTTGGCATTCTGAGATAAAAAGGGATAGGATTAAACGAACGCGGTTGAATTGAATCCTGAGAGAGTGGTGTTTTGAAAACCATTAAATTTTGAGATAATTAAGAGATAGGATTAAAAGAACGCGGTCAAATTGAATCCTGAAGGAGAGGTGTTTTGAAAACCCTGACATTTTGAGGTAAAAAGAGGTGGGATTAAACAAACTTGGTCGAATTGAATCCTAACGGAGAGGTATTTTGAAAACCTTGACATTTTGAGGTAAAAAGAGATAGGATTAAACGAACACGGTCGAATTGAATCCTAATGGAGAGGTGTTCTAAAAACCTTGACATTTTATAAAACAATATGAATTAATAGAAATGCAACCTAATCTCCATTAAGTGAATGAAAAATTCATGCTAAAGCTAATACAAATTTTACGACAAAAATCTTACAAACTGATGTGACAGTAATATGATCGGTGTCACTTAAACAGTATAATAAATAAATGTTTGAATAACTTTTTTTATTTATTGGTGATATGTTAGTTTGTAAAACCTATATAGTAAGTATTATTAGCTCACTTTGAGTGAAGTATCCATATTAATAAGTATGAATTAGTAATAAATTTGAAATAAAAAAATAAAAATAAACTAAATATTATTTAAGTGATATTCAGATGTAAAAAGGCCCTTTAAAATTTTTGCCTTAGGCCTTAAATTATCTTGGACCGGCCTGTGGACATATTATAGTCATGGACATGGATTAGGCTTGTTCTTACCCTCATTTTCCCAGAAGGCTTATTGAGGCAATTTTTCAATTGCTGCAAAAAACCTTTCCGCAATGAAGTTTTTATAGTCAAAGAAGGTTTGCTGTTGCTTTCTTTTAATCTTATATAGCGTTTTATTTTCTGTCCATCGCAAAAGAGAGAGGAAAAAAAAAACTATTCTTGGTTTACAATGTTTCTTATCTCAAAAGAATCCAGAATTTTCGACTTCAATGACCTCGTGCTAGCCTGTTAAAATTTCTCAATCATACTTTTCTTGATCTAGAAGCCCACAGGGAACACTTATATCTCTCATGTATCTTAAATATAACTATTCATGTCCTAGACAAAGGAGCATTCAAAAACTAACCTGCCACTAGGGGTTTTTTTCAATCAACCAGTCCTCTCAAATGGGGACCCGAACACTATTACTTCTTTTTTTTTTTTTTTATGAGCCAAACATTATTACTTGATTGTCTATATATGTGGATAGTGATAGAAGTACTATACACCATTAATTATGTGGAGTCCATTGATCTAATCTCTTTGACTAAACAAGTTTATTCAAATCAATTTGTAGTTGTACATTTGTACTGGCTAAGTTGAAAATAATAAACCTATTCAAAACCACCTTACGCAGCAATAGTGCAACACGCACAAGCCTAACTGATAATTTATCAAATGTTAAATATTGCTAACTTCCCAAAAGATGTTTCCATTCACCTCTTGAGTAGAAGATTGAGGTGGGAAAATGAGTGAGATAGTGTTAAAGATTAGCGCAGAGCTAGGATTTGAGTTAAGGGGAGAAGATTAAAAGCATAAGACTGGAAGCAAAATTAATCAAAAATTACACTTAAAAAACAAACAAATAAACAATTATGTAAACGGTCCTATACTAGCATTTTTTTGACGTTTTCAAAAACTGCCACTATTGGTCACCTATTACGGCAGTTTAAGTAATTGCCGCTATAAGCAAAGGCCTACAACAACGCTTTTGTAAGCACCACAATAGGTACAATCAATATCGGCGGTTGAGAGGTCTAGATCGGCAGTTTTGAAGAATGCCTCAACAGATATATCTATTACGGCAGTTTGAAAGCATCAGGATAGGTCTTATTTTCTTTGAAATCGAAGTTTTCTGATACAAGACCTGTTACGGCGCTTTTGAACCACCGCAATAGGTAATTACAAAAAAAGTACCTATTATGGTGGTTTGAAATCGCCGCAATAGGTTTGAAATTTTAAAACAAATTTATTTTGATACAAGACCTATTAAGGTGCTTTTGAATTACCGCAATAAGTCAAAAATGTTTAGAACGAACTTATTTTTTATATAAGACCTATTACAGCGTTTCTGAATCTCTGCAATAGGTAATTACAAAAAAAAAAGTACCTATTATGGCATTTTGGAAGGACTGCAATTTTATGTGTGAAATTTTAAAATAGACTTTTTTTTTTTTTACAGGACCTATTACGGCGCTTTTGAATCGCCGCAATAGGTAATTACAAAAAAAATAAATAAATAAGACCCACAAGTTTAGAGTATTTTTTGGGGGGATAAAAAAAGTCTTAAGACTTTATGGAATGAAAATAAAAAATAAAAGTCCATTACACGAGTAGTCTTAGCCATGTAACCAGCTCGCCAAAACATTGCTAGTTTAATAAAACTTAAATATAACACTCGTAATATCTTCAACCGACAAGTTTTCAATTGAAGGAATCTTGGCCATACATGACTTTGGCTAAAACTATGGGAATTACCATTGGATATGAAGCTAATACATAAGATTTAGAGGCATAGAGCAACCTTGCAAGCTAGCAGGGATCTCCTCTAACCTCACTTTACATGCAGTGCTTTTGGATAGCTAGGGATGCCAGCTTGAAATCACCTAGGGGTGGCAATTCGTGTTCACATGTCAGATTCGTGTCGTGTCAACTCATGAGTATTCGACTATATAGGTCAACACTAACCCGACATGTTTATTAAACAGGTTAAGATTCATTAACCCTAACACAACCCATTTATTAAACGGGTCAATTGTGTCGACTTGTTTATCAGATTTTATCAAAATGAAAAATAAAATTTATGAAAAAACAAACAAATAAATATTTTTAATATAAAAATCAGAACTAGCGAGTAATTGCATCACAAATAATTATTCAAAATTAAAGCATATCCCAATATCACAAATAATCAATCATAATATGTTAAAGAAAATAAATTACAACAACTAATAAGTTTATATACCTAGAGTTTGAAAGGTATATTGGTAAAATGTCATTTAATTAAACGGGTCAAACGGGTTCTATATGTTGAACACTAACCCAACCCGTTTATTAAACGGGTCAGTCATGTCAACCCAAATATGACACGAACCCATTAAGTCTCAACCCATAATCTGCTAATTTCGTGTCGTGTCGTGTCGAGTTCGCGGGTCGTGTCCAATTTTGCCACCCCTAAAATCACCCTTGTTCCATGGCTTTAAAACAGATTGATTTTCAATTTCTAAAACTATGTCTATGTGTTTCTCAATATTTTCTAAAACTATGCGGCAATAGCAAGGCCTCATGAACACATGGATAAGACAACAAGATTTCTCCATACTTATAATAGATTGGTCTGAAGTCAAAATTTTATTACATAAAAAATAAGACAATATATTTAGCTACAAAATTGGTTGTAGCCTAAGGCTATAACCTTACTCAATAAAATATATACTACTACATAATTTGAAAATCTAACCGTTGAATTATATGTTCTTTATGCTCTTAATGCATATGTCAAATTTTGTGTTAATCGAATATTATTTACTATATGATCTATAAGTTTATATTTTATGTATAATTTTAAACTACAAAAACTTGCAATTTAAACGATTGATGACATAGTTATTGTTCTTTAATTTTCTAGAAATTTTGCAAGCATGGTAAATATAAGAAAAAGATATAATCAAATAGTAGATTTGTTAAAATTCACCTCCAGTAAAAAAATATTGAGTAAAGTTGTAGTTTAAGACTACAACAAAAATTTTTAGCTAAACTTTGCCCAAAATAGAATAGATTTTATCACAATTGACGATGCCTCACCTTTTGATTTATCTAATGGAAGAACCACCTTCTTCATATAAATATATCTTTTGTGAATTCTGGAATTTGACGTATAAACTTATTGATTTTTCGTAGTAGTGCACAGAAAATCCGAAGTTTTTCAAAACGTGGCAGCATTTTTCTTCTCCAGTTATATTCCTTTAATTTAAATCATTCAAATTCAGAATCTACGACTTTTTTGATAAACCAGAATCTTTGAATATTGAGAGTAGAGGTTGTTTGATTATACCAATTTAACATTTTTTAAATCCGATAGTAAAAAACAATCACTTCAATTTGTCAATATAATGATCTCATCCTTTGCCTATATAAAGAGCCAAGGTCTCTCTATAGAAAGTACAAACCAACTCTTAAGTTCTCCTGATACTACTGATCTCTACTCATACTTAGTATACTAGCCCAAAATGTGGTCTGTTTGGCTTTCTGTCATTAGCTTGCTTATAGTGATTGCCACGAACTGGCTCTATAGGTGGAGGAACCCTAAGTGTAATGGAAAACTACCTCCTGGCTCTATGGGCTTGCCACTTATTGGGGAGACCCTTTCTTTTCTTGTCTCAAACAAGTCAATAGACATGCCACCTTTTATCAAGAAAAGGATGAAGCAGTAAGCCCACAATGGCTCACATGCAATTTTTACATAATCTAATTTATTTTTGAAAAGTTCTGGTGACATAACTTTTGTCATAGTTCTAAAATGGTCAACTGTGAATGGTAGGGGAAAAAATAGTCGATCCATGTAAAAATTATTGTGTACCACACACAGTCGACAACTTGAACAACTGATTCTCGTATTTTTATTTATAACTTCTTCTTTTTTGTCATTTTAGATATGGGCCAATATTTCGGACAAGCTTGGCAGGACGGCCAGTTGTGATATCATCTGATCCTGAATTCAACCATTATGTTTTTCAACAAGAAGGAAAATTGGTTGAACGTTGGTACATGGACTCTTTTGCAAAAATTCTTCACCAAGATGCTACAAGAATTAATGCTCAAACAAACATTCATAAGTACCTTCGGAACCTAATCTTGGGTCACTTTGGTCCCGAAGTTCTCAAGGACAAGATGCTACCAAAGTTGGAGGATGCGATAGATCAAAGGTTGCAGGGTTGGTCTAAGCTATCCAGTTTAGAAGTGAAGAAAAGCACATCAGCTGTAAGCTTTTAACTCTTATATGTATTTCAAATTTTCAAGATAAAAACTTTTCAGGAGGTACGAATAAATAAATAATAATAATAAAATGATCAAATCTATGATACTTCTCAGAGGAGATAGCCGCTATAATTATAGAATCTCTCTCTTTATTTCAAGTGTTTTAATCTAAACATTTTATTTATATTCATAAAAGGAAAGGTGACAATTAAAATAATTTAAAATACATTGTTATGATCATATGCGGTTTTGTACCTAAAAAACACAAACATATCACAAAATTTCAATGGACTCTCACCCGGCATTTCTATTTGCCAATGAATGATTGAAAGCATTATTGAGGATCCTCATATGTATGTTCATTTCTTAGCATTTTGAGTACTTGAAGTAGCTACTACTACCATATATTAAAAAAAAAAGAAGAAGAAGCAGCTAGCTACCACACAAAAAAAAAAGCACCATTCTCTTTTTACAATAACTTATTTGTTGGTTATTTGCAGATGATCTTTGATTTTACAGCAAAGCAGTTATTCAGTTATGAGCCAGAGAAAGCAAAGGAAAATATTGCTGAATCTTTTACTAACTTCTTGCAAGGACTTATGTCATTCCCTATTAATATCCCTGGAACTGCCTATCATAGATGTCTACAAGTAATTTCCTCAAACATAATTCCTATACATTTTGTTAGAAGTATGTTGTTAAATAATTAAATTTATTATTTTTTAATAGTTTAAACTTTTAGGAGAATTGGTATTTTAATATGGTATCAGAATAGAAGGTCTGGATGAATTTGATACTTGTCATTTCCACTCTATCTCATTTTTTTATTTGAATTTAGTCTAATATTATACTAATTCAATTGTCGTACAGAACCAAAAGAAGGCAATCAACTTGATAACTACGATGTTTGAAGAAAGAAAACGTAATCCTGAAATTCGCAAAGGAGATTTTCTTGATCAGATTTTGGCAGACATGAAAACAAAGACATTCTTTACTGATAATTTCATCATCTATATGATGTTTGGGCTTCTCCTTGCGAGCTTTGAGACTATATCTTCAACTCTTACTTTGGCCATCAAGTTAATTAATGATCACCCAAAAGTGGTGCAAGCATTAACGGTTAGTATGTGAGACCAAAAAATATATATATATTAATTTCCAAAATTTTATGAATTAGATTAAGAAGAAGCATTTTTGTTTTATAATTCTACTAGACAGCTTTTTTTTTAAAAAAAATCATTAAAAATCATTTTATTTATCGTAGGAGGAGCATGAAGCAATTCTTAAGAACAGAGAAGATGTCAATTCTGGACTCACATGGAAGGAATACAAATCCATGACTTTTACTCATAATGTGAGTAGATAGCACTCCCCCTCCTTTTTTGGCCTTATACTCTTTCTTTTTAAATTTCCCGGAAAGGTTTCTTACCATCCAATGAATGGGAAAAAATAGGTTATCAATGAAGCACTAAGGCTTGGTAGTGTTGCTCCTGGGATTCTGAGAAGAACCATCCAAGACATCCAAATAAATGGTAAGTTCAAAATCAAAGTGGTTGATATGCTAACATAATTTATGGCTTTTTTCAGTTTAAAGTAAAACCTAACGAATGTGATAAAGACATTAGTTTAAGAAGTTTTTTTAGAATTTTTTTATGAAAAAAAAAATTACCCTAAAAGCGGTGTTAAACTGAACCCTTAAAAAAATGGTAAGTATAAAATGTTTATGGAATTAAAAATTTCTCAAGTTACTATTATATCTTCAATTTGTCTTAGTGTTAAATAATCTTCAATTATAGATTAGATGAGAACACTTTACATCTTACATTAATGCGAGACACGCTCATTAATTGTAGGGTATACAATTCCAAAAGGTTGGGCACTTATGGTGGTTCCTGCTGCCCTTCAACTGAACCCAAAGACTTATGAGGATCCTCTTGCCTTCAATCCATGGCGTTGGCAGGTGGGGGTTGAATATATATATATATATTCAACACCTTGATATTCTCATCAGTCACAATCGTGATCATGTCATGGAATGAACTTTGATGGAACTACCTTAATATTTTTTATTATATTTTGCTAATCTTTCTTTTTATTATGAATTAAAGGACATCTCAGCAAACGTCACAGCAAAAAACTTCATACCATTCGGGGCAGGCATGACTTCATGTGCAGGGGCCGACTTCAGCAAGGTTCTAATGGCTGTTTTCCTTCATGTCTTGTTCACTAAATACAGGTACGTACTTGCATATGCGTATGTATGTAACACATATATAGACAAAAGACAATATATAAGTAGAACAAAACTGTTTTTTTTTTTTTTTAATACTGTATTTGAATTATGTTTAGGTGGACAACAATCAAGGGTGGTGAGGTGATTCGCTCTCCTACTTTAGGATTTGGTGATGGTTTTTACATTCAAGTTTCAGCAAAGCATGGATGATGATGGAAATTAATATATACTCGATCAAGAGAATTGCAGAGTATCACGACCATATTCTGGAATCTGGACGTTATATTATGAAATAAATAAATAAAAACTATCCCTAGTCCTAGAAAATCACAGTTTTCAAATATATGTTAATAAAGTTGATGATGGTCATCCTTTGTCGTTTGGTTACTTTGGATAATATGATATTTCTGTAAGACAACTGGTGCCGTATGGAACAACCAAACCATCTACGTGTTGAGTACAGAAAAAAGATATAAGGTTGTTATATATGTCTTTCAATTACAATAAATAAAAAGTTGCTTTTAGTATTATAATATCTCTCTTTCTACCCATTTTCCTCTTTCTTGTGTGTGTTTGTTTCTAAAAAAAAAAAAAAAGTGTAATTGTCCCACATTGCTTGAGAGAGTATGTTGTGTGTAGTATAACTTGTCCCACCTTCCCTTAAAAGTTACCATGGCTTTTGAGCGGAGTTGTGGTGTGCTTTTGTATTAGAACCTCTTTCCCTCTCCATTGTGTGTGTTTGTTTCTCAAAATATATATATATATATATATATATATATAAATATATCTCTCTCTCTCTCTCTCTCTCTGCAGTCTGCACACAGCTTGAATGTATGTTAAACCATATATTGCCTTTATTTTTGGTAAAGAAGGAACATTATTAAGCATTAAAGAGTACTTAATTTCTCGAACAAGGATCCCTATGTTAAACCATATATTGCCCTTAGTGTTTAATGAAAAGAAAATTAATCTGTTCATAGATTTGTTGTTATAAAATTTATTAAGAAATAATACACCCCGGTAATTCATATTTCAAAAGTGAATAATGCTAGAGATATAAATTATTTTACAAAACTTTTTACAAATTGCTGATATGGTGAGTGATTATTGGTAAATAAAAAGTAATATTAATGATGAACCTAAATGAAAACTAATAAGAAATTAGTCACATCATACACAAGTAATATTAATATCATACACAAGCAATGTTAATAATAATAATTGTACGTGCTTTTCCAGATAAAACTAATAATAATTGTACGTGCTTTTTGTGGTTTTTCACTTTCACCCCAGTGAACTCGCACTTTGTTTCTACCAGTTCTAGCAAAAATACTTCTTCTCAGACTTTGGCCAAGGCTGTATAAGTCCTATATAGGATGGCCGATGGGGAAATATAGGGGGAAAAAGCAGATTAAGATGATTAATTTGGATACTTTTTTTTTTTAAACAATGTTACAAATCATTTAGCTTTTCCATACTTTAGATAAGACTTGAATAGTATAGCATATAACTTAGTAATTCCATGAATTGTCGCAGCGGGGAGAGGTAAGAAGACAACTACTGTATTTGTGTCGAATCATTTTTTCACAAAAAGAGAGAAGAATGTCTTAAAAAAACTGACAGTTGAATTAACCCACTATTTTTTCTTTTGAAGATACTAAGTATTTTAACACACACTAAATATTTCCTAGATGGTCATCATTCACATGAAAACACGAATTTTATTTAATTAGGAAGCAGCAATATATTGCAGTCAAATATTTGGACTCTAGGACTTGGGACTTAATTGCAGGCCTCTTGGTCAACTTGTAATTTTTTTTTTTTTTTTTTTTTTGAGAAGAATATTACATACCTAAGCAACAAAGAAAATACGATCACCCTTTTGGCCTTTAGTCTATTTCTTTAATTAAAAAGAATTAATAACAAAAATGGAATTAAGTGGAAAAAATGTCTCATGTTTTGTCCAAGGATGAATTAATTGTTGAGTCTCCTGTGGCTCTAGAGTCAAACAACTAAAATCAATAGTCAAAAACTACTTTTAGTACTGCATCTGGATATGGTAAAGTCCAAAATGCATTTTGAATAATAGGAAGAAAAAAAAATGGCTTTTGTTGTAAGGAGTAAGAGCACTCACAGCAGTTGTGCTAAATAGTTATATTGCTATTTTTAGAACCACCAATCACAAAAATAGAGCTGCAGCAATTATAGCCAAATTTTTTTGCTTCTCAGCTACAGTGGATGTGCACTGTAGCTCAAAGCTAAAAAAAAAAAAATTATTTTATTTGTGTTCACACATGGTTAGAATTTTTTTTTTCTTTCTCCTCCTTCCCCATTTCTACCCGTTGCTCCTCTCTCCCCTCAGTCAGTCCTCACCCTCTTCATTTCTTCCCGTTGCAAGCTTCAATTCCTCCACTCACCGCCAACCCAAGCCCCTGCCCAACGCCGATCTTTCTCTCTGTCGTTTTCTCTCTCTAAATCGAATCCAAGCTAAAATGATCTAATGATTTTCGGTTTTAGTTGATCTGATGGGTTTGGTTGTGACAACGCGACAGCGGGGGGTTAGCCATGGTGGGTTAACCCTCTCTTTCTCTTTGTCTCTCTCTGTCTCTTTGTCTCTCTCTCTCTAGCCCTCTCTAGATGATTTTCGGTTTTTGCTGGGTTTTGATCTGATGATTTTCGGTTTTTGTTGGGTTTTGGTTGATATGGTGGGTTTAGGTTGTGATTTGGTTTTGGGTTTTGATTTTGGTTAAGGTTGTGGGTGGTGATGGCATGGCAGTGAGTGTGGCAGTGGTGTGGGTTTCGTTTTTGCAGTGGTTTTTTTATGGTGGGTGGTGGCTTGAGTTTGTGATTGGTGATTTTTTATTTTGTTTGTGATTGGTGATTTTGTTTGGTCTGAGTTGAGGAAAAAGATTAAGGATTTGGATTGGTGGTTTTTTCTTTCCTGCTATGGACTGGTGGTGGTGGTGGTGGATGTTTGTGCTGTGCTGGTGTTTTTTTTTTTTTTTTTTTTGGATGTTTTTATTATTATTTTAATGAGTTATTTATATTATTTTAATCAAATAGCTAAAAATATAGCTCCATTGCTGTGGGGTGTGAAAAGGTAAAATAGATAAAGCGACTTTTGTAAGTGCCAAATAGCTATATTTTTTGCTTCACTGCTATGGATGCTCTAAGGACAGAGTAACTTTTTTTTTTTTTTTTTTTTTTTTTTAACGACGGAGTACTTAAAGTGTGTTTAACACTAAAGCCCATACAAACTTAATTAATTTGTCCATGCAAACCAATTTGTATATGCAAAACTAATGAATTATGGATCCACTTAACAGGTTAATAAACCATTTTAAGAAATTTTTGAATCTTTTAATATTACTTTTATAAGAAATATAAAAATTTGTTAAAAAAATTAATTATTATTTTTCTTTTCTCATAAAAAATTTTAAAAATATTTCTTAAACTAATGCCTTTAGATCATTCTTTAACTTTTTCTCATGAATTATTGATGAGTGTATTTTTCTTAAAAATAGTGTGCATTATAACAATTTAATTAATAATTATTTTTTAACTTGTATTTTTAAGGTGCTCACTAACACGACCCTAAAATTGATGCTGGCAACAAATGGACTAATAAGAGACCAAAAAACAAATCTCAAATCCAAACATTCTAACTATTCTACATATATATATATATATATATATATATATATATTGTAGGGATGAGGTCCTAAACTATATATTGGGCCTTGGGCCTTGTCCGAGAGCATGGGGTGATCCAAGGACGAATGAATAGTAGTGCATAACTTAAGTTCAAAGTCCCATGAGTAGGTTGCAAAGGGGAAGGTAGGCCGAGGAGGAATATCTCCTCGGATAAGCCAATCACAGGTCAAATGTATATCATAATGTTCAAGGTGAACTTCTAGGAAGTTTCAGTGATAGGGACATTCATCACGAACGTACAAGAGGGATAGGAACTTGATAATATCTAAGGGAAAGCTGCTACCACCACATTGAATGCACTGCAGCTAACTTTCTAGCTGCATTAATGTGGAGAAGACCCCTGAACAGTGCTACCTTGGCTACCTTAACTCACAGAAAGTCTGAGGGGATGTCCGATGGGACAAGATCAAGTAGTGGCTTAAATGATCAACAAGTGTAGGGTTAAGATCATCTAAAGGGAACTATATAATGTAAGAGACCCTTCATGGAGAAGAGATCGGAAGATAGAGAAAGAAAAGACTATAGCAATCAAAATTGCCTTAGTAATCTGTTTAATTGATCTATATTAGAACTTGCCTCCTCGGACCACGTCGAGGGTGAATTTATTTGGATCAATCCTTCTTATTTTTGTTCAATTATCTTAAAAACTTATTTTAGCCGTTGTCCAACTCATTAGGGCCTAGTTCTCTAACCCACTCTCTACAAATTTATTGCACTGGACTCATTGGGCCAATATCCCTTTACAATCTGGGGTTGGGCTTCAAAACGTGTCCCTACATATATATATATACATAAATATATATATATATATTTATATATTCCAAACCCATTAAAATTATATTACAAAAACCCAAATTTGTACCAAATTAGTAAATTTATCTTATCGTAAATTGGATCGAAACAGATTGTATCAAGCCGAATTAACCATTAAACATCTAAAATAAAATTTAACAAAATTTAAACATTAGTATAAGTAAATTTATTAAAATTAAGTAATCTTTTAGAAGGAAAAAGAGACGCTTACTTTTATTATAAACATTTCTTTTTTGTGTTAAAAAATTATAAATAGAGTACTTTGATAATTTAAATTAATAATCATGTTAGATTTGAGCACCTAAGATATAATATGAACTCAAACCCAATTTTTTTATAAAAAAAAAATCAATTTCTTTATTATAAGGATCGGATTGGGCCTAAAAATCTACAAATCCTTATCCATTGTCTCATCCATGTAACTTTAGCATTTTCCTGGTTTTAGATGTTATATATGTCTGGAAGTGTTGACCAAAATGCAAAATGTGTCTTCTCCATTGATGATCATTATTTGCCACGTGGTCCACATCCAGATTTCCATATCTTGGCGTCACCTTTCAAAAAAAAAAAATTACAAGAGCTTCACGATGCCATAAGTTTGACGGTTCAAAATTTGATACTTGATCTTATTCAAAGCTCATGAAATTCATGTGTTTGTATGACTATATCTATATAAAGATTTTTTGTTTTTCTTTTAGAAACACATCTATATATAGATATGTCTATAAATAGAAGATTCAATTGATTTTGTCTTAAGATCATGGTTTGGTAACAGTTTATTTAGCTTATATGCATAATGCTTATTAAAAGATTTAAATTTTGGTAATTTTTATATTAAATCACGTGTTACAAAAAGTTAAAATCTAATTTATTGTCAAAAAGTTAAAAGTTGGATTGTTGGCACATCTGATGAAAGTATATTTTTGGTATTTTATGATACATTGATAATTGGGGTAGAGGTGCTGACTAATTGGACTAAAATGCTCTTGACATGTTAATTTTTGTTAATAATTTGTGTGCTAAAATAACATTCAGATAGTTTTAGGCTTTTAGCACATTAAATGCTCTTTAAAACTTATGCAAATTACTTGGAGTGTGAACATACCCCGACTGCACGCAGTAAATTCACTGAAGAAAATTCAGTGACTTGGAAACCTGTGACACAAGTCAGCAACCCAAAAACTTGGCTGCCTTTTGGATCAGTCAATTATTTGGAATTTTCCCCACAAGAAGAGATCATCTAGAGCTGATTAAGATAACCAAGAAAATGTCCCTCGTTATGACAAACTTTCAATCTTAAAATATGTTTAATGCAAGTCTTTGTTCTTATCTATCCTAAACCAATGCCCTTAGGGCATTATTTAACATTCTCCTTTTTAGAAATAACTAGTTTAAAGGCACATGCTCTTGCACATATAAATCAATGTTAGATAAAATTTAATAAAAATAACAATATTATGATTGTATCTCATATTCCTTTTATTCAAATTTAATTTTCTCTATATCACTAAGAATAGGGGCCAATGATTTATTCACACTAAAATTATTTCTAAAGATTTTGTCCAAGTGGATGCTCTCAATCCCACTAAATGAAATTTGCTCTAACCATCCTCCCCCTCTTTGACAAGAAATTTCGTTGGATCCTCTCAATCCTGTTAAACACAAAAGAAGGAATAGCAAAGAGAGACGAGTAATAAGTAAGCTGACTAGCTAAAGTATTGAGAAAGTAAGGCAACCTCATTTGCAAATACAATTTCTTCCAACCCAGCCAACTGTTTCTTTAATTTTTTTAGGGTCTGGTCATTAATAGATGTCATTAATCATCTATTTTAAGAATTTTTTTATGAGAAATTGAAAAAATTGTCAAAAAGATTAGTCACTTTTTTTATTTTTCTATAAAAAATATTCTAAAATGATTTCTAGAAGGAAAAAGAGACGCTTACTTTTATTATAAACATTTCTTTTTTGGGTTAAAAAATTATAAATAGAGTACTTTGATAATTTAAATTAATAATCATGTTAGATTCGAGCACCTAAGATATAATATGAACTCAAACTCATTTAAAAAAAAAAAAAAAAAAAATCAATTTCTTTATTATAAGGATCGGATTGGGCCTAAAAATCTACAAATCCTTATCCATTGTCTCATCCAAGTAACTTTAGCATTTTCCTGGTTTTAGATGTTATATATGTCTGGAAGTGTTGACCAAAATGCAAAATGTGTCTTCTCCATTGATGATCATTATTAGCCACGTGGTCCACATCCAGATTTCCATATCTTGGCGTCACCTTTCAAAAAACAAAAAAATTACAAGAGCTTCACGATGCCATAAGTTTGACGGTTCAAAATTTGTTAATTGATCTTATTCAAAGCTCATGAAATTCGTGTGTTTGTATGACTATATCTATATAAAGATTTTTTGTTTTTCTTTTAGAAACACATCTATATATAGATATGTCTATAAATAGAAGATTCAATTGATTTTGTCTTATGATCAGACTTTAAGTCTGATAGTGTGTTTGATAATGGTTTATTTATGGTAGCTTATATGCATAATGCTTATTAAAAGATTTAAATTTTGGTAATTTTTACGTTAAATCACGTGTTACAAAAAATTAAAATCTAATTTATTGCCAAAAAGTTAAAATTTGGATTGTTGGCATATCTAATGAAAGTGTATTTTTGTATTTTTTGATACATGGATAATCGGGGGTTGAGGTGCTGACTAGTTAGGCTAAAATGCTTTTGACATGTTAATTTTTTTGCGAAACTATAATAGTGGTCCCTCAAGTTTACTCTCAGAGCACAATTAGTCCCTTAAGTTTCAACTTTAGTACAAGTGGTCCCTTGAGTTTAAAAAATGAGTTGTATTAGTCCTTTTACTAATTGTCGTTAGTGGTGTTACTTATGTGGCTAACAAAACAATAACTTAGCATTTTTTTTAATGATGTAACATTTTTTTAATTAAAAAATTACACTAACTAGTTTCCACGTTGGCAGGGGCGGAGCCAAGAATCTTTGTTTGGGGGGCCAAATTGCAACACTAATATATTTATCAAGACAACCCCTCATACACATATATACACACACTTCTTTATTATACACACACTTTTTTATTTGATAAGTTTTATATATATATATATATATATATATATATATATATACACACACACACCTAACAAAAAAAAAGGCTTAGTATCTCATTTTTTAAACTTGAGAGACTAATTGTGCTCAGTTGAAACTTGAGAGACCAATTATGCTCTAAAAGACCAACATTGTAGTTTTACCTAATTTTTTAAAATATTTTTTGTGCTAAAATAAAGTTTAGATAGTTTTAGGCTTTTAGCACAATGAATGCTCTTTAAAATGTATGCAAATTACTTGGAGTGTGAACATATCCCGACTACGCATAGTAAATTCACTGTAGAAAATTCAATGACTTTGAAACTTGTGACACAAGTAAGCAACCCAAAAACTCGGCGACCTTTTGGATCAGTCAAAATTATTTGGAACTTTCCCCACAAGAAGAGATTTTCTAGAGCTGATTAAGATAACCAAGAAAATTTGTCCCTCTTTATGACAAACTTTCAATCTTAAAATACGTTTTATGCAGGCCTTTGTTCTTATCTGTCCTTTTTTAGAATGGTCATTTTCAATGCCGGTCTTTGTTTTTTATCTGTCCTAAACCAATGCCATTAGGGCATTCTTTAACATTTTCATTTTTAGAAATAACTAGTGTAAAGGCACATGCTCTTGCACATATAAATCACTATTAGATAAAATTTAATAAAAATAACAATATTATGATTTTATCTCATATTCCTTTTATTTAAATTTAATTTTCTCTATATCATTAAGAATAGGGACCAATGATTTTTCACACTAAAATTATTTCTAAAGATTTTGTCCAAGTGGATGCTCTCAATCCCACTAAATGAAATTTGCTCTAACCATCCTCCCCTCTTTGACAAGAAATTTCGTTGGATCCTCTTAATCCTGTTAAACAGAAAAGAAGAAATAGCGAAGAGAGATGAGTAATAAGTAGGCTAACTGGCTTAAGTATTGAGAAAGTAAGGCAACCCCATTTGCAAATACAATTTCTTCCAACCCAGCCAACGGTTTCTTTAATTTTTTTAGGGTCCGGTCATTAATGGATGCCATTTAATTATCTATTTTAAGAATTTTTTATGAGAAATTGAAAAAATTGTCAAAAAAATTAGTCACTTTTTTATTTTTCTATAAAAAAAATATTCTAAAATGATTTATTTACGTAAAATCCATCTTTCTGTTACAACATTCTAAACTGCTGCAATTTATAAACAGAGCCTAAGGGCATCCCTAAGTTGATCCCGGGGAAACACCCCACCTTACTACATAATAAATCAGCCAAAAATGCAGCATTTGCCCACCATGACCAGCCCACTCTTACTCAAATTCACCCATAACCCTGTCACTACCCCAAAGCACATAAAAACAAGGCAAATATGTAGCCAATTCTCAGTGGAAGCCTCTCAAGATAATATCATGCCATCTACAAATAACAATGTGAAATGCTCATCTCTTCTGTAGAAAAGTTTAGTGTGTGCAACTGTGCCAACCTCTAATAGAGATAAAGAACTCAAAATTTTTAAGCCAAATAATTGTTCTTACTATTCAATATTTGTTTTGATTGTTGTGTGTTGAAGTCCAGTCCATTGAAGGAACAAGATTGATGTTGATCCACTTGTTGCCTGCGAGAGGCAAAGTGCCACTTGAGCTATGTCTACTTACAATTCCACATGGAGAAACAAAGGAAGGAAGAAATAATTGAAATCTCCATTGTCTTCAGCAAAAAATTGTTAATCTACATTGGCTATTCACATTTCCATCGTGCCTTTTGAGGACAAACCCTTTTCACAGTAATAAAACGATATTCATACATTAATTAGCAATAAAGCATGAGTACATGACTGACTTGAATGATATAAAAGGAATTCAATAGCTTTGAAAAGATAGCTTATTATGACAATAAAAAAACACAACTCTGACTCTAAACTTATTCAACTTACTAAGAGCTTGTGTATACTGTTGTTCAAGGCTGCAGAGTAAGTCCACCCAGAATCATGTGAAAGATACGCCTCTTGAATCTTCACCAAAAAGACCATCTTTTAGCAGTTGAACCTCCAACAGGCCCATCTTTAATTTTATTCTCCATTCCCTGTTTCAAAGACTCCAGCCTTCTCCTACAGAGGATCCAATAAAGCTAAATAACTACAATATGAAGATACAAGTTTAGAAATGCATAAAATTAAACAGTTGATAGATCAAGGAATAGGGAAACTCTTTAGGAAAAAAATTTTAGTTTTGCAACTCAGCAATAAATGCAAGGATGTCTCATTGAAAGCATTCAACATGATATATGGTATGGGTGCTAGAGCTCAACTCCGTTTCATCTGACAAGGAGGCTTCATTTAGTTCTAACTTGGAGATTCAGAACTAAGAGACGACACGCTTACAGAATATCAAGTTTATTCATGCTTTTAATGAGGAATTTGAGTTTACTATGTTTGATATCCTGTAAATATCCTGTATTTTTTCATTATTAATAAAGCATTATCACCTATCAAAAATATCCTGTAAATATCCCAACTAGTGAGGCCCTTATCAGATGAGGTGGAGATTGAAATGAATTTGATGTTCATTCATATTATGAGTTTGAGGGCCCCAGGAGAAGTAACATTTCCATGGAAAAGCATCTAGTGTCCAAAGGTTCCAAAAATGATAGCTTTCTTTGTGAGGACAACAGCATAAGAGAAGATTCTAGCAGGTGAACTTCGATAAGTGATGTTGTATTTGTAGGAGCAGTGGAGAGACTGATCCATTTGCTACTGCATTGTGACATTGCATATGAATTGTGGAGTTTAATCTTTTCTGCATTTGGGGTCCATTGTATAATGTTCAAGAATATTGTCGAGCTACTCTCAATTTATACACACACACACATATAAGGAAAAAAATTTTAATAAAGAGAGACTACTTCACAAAAAGACACATAGTCTAAAAAATTACTATATATATATATATATAGACACACACACATACACATATAAGGAAATTTTATTAAAGAGAGACTACTTCGCAAAAAGACACGCAGACTAAAAAATTACTTTCAGTTTGGAAGAATCAATTTGGTAGCATTCTTCCTTTGTTTAGAACCAAACCCCTTTTATTATGTGGTCCCTGTGGAGGGAGAGGAATCACCATACATTCAAGGGTGTGGAAATAATGGTCATCTAGTTGAAAGTGTCTTTTATAAGATTATTGTTTGAATGGTCCACTTGTTTTGGGCCCTAGTGAGATACACTCTATTGTAGATTTCATTGAATTCCCTCTCCCTTGTAGATTGTAACTTTCATTCATATTAATTCTTTAGGAGTACTTTATGTAAATATCCTGTGTACATGAGGTAGTTCCTTTTCAAATTGATTACTTATTATTTAAAAAAAATGCCAATTTTATTCTACTTTATCAATTACTTGGTTTTGGGGTTTTCCATGGATCCTTTACCAACTGATTGAGGTGGGCTAAATGTATCTTTATGTGATTACCTCTTTTCTACAGTAATAAATATATTCATCCACTTTCCATTATCATCTCCTTCTTCACCAACTCCACCATGCTATTTTTGGCCCCCTTTATCTCTTCAATCCTTCAACTTAAGTCATATTACTCACTCATTAGTGCAACAATCATTAGCCATTGCTCCATGGGTAAACCAATTTAGGTGATTCTCCTAGTCTTTTCCTCACCAGGTTCACCCCGTCTTTGAATGGAGATCTTCATACCTTAAATCTTATATAACTCTTAATTTGTTAGGAAAAATCAAACAAGTGACTACCATTATAATGGTTGGTAGTACCTCACACAAAAGCACTAAGAGCTAACAAAAGATGCATTCATACATGCACACTCCATGAAAACATTATGATGTGCATTTTAAACATTACTTGGTATCTGTGAGGCGACCATGCAAGCTCCATCTCTGGCGAAATCCTTCCATGCCTTCAATTCCACTAGCAAGAATCAAGCGCCTATAAATGTATAATCAATGATATATTAGAGTGACTTTCAAAGATGATACAAGATTCAACATTATGTAACCATACATCTAGTTATAAGGAAAGCAAAGTTTGTAGAAATATGGTTCAATAGGATGCAGGGAACGCCAAAAAAGCTTCTGGGAGGATATGTAATTAAAAGAATAAAGCTTAGGTAGATCATATGATTGGCAACTTTCTCAACTTATGTTACTTTTAGGGCATTATCTTTCTACAAAGCAAGTCAAAAGCTTGGTAAAAGATAAGTTTGAGTTGACAGCCATTGTAAAACTCTTAGTCAAAATCAAATTAATCACCAGAAGTTCTCATCATGATAAAATCAAAATATATATAATGGTAAAAAGGATATGCGTAATTGACCCCACAAACATGCAATTGACCCCGAAATATAATTATAGAATAGCAGTAGGTGCAGCAAGTGAATCAACTACCCCCTATGGCCATATCACTGGCTATAATCCAATCAATATGTGCAAAAAAGCCGATCTTGGTGAACTCACATTGTTTGAGGCATATAGAGATTACACTCCGGTAACATGGATATCAATGATAAGCCTCAGGATTGAAAGATGCCTTCTGGATTTTATTTTATTTTTTAAATAACTTCAAAGATGCATTTTGCATGCATCTACATCACACTTAGCACACATCAAGGAGTGTCATATCTAGTTCACCTCATTTCATTCAATTTTATTACTTATAAACAAAAAGTAAAATACCTACTACATTTCGATTCACCATCATGCGAGGGTAAAGATTTTTTTTGCACTGGGCCCAAAACGTTCAAACTTACCATTGAGGAAGGGGGTCAAGCATTCACATTAAAGATTTCTCAAAGAAGGAAATCTTTCCTACATTCTATCTTCATTGGACGAGAAAACGCTAATTGGCTCCTAGAAACATTAGTTGACATAACAGTGGCTGATCAGAATAAAGATTTTATTACGAAAAAGTGAGGAGGGGACAAAGTGTTCATGGCACAAAGAGATACTAATGCATATAGATAGTTTGGGCTTTTCTGTTTGCCAAGCAAATGGCGAGTCAGAGATCTCTTACTTACTTTTTGCAGATGTTACGCTTATTTCCTGTAAGGCCCAGTCGGACCAATTACTATATCTAAGATGTGTTCTGTTATGCTTTGTAGCTATATTGAGGTTGAAGGTAAACCTGGCCAAATCCAAGCAGGTACTGGTTGGAGAGCTGAGGAATGTGGAGGAATTGATGATGTTTCTTGGCTGTAAGGTGTTTTTTTTCCAGCTACTTATTTAGGACTTCCTCTAGGAGCACAATTTGAGTTAAGGAGTATCTGGGATGGAGTGTTGAAGAGGCTGGGAAAAAATCCTCAAGGTGGAAGAGAATATATCTTTCTAAGGGACAAAGACTAACTCTTTTTAAGAGTACATTGTCTAGCTTCAAACATATTATCCCTCCTTATTTCCTAAGCCAGTTGGTGTGGAAAATATAATGGAAAAGCTCCAATGTCACTTTTTGTGCCGTGGTATGGAAGAGGAGTACAAATTCCATCTTGTGAAATGGAATACTTATTGTAATCCTTTGCCTTAGGGGGTATTAGGATCAGGAAGTTATTGGGTTTTTCTTTATGATGGTTAGAAATACTTACATACTAAATATGCTACCCCTGTAGCTTGAACCCACGCCCTCCCCCTGCTCCCCCAAGCACTTAGTACTTGGGAAGGTACCAACTCGCCCAAATGGTGCGTTGGTTGGTTTTTAATCAAGCACTACTAAGGAAATGGTTGTGGAGGTATATGGAGGAGAGGGATAGTGTCTTTGGAGTAGAATAATTAATTATAAGTATGGAGAGTCCTAGGGTGGTTGGCATGATCACCGGCGTGTGGGACAGCTTGCAAAAGATACATATCTTGAATTCTACATCATGACAACGGATAGAGATGTAAAGGTAGCAGATTAGATTGGATGGATTAACCCTTTTTGTATCCAATTAATACATGATTGGGAATTAGAGTCTGTGACTAAGTTCCTAGAGGACCTTTAGGCTGTACCTGTTAATCCTTTGGAAGATGGCAAAATGCTATAGCTTCCATCTATAACTATAAGTCGGGAATTTCAAGTTAAACTTTTATAAAACTTTGTTATCAGGGGGTGAAAAATCATAAGCATATGCAGAGTAAAAGCCCCATCAAGGGTGGCATTTTTCGCCTGGACAGCAGCAATGGGTAAGATCTTCACAATAGACAACTTATGTAGGATAGGTATAATAATTTTGGATTTGTGTTGTACGTTTAAGCGGGATGGGAAATCTGTGGATCACCATTATAACTTTGCTTAGGGGAGATGGAACTTGGTGTTCAGTTTGTTTGGGGTTAACCAGGTGATGCCCTAAACTATCACTGTTCGCTTGCAGTGTTAGAAAGGAAGGTGCAGGAAGCAAGATGGGATAGATATTTGGAAGGCCAGTCCCTTATGCCTAATGTTGTGTGTTTGGAGGGAAAGGAATGAGCAGATGTTTGAAGGAAGGGAGACTCCATTATTGTGATTGAAGGGCATGTTTCTAAGGATTATATATAAGTAAACTAGGTTATTAATCCCTCCTTTCCCTCTTTTTTCCTTGAATTTCTAGATATGCTAAATTTTAGACCTGAATTTATTTTTGTACCCTAGGCAACATCGGAATGGTCATTTGTGGATGGCTGCCCCGCACTGCTTGATGTGGTGTCTGTGGAGGGAGAGGAATAGCCAGAGTTTTGAAGATATAGAGAGAACTATGCCTGCACTCAAATTATTTTTTATTAGAACTTTGTTGGATTGGGTGTCAGTTATGCATTGTCAATCCTTATAATCTGTTAACAATTTGATAGATTCATGTAATTTGCGTGATTGATTGTATGATCCCCAGCTGTATACTCCCTGTATACTTGGACGACTCTATTTTTTTTATATCAATAAAATTTTATTTAATGGTTAAGATATGAGGATAAATTCAATACCAGAAAGCTTGACTGGTGGTTTAATTTTGGTTAGGAGAAGACACAAACATAGAACAATCTCTACAGCCCATTGCAGGAATTCATATAATCCCATTAGCACATCCTTATTAAGACATTACAAGCTAATAAACACCTACATAACATAGCACATCACTTCACAAAAATACCTCTCCAGTGATGTAACTTCTGATTCAAGCTGAGCAGCTCTTTCCTTTGCTTCATCTAGAGGCATTGATAACCCCAACTTGTGCTCACTATCTTGAAGTCGTTGTCTTAGTTCCTTATCCTGCAAACAACAATTATGAAACAATTGATGTGAAATGCTGAGTTACAGTTCTACTTATCAAAAAAAAAAAAAAATGCTGAGTTACAGTTCCAAAACTTCACTCACAAAATAAACCTTGAAGAGGGGAAATTAGAGAGAGGGAGAGAGAGAAGCAGAATAGTCTCACCCTTTTTTCAGCGCATTGTCGATACACGGCAATCTCATCTTGACAGAAAGGCTCAATATCATTGATTTGTAAGCCTGCAGTACAGTGTTAAAGTCTCCTTCAAATGACTACCCATAGAAAAATTCAAGATCCAAGCCATACATTTCATGCACACATCATGGTTTCTAAATTGATGCTACTGATGTCATTATCTAATTAATCCAGCCCCCACCCCCGCCTCCCAAAAAAATACCCCACCTTGGCCCTGATATGTCCTAGTCAAACTTTATCATTTACAATATCATGTAAGGCTACACATTGCTTATTAAGGAGATGAAAACTGGTGTTGGTGGATTGGTGTTGCATGTGTAAGGGAACGGGGAGACTGTGGATCACTTGCTTCTACATAGCTTAATATCTTAAGAGTTATAGAATATGGCATGTTTCCTGTTTGGGGTTCACTGGGTCATGCCACGTAGTGTGGTGGAACTTATAGCTAGTTGATCATGGAAGTTTCACAGACCCAAAACTAAAGTGCTTTGGAGTATGATCCCTCATTGTCTTATGTGGGTCATATGGAGGGAAAGGAATACACGTATTTTTGAAGGGGATGAAAGATCGATTCATGAGTTGAAGCTCTTTTTCTTTCAGACTTTGTTTGATTGGGCAAATGCTTTGGGTGTGGTTAATTTCATTTCTCTTCCTGATATAATGGATTTTTGTACTTTCATTCATGTTTAGTTTTTCTTCTTTGGTTTTTAGCACGCTGCCTGTGTGCCTTGTATTTTTTTCCCTATTTTTTATTTTCAATGAAGTTAATTGCTTATCAAAAAAAAAGGACCAAAGTTTAATTAAAAATTTATAAGTGGATGACCAACAAACTTTTTTCACCTTTCCTTTTCTTTATTAAAAAGGAAATTCCAATGACAAATGTGCTTGTTACCAATAAGTGTGTACCATATGCAGCACATGGGGTCTAAAATGTGCATTCTTTGTATGTACTACAAAACAAACGCACCCTACAAGTTAATATGGCACATGGTTATTGGTGACAACTGTGATGATCCCTGGCAGACTTCTAAGTGAAGAATTGAATTAATACAGGAAAGAAATGGGGCACAAACTATAGTCTTCAGACATTTTACATAGTAGAATTACTCAGTCCTAGCATTATAGATTATATAAAACAATGATAGAAACATGTCTTAGGCTTCTTATCAAAAAATTAAAACAATGATAGAAACTATTTTTTTTTTCCAAATCAAGAGGGAATTCTAACTCCAACGAAAGAAATAAAAATGCAAAACTTACACAAAAATAGATTCCGCAAAATCCCATCACATAAATCAACTCCTTCAAGCACATGGGAGGCAATTTCTGGTGGAATGAGGGGTGACGGTGGCCCCATCATTAGATCATCACCAACCAGAATAGTTTCCTCCATAGTTGGCTGTGAATCGACTGAAGCCAACAAACACAACAAAAAAATCATGAGTATAACTTAGTTATATGCTCAAAAGTTAACTTTCTTCTATGTTGAATAACTACGTCATTCTTGCCAGTGAACTCAACATGCAAAATAAATAAGGTGAGGCATTTTGATCTCAAAAGAGGTGTAAACTTCAAAGCATGGCCTTAAGCCAAAACTTATAGGCAAATGCTATTAGATGTATGGCAGCAACAGAAAAGATTATATATTGAATTAACTGCCATTGGCTCTACAATGCTTATACACCCAATTTGGGACAGTCATTGTCAAAATATTTCAAAAGCTATAGATTTATAAGTGGTATGGCTTTGGCTTGAGTTCAATTGCTTCAAAACTTGGAGCAAATGCTTAAACTTTACAATTATAGGAAGTTATACTACAACTCTTGAAAGTAACCAAACAAGAATACATGTTAAAACTACAACCTCGAGTATAGCCATGCATGTTACATGAATACAAAGTTGACATCACATTGAGAGTTATACTACTGACACATATTGACATAAACCTGTTTCTTTGGTCATCAATCTAGTTCTTGTTCTTGTAATCATACATATTAAATGAAGGAACAAGCACATTTCATGTTCAGATTTCCAACAACTTGCAGATTATGTCACATGGCACATAGATTTTTTTTTAAGCAACAAATACAACTTTACATAAAACTCTAACCCCTAAACTTCTCAGGAAAACAAATTCATATAATGAGCAATTTAGAAATAGTTATCCATATATTCAAATAAAATTCACTGAAGAACAACATATGAGAAATCTATAAAGTTTGAAATAGCTTTCCCTTACCATCCATTTTTGCTTTCTTGTTATCCTTCCACTACCAAAAGTCAGAGATCAATGAAATTAAGACTGGGTCAGTTGAAACCTGTAAATCATTAGAAACAAAACACTGAATAAAAAGAAACTTAAATGCACTTCAAAAGCTACAACTATTTAATACTGATTCTAATAAGCTAGCTTAAAATTTTCAAAACAAGTCACACTGAAAAAAATAAAAATAAATTAAAAAAAAAAAAGAAACCCATTGGTTTGTTCAACTCTAAAGTATGATAGGAACAAAAAAAAAGCATCACACGCTCTACATTACAAAAGAGAGAGAGAGTTATTGGAGCATTTCGTCGAACAGATGATAGGCATAACTTAAACCCACTTTCATTCCTAAATACAAAAGGAGAAAATCGAATTTCCCATTTTCTTCGTGCCCATAGAGTGTTGTCTCCATCAAGATTAAAGCTTTTTTTAAAACTTTTATCCCAATCAGGTTTTCTGATTTAAACCCATAAATTTTTAGTCCTAAACATGATTTTCCTACCCATAGATTCAAAGAAGAAGAAGAAAAAAGGACACCCTCCAACCTTGCTTCACCGAGAGGAGGAATCTCTTTCTTGCAAAAATGGTCACCACCGGCGGGATACTTGGAAGCTGGGTACAAGGGAGAGAGCTGGTGAGTGTCTTTTTCTTCCAAAAACGGTCACCACTAGTGCATAGCCACTCACACAGTAGAGAGAAGAAAAGGTCGGCAAATCGGAAAAGAATGCTAAACGCTGTTAAACGACCCGTTAAGTTACTTAATAATATCACGTGACATACACGTGACAAGTGCATGGGTCATCTAACGGTTTGAAAAGAAAGCCATACGGTAGATTTCAGATCTTTTATTTCCTAAGATACTCTACCAATAGATTTATTTAAATTCTAACCGCTCTTTAATGATTTAATGGTCTTGATTCTGTGATGTCAGTATTCTATTAACAATATTCTTAAAATAATAAAATAATATTGCAAACAAAACAATTAAGATTATTGTTAGTGGAATACTAACATGGCAGAATCTAGACCATTAAATTATTAAAGAATGATTAAGATTTAAGGAAATTTATTTAGTAGAGTATTTTAAAAAATCTAGAAGATCTAAATCTCATATTGTGATCTGACATTCACATGATAATGCCATAATTGAAAAGATCATTTATGTATAAATTTTTTTTAAGAAAATAAAATAGATATTATTAAAAAAAACTGAGCCAATATCGGCTAAAATTATAGAATTTAGATGTAGAGGAACACTCTCCATCCATACCATGAAATCACTTACATGACTAGTATGTCTAGTATGATTATGAGTTATAGCGTTGTCTTGTCTACAGGTATGGGATAAAGTAACTGCATAAAAGGTCTCTGCAAGAATCTTAGCTTCAGCAAGCAGAGTAATTCTTAGGTACTCTCGGAACACGGAGAATGGTGCTCCCTCTTCTCACATTCATGGTGGAGTCCGCTCATTAAATTCATGGTGGAGTCCACCATGAATGTGAGAGGAGGGAGCACCATTTCACTATACTCCGGGACTACCTAAGAATTTTCCCAGCAAGCAAATGGTCAAACAAGGTTAAAGATTCTTCTTCACTTCTAAGAGCATTGTTCACAATTTCCCAATCACCCTCAAGTATATTAGAGGGAAACCCACAAATCATTGGCAAGTCGAAGAGCATAACAACTGCTTTAATTTGTTTTTAAGAATTTTTTTCGAGTTAGTCATTAATAAACTTAAATTATATAAGATCTAATAAAAAGATAACTTCAAAAAAATCAACAACAAAAAAGTGCAAATACATAAAGATTTACTATTTCCTTTTATGAGTTTTATTATTTTGAAATTGTTGAATAATTGTTTCATTATCAATGCTGTAAGTTACATCTCTTCTAATATACATAGTCAAGTAATCATTTATTCATTGATATCTCATTCGATTACGCAATTCATTTTTTATATATTTCATTGTTCAAAATTTTCTTTATATTGTTGCAGTCGTGACAGGTCAAAACTAACTTCACAAGCAAATAAGACTAATAGATATATGAAATTCTTCTGTGTCTCCACTAACTTTTCAACAAGGTCACCAATTCCTTTAAGCTCTAAAAACAAGTCATTGTTATGCATATCAAAAATGTAATTATGAAATTAACTGTCAAGTGCTAAGAATCTGCTCAAATGGATATAACTCTATTTGTTAGACATTTTCTATTTGTTTGAAATGACCTAATATATTATTAAGGAGACAAAAGTTTAACTTTGTTAGGCTTAAAAAAATTTAAGGTGGTCACAATTTTTTTTTTTTCAAGGTATGCAAATAATAAATTTTTTTAAATATTATATATATAATTTTTGTAGGGACTGGGTTTACGCACTATTCCTAAGGGATAAGTGGGTTCAAGCCCAATAAGCCCAATACAATAAATTTGTAGATAGTGGTTAGAAGAACTAAGAGTTAATCAGTGTGACAATAGTTGAAGATAATTAAACTAGTGAACAATTAACGCCAGCATACCTCTATGCAAATAATGCATTCCTCGGCCTTAATCCGAGGAGTTTTAATTTGTATTTCTAAAATGATTATGAAAATGGATACAAGGTTAGTTCAAATAGCTACAGTGTTCCTTCTTTCACTGGCATTAATTGTTCACTAGTTTAATTATCTTCAACTATTGTCACATTGATTAACTCCTAGTTCTTCTACCCACTCTCTACAAATTTATTGTATTGGGCTTAAACCCACTTATCCCTTAGGAATTGTGCGTAAACTCAGTCCCTACAATTTTTTTTCCAAGTTAGAGTGTTCTTGTGACCACCCTGCCTTCAATGTGGAGCCGCCCCTACTTTGTTAATGAGTCATGTGATTTGTTTAAATAATACATATGGATAGTCTTATAAATCAGGGTAAATTACACTTTACAACCTTAAACTATACCTCATGTTACACTTTACACTTCAAATTTTTCGAATGCACTTTTTACACCCTAAACTATGACCCTTGTTATACTTTGCACCCCAATGTTAAATTTGCTATTAATTTGAATGTTAGGAATATGAAATAATTGTTGTAATAAATGTTGTAATCCCTTTAGTTAGTTAGTTAATTGAGATTAGGATAAGTTAGTTAAGATTTGATCGAGCACATGTAGCTCATTTAACACAGTTTAATTTATAGAGCACATGTTGAATTAACTAGCCAACTATCTTAAGCCATGTGGGCCAATGAGATTAGTGCTAGTCTCCTATAAATATATAATTGTAATTCAACATTAGATATCAAATGAAGAATAAACCATTGCTTAATGCATCTTTCTCTCTTAATCTCTTTCTTTCTCTATGGAGGGTGACTACCTCGAATTAAGTCAATTTCCCTACAATTCCCATCAATCCCCCAACAATTCATACCCATCCCCATTAAGAACCTCTAGGTTCCTAACATTGAATGAAAAAATATGACACCACGTGAAAAGACTTAATTGTCATTTTTCCCAGTGCTTTAAAAACAAAAAATAAATTACACTTTACCATCCTAAACTATGCTTTTTATTACACTATGCACCTTAAATTTTGAATTTTCATCCAAGTTTACAGCAAACTTAACGGCAGGGTGCAAAGTATAACATGAGTCATAGTTTAGAGTGCAAAACGTGCATTCGAAAAGTTTATGGTGCAAAGTGTAACATAAGGTATAGTTTAGGGTAGTAAAGTATAATTTTCCCTGTAAATTGTCACATAATGACTTTGGAAATAAAGCTCCAAACATGACAATTTTTTTTTTCTACTTTTCATTTGTCTTACTCTGGTCTTCGGCTTCACTTCATACATGTCAAGTTTGAGATTTTGAGTTGCTGTTAAAATGTTGTAAAATTTCATTCTTGCTATATATATATATATTGAGAGAGAGAGAGAGAGAGAGAGAGAGAGAGAGAGAGAGAGAGAGAGAGAGAGAGAGAGAGAGGAGTGTTTTTATTTATTTATTTTTTTAGGAAGGCCGTAGAGTATTTATTAGTAAACCATAAAAAGATTTTTCAATTTTCTATAAAAATTTTCCTAAAATAAATAATTAATGTAGAACATATATACATTAATTGTACCTATATATATATATATATATATATATTTTTTTTTTTCTTTTTCCTTTCCTTTTTTTAGAGAATTAGGGTGCGTTTGTTTTGGGTGAAAATGGTTTCCGGAAATGCTTTTCTGTAAATGCGGGTGTTTGGTTGCGCATGAAAAATACATTTTCCGAAAATGTTTTTCAATTTGACCGTGTGTTGGGTGTAAAATCATTTCCGTTTATATTTTACCTTCAAATCTCATTTTTCTGAAAACAGAGAGAGAGAGTGAGAGTGAGATCGCGCTCGCGCGCAAAGAGAGAGAGAGAGCCTTCGACCCACCGATCTTCGACTTCGCCGGCGAACCCAAAGCCCAGATCACACCACGAACCCAGAGCCTTCGACCCAGAGCCAGAGCCTTCGACTCACCAATCTTCGACCCAGAGCCTTTGACCCACGAGCCTTTGACTTCGCCGGCGACTCAGAGCCTTCGACTTCGCCGGAAACCCACAAACCGATCTCTATCTTTGTGTGCGATTTTGATTTCTGTGTGACTTTGATTTTTGTTGTTGTTGTGGTGGTGTGGGTGGTGGTGTTTTGGTGGTTTTCCTGTTGTGTGGTGGTGGGTTTTGCTTGCTTGCCGTCGGTGGTGTGTGGTGTTGTTTCGGTGGTGTGTGGTGTTGTTTCGGTGGTGGGTATAAATTTCGGTGGTTGTGGGTTGTTGTTGGTGGTTGCAAGTGATGGGTATTTGGCTGTGATTTGTTCTGTGGATTGGGATTTGGCTGTGATTTTGAAATTTTCTGTAATAAAATTTGCTTGGATGCTGAGAAAATAGCTAAGAAAATCTGAAAAATTTGTAGGAAAATAGCATTTTCAGAATAGAACCAAACACATGAAAATATTTTCTACAACAATTTTCATAATGCAACCAAACATTTGAAAATATTTTCCTTTCCCGAAAATAGCATTTCCGGAAAATATTTTACGGGAACCAAACACAACCTTAGTTTTGTTGCACGTGCAAAGCACACACGTCTAAGGAACACATGAAAAACACCATCTAAGAATATTCATATAAATAACTAAGGGTCAATTTGGAATCCGCTTATTTTGTTAAAACTAAAAACTTTTTACTGAAAGTACTATAGATAAAGGTAAAAGTTAATTGAAATAGTACAGTGAGACCTATAAATAGTACCAAAAAGTGCAATGAGACCCATAAATAATAGGAAAAATAAACTAAATAGTAAAATAAGCTGGTTTTTTAATTTGGAGTAAACATACCCTAAATGGCACTGATCTTATCTTGACTTGCTTTAGTTAAAACTTATCATCTTTTTTTTTTTTTTTTTTTTTTGAGAAAATATAAAATAAAAATTTATTTGCATCAAACCTACTTTAAAGAGTTGTTTGTCAAACAGATGCTAAAAGTAAAATCTAAAGTCTATAATTTTCATTTTAAAGTGAGAACTGGTTATTATATCTCTACCAGCACAATGTTTCGGCCACTGCATTTCAAAAATATATATAAAACAACTGCAGTAATAATTTGTGTTTTTGAATTGGCTCATCAATTTCATTGGTGTAGTGAGAAACTCCTCATAAAATTGGCCGACCGCACCGATGAGCACCCCAAAAAAGCAACTCAAAATTAAACAAATTATGATGAATTAAATTTTTTGATAATTATGGTTGGGGAAAGGAGATTAGAAAATGGTGGGTTACGTCGCCCATAAAGTTCTACATAGGTCTTATAGTACAGAGGCTGATGTATGGAGTGTAGGAGTAATAGCTTATATTCTATTATGTGGTAGTCTTGCATGTCCAAAACGAGTTATAGGGATGTTGAAACTGAGACCACATGCGTTTTTTTTTTTTTTTTGATGGGAGACCACATGCTTTTTAATTGTTGTCTAGTTGCACAATATAATATCTGAGGTGAAAGTATTTTATTACTTCCCAACTATATGTATAAGGGCAATATTTCATTTTGTGATGAGGATAAGATAAAATGAATGTTTGAGCAATCTGATTCCATTGCAATTATACGTCTTTTTGCCTGAATGCCTCCTTGTGATATAACATGCCTAGCGGTGATGAGCCATTCAGCCTTGCTTGGGACAATTTATTTGTATCATGCAATCTTTTATTTTTCCTATTAAAACACGATACTATTGAATATACAATGTTGTGGATAGGAATTTGTGATTTGCTCAGAGAAAAAAAAAAAAATCCTATAGCTGCGTTTTAAAACATGGCTATAGAATGTATAATAGCGGCATTTGTTAAAAGTGGCTAATGTACACCTTATAGCCGCAGCTATACCTATAGCTGCGTTTAAAAAAATATGGCTATAGAACTGTCAGACCTACAATGCCACAGCTGAAAACGCAGCTCTAGGCCAAATGGGCCTATAGCCACGTTTTTAGGAGTTAAAAGTTAGAACCGCATTTTTTGAAATGTGAATTTTTGTTGAAAACACTAGGAGATATCTATTAAGTCAAGTCTATTAAGATGAGTCCATTAAACAAGAGAAGTCATTATAGGTTTACGATAGGCGTAATGGGTTGAAGTAGCCTACTAAAAAGTCCATGATTCCGGTGATCTTAGCTATCAATAATGGGACAGACAGCAAAATACACTAAAAAAAAAGAAATAAATAAACACATTTGACCATAAAAAAAAAAAAAAAAAATTGTATTAAAGTTGTTCTAGGCAAACGTTAAAATCTCACAACATTTATAATGTTTTAAGATCAATCGTTCACATATATTATAGTAAAATTTAAAATATTTTTAATATTTTTCGTCTGAACAAAAATATGTTGGTGATTGGGCTATTAATTTCCATTTATGAAGGCCGTTTCAGTTTCCTGAATTTCGCCCTCAAAATACCTGAATAAAAGGGCGGTGACGGTGGTGGTCAATGATCGTCATGTATTTTCTTTGATGATCAAAGAAACTATCAAAATTCTCTTTTGATTTTTGCACCGACTTTAATCCGTCCAGTTTCCTGACTATGGGCGATAATTGTTTCTTTCTTTTTTTAAGCAAAAGTGGGAGTGAGTTGGGTACAGACTGTACAGTGGGATGGCGATAAATAATGTGTAGTCATTACCATAAATGCTCCACCGTGGGTACATAAGTTAAATTTTATTGAAAAATCAAGATAGCCTAAAAATATAAAAATAAAATTACAATCATAGAAATAAATTTTTTTAGAAATATTTTTTAACCTACGACATCCCCTATCATATATAAAAATAATTTGATTCAAAGTTTCCTCTCATCCGAAATAATGTTATTTTGTTTATTTAGATATTTTTCTCAAAAAAAAGTTTTCATTTAATATAATTTATTTGGCTTAAAAAATGGGTTTGGAAAAAATAAATGACGAAAATTTAAAATATTATACATATCATAGACGATATATTCTAGGAAAAAGAAAACATAAAATACCAAATATATATAGTTTAATACTTTCTTCTTTCTACATTTTTTTTTTTATATTAGTTGTGAAACTTGATAAATTTTCATTTTTAAAATTTTTTTAAATAAATATTAACTATTATAAATTTATTATATTTATGCATATTACTAATTAATAAATAATTAAATTATCCACCGATCGAACCTCAATGAATCAAATAACCAAAAATCTTTTTTTTTTCAATTAATTAAGTCAAATTTTCAAAACGTTTCCATGTGTATATATTACAAATCGCAAAACAAGGGTGCCCAAAATCAATACCCTATTAATCTACTATATATATACTCATACTTGGTTTGCATGGAAAGTGACAGACACGTAGGTCCAATAACTGTGACCACAATTTTCAAAAAAAAAAATTCTCTCTTCCCAGTCCAATTTGTCTGTCTGTCTGATGTGAATGGAGCAAATGGAGAAGAGGATTGCAATCATCGGTGCCGGAATCAGTGGCCTACTTGCATGCAAATACACAATGGAGAAAGGTTTTAACCCAATTGTCTTTGAGGCCCAGAGCGGCATAGGGGGAGTTTGGTCCAAAACTATAGACTCCACCAAGCTCCAAACCCCAAAACATGTTTACCAATTCTCAGATTTTGCATGGCCACATTCAGTGAGAGAGACATTCCCTGATCACAACCAAGTGATGGAGTACATTAAATCCTATGCTATGCACTTCAACATCCTTGGTAGAATCAAATTCAACTCAAAAGTAATTAATGCTGACTATGTTATGCCCTCCGATGAAGACATTCTTTCTTGGGATTTGTGGGGCAGCACCGGGGGACCCTTCTCGCCAACTGGGAAATGGAATGTCATCGTACAGGAAGGTCGAGAAAATTGCGTGTCAACCAAGGTAAAGGGCATGTTTGGAAAGAGATTTCTAGTAATATTGTGAAAAAAGTATATGAAAATACGTATAATGTTATTTAAACACTGAAAACTGTTGTTTAAAATACAGTAACAAACAGGCCCTAAATTTTACAAACTAATGTGTTATCAATTTTTTTTTTTTTTTTTTTTTTTTTAAGTAAGATTTTGAGGTGACACCAGTCAAATTGATGATCACAGTTGCAAGTTTGTGTAGTAAAATTTATTGTGGCTTTATAATTTTTTTTTTTATGAAAATTAATTACTAGCATAATCATTAGGTGTACCAAGTGGATTTTGTGATCCTTTGCATCGGAAAGTTTAGTGATTTGCCAAACATCCCGGATTTTCCAATAAACAAGGGACCTGAGGTGTTTGATGGCGAGGTTATACATTCCATGGATTATGCTGCAATGGACAGCAATCGTGCGGCTGAATTCACCAAAGGAAAGCGGGTCACAGTTGTTGGATTTCAAAAATCAGCAGTGGATGTAGCAGCAGAAGTGGCTAAAAGAAATGGTATGAGCTCAAATAGCATGAATATAATCATAATATTAAATAGCATAATTTTTTTCCCCTTTTTCTGTTCTCTGCTCGGTTCTATTAATATTTTAAGGATCAAGAATATCACACCATCTTTTGTCCCAATATGAACGTTTCACTCTAGGTCCACCAACTCGGTTATGTGTCCTTTTTCCCTTTATAAAGTAACCAAAATAGAAAATGAAAGAGAAAAATCAAATAAAAGATAGTGTAATTGGTAGAGTGAAATATGAAAATATGTTTCCGAAATGAAAACGTAATAGGATTTATAATCATACAAAAATAGTATATTATAATGGGTGCTGTTAACTAGTATTTTACTGTAATTGTTAATAAATATTTAAAGGAAATTTTGACAAAAATTAGTTTAAAAAATTAATTTTTTTTTTTTTTTATAAAAATTTTCTAAAAATATCATAAACCAATGTGCTTAAGGCATCGGTTAACTTTTTTCTATTACAATTAAGTGCAATTATCTAGGAGAGTGTTGAAGCAACAATTTGGATAAGTTGAAATAATACGCCTTTCTTGATTATCAACCTATTAATTTGTTGCTAGGACCAAGGCATCCATGCATATTGCTGTTCAGGAAAGTGCATTGGACGGTTCCTGATTACATAATCACACTTACCTTTCAAAACTTAAATCGGTTGACAGAATATATAGTCCACAAGCCTGGTGAAGGATTCTTCCTTTGGCTCTTGACTCTTATGCTTTCACCATTGGTAAGTTTCTCTTAATGCTTCTATACCATCATTGAATACAACATTACAAAATTCTATTGATGGAACTGACCCAAAAGACTAAGATTTCAGCTCTGGATATTTTCAACTTTGGTTGAGAGCTATCTCAAATGGACCTATCCATTGAAGAAATACAATATGGTGCCGAGCCATAGCTTCCTCCGACAGATATATTCATGTATGTTCACAGTTTTGCCAGCTAATTTCTATGACAAAGTCAAAGAAGGAAGCCTCATTCTGAAGAAATCACATAACTTTAGCTTTTGCAAAAATGGTTTAATTGTGGATGGTGAGGCCACACCTGTAGCAACAGATATTGTTATTTTTGGTACTGGATATAAAAGTGATGCAAAGCTCAAGAACATTTTCGCATCAACTTACTTCCAGAAATGCGTGTTTGGGTCATCAGCTCCCCTGTACAGGTATCTGGTATATCCATTATTCAAAATATAATTCGTAAATGACAACATTTTTGTCCACAACTTTAATATGATTGACTGTGAGTGATTATTTGTTACTTTTATATAAACTTATCAATTTTTATTTACCGCTCACAGTCAATTACATCAAAATTATGACACAAAAGTCGTGTCCAAAAATTTTCTCTATAAAATAACACACATAGCTTGCTTTTTAAATTCGTGATATTCATAATAACTCAATTCACCCTTGTGTTGAATTTTCGTTACTTTATTGGACGAAGATGAAATTTTCGTCTAATAAAACTGACGGAATTTAAATAAAATGGTAAATTATGTCATTTTAAATGTGATTTAGAAAAGTCAACTTTGTAACACATATGTGACCAAAGACCCTAGGTCTCTTTACATTTTAACCCAAAATTCTATATATAGGAGTTTCAAAGGCTACATATATAGTAATTGCAACTTATACTAGACCAAGATACTGCAATACATGCATGAGTAAGCAGTAGTGCTCCGAGAGTATTGATCTAATAATTTTCCTAGATGCATAATGCATAACCTTTGATCTAATGTTTTAAATGCAGGGAATGCATTCATCCACGGATTCCAAATCTAGCAATACTGGGATATGCAGACAGTCCTGCAATCTTGTTTACCACAGAAATGAGAAGCAAATGGCTAGCACATTTTCTCGCTGGAAAGTTTAAGTTACCATCCATAAGAGAGATGGAAGATGATGTGATAAAGTGGGAAAAATTCGTGCGATGTTATGCTAGGCAGAGCTACAAAAGATCTTGTGTGAGTGTGCTATTGCAAATATACTGCAATGATCAACTTTGCAAAGACATGGGGTGTAATCCAAGGAGGAAAAATTGGTTTCTGGCCGAGTTATTTGCTCCTTATGGTCCTTCGAATTACAAAAACCTAAGTAGGCCTATGTAGCTCAGTTCCAGGTTGACGATAATCTTTTTGGTTATTTAACTTTTATTCACCATTGTAGGACATGACTTTTTGACTTATGTTACTCATCCCTTACTTTGTTCTACAGTTTAATAATAGATACCAAAATTTGGATTAGCATTAACGCACAAGACAAAATGATAAGGAAAAAAAATCCATTTTAGTATATATTGTTTACCAAAATATAAATATGTGCTTTCATAACAATAATACAATGTAAAAATAAATGATTTTTTATGGACCATATATACAAGATTAATGCATTCTAAAAATGATTATTAACCATAAAAACGTTAAAATTGTTGAGATTTATCGTTACAGAAATTTTGTCAAAATTATAATTTAGCATTCAAGAAGAAAGTGTCAAATATTTTGTAATAAATCACATCACTTTCAAGTAAAATTCACGAAAAAGTTTTTAATAAAATAAAAATTTTATTGATACTTAAAACATTACACTCACTTAGCACCACAAACTACTCTCAAGTAGTTCTCTCTTGCCATTTCACTTATACTTGCATTTGCTTTCTAGCCTATGCTTATTGGATACTAAACTTGGATTTCTTGCAATCTCACCTGTTGGATAATTTGGTACATTCCTTAGAAAGTCTTATATGGAAATTACAAAACCAACCTATACTACACAGTCTACACTTCAAAGGAAAAGCATTAAAAACCTACAACCTAAAAGTTGAAAAGTTTGAATGCACGATAAAGAAAAGTCAAGAATGGCAACTTCTCTTCAACTTGAACTCTTCCATCTCTACGTTGCACATGCTTTCCTCGCACAATTAAAGTAGGAAAATGCCTTAAGGTAATAAAAAAATTTATTGAAAAAGAAAAAAATTTATTAATATTTTAACAATTTTTTTTATTTTTAATAAAAATAATACCAAAATTTTCTTAAAATAAATTATTAACTATTCTCCAAAGAACACCCAGTAGCATAACCTTAAAGTAAAGTTCTATTAATAAAGTTTTTACATTAAATCAAATACACCGAAATGTCTTCCAATATGCATGTGATGTGCTTGCTCTTTTCTTTTCTTTTCTTTTTGTTTCTTTCTTGAGCGTTTTGGCTGTTGGCCTGTTGCTAAGTGATGTGATGTGCTGTAGAGGTTGATGATTTGGACAAACAAGGCGGCCACACCCAGTTTAGCAGATCTTTTAAGAACTTATTGCTGGAGCTTTATTGATGATATTTTAATGGTTTCTAAAACGACTAGAGGAAGCACAACTGTGAGTAGGACTAGGACTGGAGTAGAAGAGAAAGTGTTAGGCCGGCTATATATGTTTTCACTGTTCCTCCTTGTATTCGACTACGAATATTTTAATGTGGAATTCACGTTTAAACAAAAAAATTTATTAGTACCCTTCGGGTACAGCTGATTTTCCCAGCACTGCGTTTTTTTTTTTTTTTTTGTTTGAGAAGCGCATTTCAGTAAGTAAAGTGCTTTTTTAGTGGGTCTGTGCACTGTTTACGGTACTCACAAATTTCTTTTTTTAACAAAATTTTCATTAAAAATAAATCCCACGGGGCCACGGTACTATTCACACATTTAAAAATTATTTTGCTATAGTGTTTTCAGTTTTCAGATTTTAGTTTTTAGCAAAATAAGCGGTATCTAAACGGACTCTAAGTATTCATACCTGTCGATTCTTATCGTAAAAACCAATGGAACCTTTTTGGATATGGAGACATGAATCACACATCTATATCTATATATTACTAAAAGCTGAAGTATGACATTTATTGCTGCTGAGCTCCTGTTGCGCCACCTCATCACCACGTCATTCGCCACATAATAATTATTTATTATTTATTCCTTTTTTTTTACAAAAAATATATATATATATATAAATAGATTATTGACTTTACATATTCATTTTTGTCGGTTTTAACATCTATATATATTTCTTTTTTATTTCCAATTTTCCTATAATTTTTTTTACATTCACTTATTTTTTAAATATTTACACTTTCTTCAACCTTTCTTCTTCCCTTACATTTTCATCTCCCCACTACCCTCTACTTTAATATAGCTATTCATCTTTCTCTTTCATCTTCCTTTATTTGTCTCTTCATATCCCTTCCCTCTTACTATAAATTTGTCACTCTTTTCCATTCTTTGCATAGTTTTCTCTCACAAGAAGGTTCTCTCTCTCTCTCTCTCTCTCTCTCTCTCTCTCTCTCTCAATGTTTTGGTGGATTTTTATTTTTTATTGCATCTCCGCTTTAGGTTGATAAATTTTTGTGTTTTTAAAAACTCTAATTTAGGTTGATACGATTTAGTTTTGTGTTTTAAGTTATTATTATTATTATTTTGCTCTTTGATTGTTAAATTTTATCCGATTACATTATAAAAAATTAAAGGTAGTAGATAACAATAAAATAGTATTCTATTACATACCATAATTTGGATAATTTAGTGTTTATTGTTATATCTTTTAATTTTTCTTATTTTTTTCTTCTCTTCTATTTACTCAATATTGAAATTCAACCACATCCTCCTTATCATTAAATTATTTATATTTTCTCTCTCTTTTTGTTTTAAAAAATAAAAAATGTAATTTTTTATTGTGCTCATCAAATTGTACTCATTTTTTTTAACATTTACACTTTCTCCAACCTTTCTCATTCTCTTTACCTTTTCACCTCCCCAAACATTTTACCTTGATATCACTCTTCCTCTTTCCTTTTATCTTCCTTTATTTTGTTTCCTTTTATTATCATCCTCTTAGTATAAATTTGTCATTCACTCTTCCATTCTTTACATAATTTTCTCTCACAAAAAAGTGGACATTTCCCACTCTTTCTCCCTCAATTTTTTGGTGGATTTTTATTTTTATTTTTCTTGCATATCTATTTTAGCTTGATAAAGTTTTGTATTCTTTAGAACTCTATTTTGGTTGATGGGATTTAGTTTTGTGTTTTAAGTTTTCTTTTTATTTTTTTTTATTTTATGACTTTGATTGTTAAATATTATCATATTGCATTATAAATAATTAAAAATAGTATATAAGAATGTACTACTATTATATTACATAGAATTATTTGGATAAGTTAGTGTTTATTGCTATGTATTTTATTTTTATTTTATTTCTCATATCATTTTATTAACATTTAAATTCAGCCACATCCCCCATAAAAATAAATAACTAAATAAAAACCTTTGACATATCACTAACATAACTACATCTATAACTATTTAAGCCATCCATGATATCTATTTCTTATTAATAACTATAAAATTTACAACTAGCAATGGAACATACAAAGTATTAAAGAATAAATGAAGGAAGAAAAAAAGAAATGAAATCAAACGTCAATTAATAACTATTATTTGGAAAATAAAAAGGTGGTAAAGAGGAGTAAGAAATAAAATAGAAATGGCTATACAGAAGACATTAAAAACTTTATAGTGCAATAAAATCAACAATTAAATATAATAACACAAAATTTAAACTTAAAACTAATCAAACTCTAACTAGGGAAATTATATATATATATATATATATATATATTCATAATCTTCATACACCATAACTTAAAAAAACTTATTGAATAGTTCTACCTCTCATTTAATGTCTAGTTTATACAAATCATCAACCAATAAATATATTATAATGGTTAAAAATGTTATAGATAAAATTATGAAAAATATGATAAAACTTTTTTTTTTTTAACTCTTTATAAAGTCTAGAAACTAAAATAGTATTTTATCTAAAAAATTATCACGCACAACTTACACGTCTTCTACTAGTTTTTCTAAATTATGAAGACTAAAACTTCAAAATTTAGCCCGCTAAAAAAATCAGAGTTTGGAAAAGGACTCCTCGTAATAAGCCAACTCAAGTTGTAGCTGCCTGCGCACCTAGTGAAAATAGATTCGTTTCCTCAAAGGCGTTAATTTTTACGTAGGAGATAACGTAAAAGAATCTTACAATAATTAATGCTTTTCCCTCTTGTTTTTAGTGTTCTTAGTTTGTACCAATCCTTGGCCACCTCACATATAAATCAAGTAGAAGCTCTTGCAGTTTCCTCCAACTTAAAAGAAAGCCAAAACAATGAAAATGGAGGTAGGAATTGTGTCCAAGGAGCAAGTCAAACCATCTTCCCCAACACCCTCTCACCTCAGAACATTCAAGCTTTCCCTTTTAGATCAGCTTATTCCTGCTCCCTATGCTCCAATCATCCTCTTCTTTCCCATAAATGACTGCTCAAACCTTAGCAACATTCCCAAGAGGTTAGAATTGCTAAAGAAATCATTGTCAGAGACCTTAACTCTATATTATCCACTAGCTGGAAAGATCAAAGATGATCTCTGCATCGATTGCAACGATGAAGGGGCTTATTTTGTGCACGCCCAAGTTAACGTTTGTCTATCTGAATTTCTTAGCCAACCTGACCTTTTATTACTACATAAGTTCCTTCCTTGTGAACTCATTTTGAAAGAATCAGATGTTGGAACTTACGGGACAAATATTCAAGTAAGTGTCTTCAAGTGTGGTGGCATAGCCATTGGAGTGTGCATTTCACACAAGATCCTTGATGGTGTAGCACTGAGCAGCTTTCTTAAGGCATGGGCTACAATAGCTAGAGGATCTTATGAAGCATTATCTGTATATCCCAATTTTGATGCAACTAATCTCTTCCCCACAAATGATTTATGGCTTAGAGATTCATCAATGGTTATGTGGGGTTCATTGTTTAAAAAGGGAAAGAGTGTGACAAGAAGATTTGTGTTTCATGCCTCGGCAATAGCCACTCTTAAGGTGCAAGCAACCAGCTCATGTGTGCAACACCCTAGGCGTGTAGAGGTGGTTTCAGCTTTCATATGGAAGCTTGCCACGGCTGTCTCTAGAGAAAACAATGGTTTCCAAAAGCCTTCCGTATTGACCCATTTAGTGAATCTGCGAAGAAGATTAGCACCGCCTTTGCCGGAGTATTCTACTGGAAATCTCCTTTGGATAGCGGCTGCTCGGTGCATGGGCAATGATGAGTTAGTATTGCAAGGCTTGGTGGGTGAGATAAGGGGTGCAATATCAAAAATTAATGGCGATTTTGTTAGAAAACTGAGAGGTCAAAAGAGGAATTCTGTGATGTATGAGTCTCACAAAGAAATAGGAGGGCTAGGGTCCATTGAGGAAGCAGACTACTTTGGGTTTAGCAGTTGGTGTAATTTTGGATTCTATGAAGCTGATTTTGGGTGGGGAAAGCCTATATGGGTCAGCAGCATTGGTTCAAGTGGTTCTGTGTTCATGAATCTAGTAATTTTGGCTGACACAAGGTTGGGTGATGGGATAGAAGCTTGGGTAACCTTAGATGAGCAAGACATGGCTAGATTAGAATTCAATCCAGAGCTCCTCACATTTGCTTCCTTGGATCCCAGTCCCCTGTCTAGACAAGTAGTTTCTACTTGTCACCTAAAGCCTCTTGATTAAATGGTATTGTCGAATTATCCTACAAAGGAGAACCTAGGTTGGAATACTCCAATCTGTTTTAAAGGGAAAAAAGAAAAGAAACAATAAAGGTGATATTATTCTTATTTTGGTTGTAGTTTTGTTAATTTACTTTTTTTTCTTAAATAAATATCTCTTACACACCCACTTACATACATCTTACACGCATGTTTTGTACTGCATGTGTATAAGTGGGCGTGTCTACATTTGTAATAAACATTACCCTTTAAAAATAAATACTCTATTACACAGACTCTAGTATATTTATAATACACACAATAAGAGTAGTATTGTTTCTTACATACACTATAGTGTACACATAGTACACTTTAGTGTCCATTACCTTCTATTTGGGCTATTTTATTAGGCCACATGGCTCAAGGCAATCTAAAGCCCAAGGAAAACCCAAAATCACAAAAAGCTATACTAATTGGGTTTTTTTTGCCAATAATCTTCACGATTTTCAAATTGGGGCAAGAATCACAAGTTTCAAGTACATTTTGTGACTCCCATCAAAAAAAAAAAAGTACATTTCGTGACATGGAGAAGATCTGGGATAATTGAGCCAATTATGTGAAGTGAAGAAGCTTTGCAATTTATACCAGGCCAAGATTCTGCCTTACATGCATGAGTAAACAGTACTTTGAGTCTCCGAGAGTATAGACCTAATAATTTTCCTACATGCATAATGCATAACATTTGATAATATTAATGTTTTGATTGCAGGGAATGCATTCATCCTTGGATTCCAAATCTAGCAATACTAGGATATGCAGACAGTCCTGCAATCTTGTTTAGCACATTAATTGTAATAATATTCTGTTTCACAAAGGGCACATTTCTTCTCAACAAATGTTTTAAACCTATTGATGATTTAAATATCCATAAACTTTTCCATTTTTAATTATATTGGTGGTCATAAAAATCTAAAGGGTTCACACTTCACAAGCCAAAAATACAAGTTAGCAAAAGGTCGAAGTGGAACCACATCAAAATTATGGTATGAACATGAAGGCATCGAGCTGGTATACAAGGTTACATACGAGACTTTAAGCCCAATAGCGCTGGAGCTCTGACTGAGAGATAAGTACTACAATGAGATGAGAACTCATTAAAATTAACCTGCCCAAGAAACAAGCTTTAATTAAGGATACCTGACAGGTTTTCAATTGAGAATAAATATTATAATCTAGACCAATCAAGCAATTTCTAATTCAAGAACATATCACAAAAATGTAAAAGATAAGAAATCAATTAAAAAAGGAATTAATTTGTTCAAATAATAGATTCATTTATCAAGATTGCAGTTTCTAATATTATGCAGCCACACCTTACCCACATAACCAGGTTTTTTAGTTTTTCTTCCTTTATTAATTTGTTTTTATTTACACAAGACATCAATCCAATAGCCTCCAGCATCAAAACTACACTAAATTTTTGAAAATAATATCATATGCAATGCGAGGCTCAAAAATTTTTCCAGTGCCCCAGATTAAATATCCTTTCATTTGCTTCAAAAAAGGCCGAAGATGATCTGCTGATAAGGCCTTTCAGTGTATGACTAGTGGGCTTGTAGAGGAACTAAAACCACAAAAGAAGAACAAGCTTCACAAACACAAATTGCATGCTCAAAATTTTGTGTTCAGATATTCTTTTTTTGATAATTCGATAGTAAGGTTAGGAGATTTGAATCCTAATATATCCATTAGAAACACTATCAAAATACCAACCAGTTAAGCTATAAGACTCTTAGCATATGTTCAAATATTCAACGCTGACAAATATTTATCTTTGCCATCTACGTGCACAAAATTAGTTCTTTTTTTCTTTTTCTTTTTTAATTTTGGTTAAGTAAAACTAGTTCAAATATTGTTAGATTGTTGACTGCATATCCAGGCTAGTAGTAGATGAAATACAAATATAAACCAACTACTACTAGAGTCCACATAATCAATCTCCATGAAAGCTAGCATGATGATCTAATAAAATCATCAAGCTTTATAAATATTTAGAAGAGCATATAGACCATATCAATACTCGTTCCTGTTGTTTCAGTTGTAGCTTCACTGATAACAGTAGGAGTTAAAATTTAGAGTTTGTTAGTTATTTAATAACACAACTTTTCCTGTCAAATATTGAAAAATCCTTCTGGTCCCAGTTTCAAGTCCAACCACAAAGCTAAAAACTATGCATGCCATTTTCAAGATATTCATTTAAAATAATGGTTTAAGGAATTTACATTTGTAAAACACCCCCAATCATCAAGGATGTTAGATTACATGATTAAATTCACAATTTCTTGATAATTTAAAATTTTGGGACAATCAGTAATTTACCAGGGTATTAAAAAGCAGGAGATCTTGGGTGCAAGCCCAATCTCCACCTTATCTCCCATTTAAAAAATTCCCTTGTCTTGAGCCTCACTTAAGCTTTTAGGACAATTAATAATTTATCAAAGTACTTAACCATTTATAACATCATAATATCCTGATAGATGCTTGTCAATAACTTATAAGCTTCATCTATCAAAAAGGAACTTATCAGCTTCACTTTATGTCAATATCTCCACACGTATGCAACAATCTATATCTTGATGTTTGTAAATAAACACATCATGGGTATCAACTAATATGTATTTCTATTTCTAATAACTACTAAACTGCTAAATAAAATGAAATACTAAGGATTTCTTAATTATCTATTCTGGGTATATAAAATTACCTTTAACAGTAGCTCAAAGCTTGTACTCATTTACATGCACCCATTTTGTAGCTGACCACTTGTTCCCCTTGATCATAGGTGGTTAGGGCAACCACCTGAACAAAATTGAAGATTAGAACTCATAATTAACAACTGAATGACAATTCAGCATATTGTGAATAATTAACTCATAAAATGATACTTAAGAATAAGTGCCGGCTCTTGTCTCAGGCAAGTTAGGCAACTACCTAAGGCCCCCAAATTTTATCCAACTAGATTATTATTTTTATTTCCCAAAAAAAAAGGTTGATTATATATGTAAAATGAATGAATTAAACCCCAAATTATAGCCAAAAAATAAGGAAAACAAATGTCTAAGGAAAAAAAAAATATATATATATATATATAGACAATTATAGCCAACTTCTTATTAAATAAAGTCTTTTTTTTTTTACAAAGTTTAGCTATAAAATTGGTTGTAAACTAAGGCTACAATATTACTCAATAAAATAAATATTACTATATATTTTGAAAATCTAACCTTTGAATTGTATGTTTTTTATGATCTTAATACACATATCAAATTTTATGTCAATCAGATATTATTTATGATATGATGTATAAACTTATATTTTATGCATAATTTTAAACTATAAAAACTTACAATTTAAACAATTTATTGATGACATAACTAATGATCTTTAATTTTTTAGAAATTTTGCATGCATGGAAGATATAAGAAAAAAATATAATTCAATAGTAGATTTATCAAAATTCACATCTAATAAAAAAATATTGAGTAAGATTGTAGTCTAAAGCTACAACTAATTTTGTAATTAAACTTTATCTTCTTCTTTCTTTCCTTTTTTTTTTTTTTTTTTTTTTTTTTTCAGCAATCAGATAGCTAATTCCACCAAGGCACATAGCTAATATATCCCTTGGCCCAAGGAAACACTGCCTCACACCCTTCTTCAACGTTTGAGCTGTACCATTATGAAAGAAAATACCTGGGTCTCCAAAAAATGCACGAGAGTCAAGAATTTACAAGGCAGAAATGTTATGTCACTTACAGATGCATAACAACTGTAGCCATTCGCTGACTCCCATTTTTTTGTGTTGAACTCATCAAGGAATTAATCAAAGTGAGGCTCTTATTCTTGTCCAACTTCATAGCGCTGGCCGGAATACCAACATCAATATGCTCTTCCGCTAAACTAATTAGTAAATTAACTTTAATCAAGGAACCTAATATATTTAGGATATTCAAGATTCCAGACACTTATCTCAAATTATTGTTGCGGACTGCTATAATTGCCTTAGTCATTGTTGACTTCCAAATCTTCAGGATCACTGCCATAGAACTCGCATTTTTCGTCAGATGACCATACATCATATATAGATATGAATCAAAAAATTTTCTAAATTGTGACCACCAAACTTCAAAATTTTGAACGCTAAAAAAATCAGTAGAGTGAAGAGTAGGAAAAGGACTCGTCTTCCCCTTTTGTTTTTAGTGCTCATAATTTGTACCAATATATATCCTTGGCCACCTCACATATAAATAGTGTAGAAGCTCTTGCAGTTTCCTCCAACTTCAATGAAAGCCAAAACAATGAAAATGGAGGTAGGAATTGTTTCCGAGGAGCAAGTCAGACCATCTTCTCCAACACCCTCTCACCTCAGAACATTCAAGTTTTCCCTATTAGATCAGCTTATTCCTGCTCCTTATGGTCCAGTCATCCTCTTCTATCCCATAAATGACCGCTCAAACCTTAGCAACATTCCCAAGAGGTTAGAATTGCTAAAGAAATCTTTGTCAGAGATCTTAACTCTATACTATCCACTAGCTGGAAAGATCAAAGATGATCTCTACATCGATTGCAACGATGAAGGGGCTTATTTTGTGGAAACCCAAGTTAATGTTTGTCTATCTGAATTTCTTAGCCAGCCTGACCTTTTGTTACTACATAAGTTCCTTCCTTGTGAACTCACTTTGAAAGAATCATATGTTGGAACTTACGTGACTAATATTCAAGCGTCTTCAAGTGTGGTGGCATAGCCATTGGACTGTGCATTGCACACAAGATCCTTGATGGTATAGCATTCAGCACCTTTCTCAAGGCATGGGCTAGAATGGCTAGAGGATCTTATGAAGCAGTATCTGTATACCCCAATTCTGATGCAACGAATCTCTTCCCCACAAATGATTTATGGCTTAGAGATTTATCAATGGCTATGTTCGGTTCATCTTCGAAAAAGGGGAAGAGTGTGACAAGAAGATTTGTGTTTCATGCCTCGGCAATAGCCACACTTAAGGTGCAAGCAACCAGTTCATGTGTGCAACACCCTAGGCATGTAGAGGTGGTTTCAGCTTTCATATGGAAGCATGCCATGGCTGCCTCTAGAGAAAACAATGGTTTCCAAAAGCCTTCCATATTGACCCATGTAGTGAATCTGCGAAGAAAATTAGAACCGCCTTTGCCGGAGTATTCTACTGGAAATCTCCTTTGGATAGCGGGTGCTCGGTGCAGGGGCAATGATGAGTCAGGATTGCAAGGCTTGGTTTGTAAGATAAGGGGTGGAATATCAAAAATTAATGGTGATTTTGTTAAAAAACTGAGAGGTGAAAAGAGGAAGTCTGTGATGTATGAGTCTCTTAAAGAAGTAGGAGGGCTAGGGTCCAATGAGGAAGTAGACTGCTTTGGGTTTAACAGTTGGTGTAATTTTGGATTCTATGAAGTTGATTTTGGGTGGGGAAAGCCTATATGGGTCAGCAGCATTGGTACTAGTGATTCAGTATTTTCGAATCTAATAATTTTGAATGACACGCGATTGGGTGACGGGATAGAAGCTTGGGTAACCATAGATGAGCAAGACATGGCTAGATTAGAATGCAATCCAGAGCTCCTCACATTTGCTTCTTTGGATCCCAGTCCTCTGATGGCTGGTCACTCTATTGCTAATCTATGAAGACAAGTAGTTTCTACTTATCACCAAAAGCCTTTTGATTAAATGGTATTGTTCAATTCTCCTACAAAGGAGAACCTAGGTTCGAATACTCCAATATGTAATAAGGAAAAAAAGAAGAAGACTTCACTTTATCACTTTGTCACTGTCTCTACATGTATGCAACAATCAATATCTTAATGTTTGTAAATAAACACATCTTGGGTATCAACTGATATGTATTTCTATTTCTAATAACCACTAAATTGCTAATTAAGAATGAGATATTAATAATTTCTTAATTATCTATTCTGGGAATACAAAATTTCCTTTAACACACAGTAGCTCAAATCTTGTACTCATTTACACACACCCATTTTGTAGCTAACCACCTGTTCGTTGTTCCCCTTGATCACAAGGCAACCACCTGAACAAAATTGAAGAATAGAACTCATCATTAACAATTGAATTATAACTCAGCACATTGTGAATAATTAACTCATAAAATAATAATTAAGATAAGTGCCGGCTCTTGCCCCAGGTGAGTTACTTTTTTGCTCATTAATAACAATCTATAACAACCTCTTACATATGATTTGTTGTGAAATTATTATGAATATAGCATTTCTCCAAGCGAGTTAGGCAACCGCCTAAGGCCCCCAAATTGTGGAAGGCTCCCAAATTTTATTTAATTAGATTAGTTTTTTTATTACCCTCCAACAAAAAAAGTTTAGTTTACTTATGTAAAATGAATAAATTAAATCCCAAATTATAGCCAAAAATAAGGAAAACAAACTTCTAATAGGAAAACAAATTTGGGAAAGTAGGCCAAAAAATAAGGGGAAATTAAAAAACGTGATTAGGGAAAAAATGGGGAAAGGAGGCCAATAAATTAATACCCAAAATATAAAAAAGCAGAAAAGATAATTTTTTTTTTTTTTGTGACCTAGAAGGTCAAATCTCTCTCCCTCTCCCTTTCTCTCTCAACAGAAACAAAACAAGCCAACAAAACATAAAAATCCCCAAAAAGAAATAAAAGCCTCAAACCTTTTTTGTTGTTGTTGTTGTTAATATTATTGGAAAATTTTGCATTTTTTTTAACCTTCGTCTTAGGCCCAAAATGCATAGAACCACCCATGATTAAGATGTGCCTAAGTAAATACGGTAGTATACACAACATAAGGGACATGCCACTAGCTCCTTCAAAATATGAAGGCATATTGGCCTGGAAATGACTAAAAACTGAACTAGGTGCTTCAGCATCCCAATAATAACAATGATAGATCTAGAGTAGCATCAGGCTTCATGCTCCAGAAAAAGCAAAGCATCATCCATCTTTGATTTGAGGAAGTAGTCAAAGTGGGGCTCGTACTTTAGTCCAACTTCGTAGTGCTGGAATACCAACATTAATGCTCTTCCGTAGAACTCGTGCTTGATTGTTAAATTAACTTTAATCAAGGAACCTATTATATTTAGGAAGATATTCATCAAAAAATATATTTAGGAAGATTATCAAAAAACCTAATATATTTATGATATTCTAGAATCCAAATACTTCTCTCTAATTATTGTTGTGGATTGCTATAATTGCTTTAGGATCATTGCCATAGAACTCGTCTTTTTCGTCAGATGTCCATACATCATATATAGATATGAATCACACATTTTTTAAAATTGTGACGACAAAAACTACAAAATTTTGCACGCTAAAAAAAATCAGAAAAGTGAAGAGTTGGAAAAGGACTCGTCTTTCCCTTTTGTTTTTAGTGCTCATATATATATATATATATAGATCCTTGGCCACCTCACATATAAATCAAGTAGAAGCTCTTGCAGTTTCCTCCAACTTCAAAGAAAACCAAAACAATGAAAATGGAAGTAGGAATCTTTTCCAGGGAGAACGTGAAACCATCTTCCTCAACACCTTCTCACCTCACAACATTTAAGCTTTCCATTTTAGATCAGTTTGTTCTTGCTTCCTATGCTCCAATCATCCTCTATACTTTCCCATAAATGATGGCTCAAACCTTAGCAACATTCCCATTAGGTTAGAATTGCTAAAAAAATCTTTGTCAGAGACCTTAACCCAATATTATCCACTAGCGGGAAAGATCAAAGATGATCTCTGTATCGATTGCAACGATGAAGGGGCTTATTTTGTGGAAGCCCAAGTTAATGTTTGTCTATCTGAATTTCTTAGCCAACCTGACCTTTTGTTACTACATTAGTTCCTTCCTTGTGAACTCATTTTGAAAGAATCAGCTGGAACTTAAGTGAAAAATATTCAAGTAAATGTCTTCAAGTGTGGTGGCATAGCCATTGGAGTGTGCATTTCACACAAGATCCTAGATGGTGTGGCACTGAGCGGCTTTCTTAAGGCATGGGCTACAATAGCTAGAGGATCTTACAAAGCAGTATCTGTATCCTGTATACCCCAATTTTGAGGCAACTTATCTCTTCCCCGCAAATGATTTATGGCTTAGAGATTCATCAATTGTTAGGTGGGGTCCATTGTTTATAAAGGCCAGGGAAAGAGTGTGACAAGAAGATTTGTGTTTCATGTCTCTGCAATAGCCACCCTTAAGGTGCAAGCAACCAGCTCATGTGTGCAATACCCTACGCGTGTAGAGGTGGTTTCAGCTTTCATATGGAAACATGCCAAGGTTGCCTATGGAGGAAAAAAATGGTTTCCAAAAGCCTTCCTTATTGACCCATTTAGTGGATCTGCTAGCACCGCCTTGGCCGAAGTATTCTATTGGAAATCTCCTTTGGATGGCAGCTGCTCAGTGCATGGGCAATGAGAGGCAGGATTAATTGCAAGGCTTGGTGAGTGAGATAAGGGGTGCAAAAGAGGAATTCTGTGATGTATGAGTCTCTCAAAGAAATAGGAGGAGGGCTAGGGTCCAAAGAGGAAGCAGACTACTTTGGGTTTAGCAGTTAGTGTAGTTTTGGATTCGATGAAGCTGATTTTGGGTGGGGAAAGCCTATATGGGTCAGCAGCATTGGTTCAAGTGGTTCGTTGTTCATGAATCTAGTAATTTTGGCTGACACAAGTTTGGGTGATGGGATAGAAGCTTGGGTAACCTTAGATGAGCAAGAAATGGCTAGATTAGAATGCAACCCAGAGCTCCTCACATTTGCTTCCTTGGATCCCAGTCCTCTAAGAGCATTCACACCCCAAAATGCCATCTTATTCTACTTTACCATCTCAAAAAACTATTTTATTAATTATACAATACCATTTTACAATACTCCAGCATCTCAACTTTTATTTTACAATATAACACATTAAAATAATATTTCTACACAATAAAATAATATATCCTAAAATCACAATCATCTACAGTACAACATATTAGCTACAGTGCATTTAATAAAAAGTAGGAGAGAGAGAATTAAATAATAATATGAGAGTTTACCATTCAGCTACCGTGCAACTCTACATGTAGAATTGCACTATAGCAGTATTGCAAATTTTTTTGCAATACTTGGCTTTTACAATTTTTTATAGAGTGGAGATTTTGGGCTTAAATGCTAAAAAATGCTTACATTTGGCATTTGGTATTTGGGGTGTGAATGCTCTGATGGTTGATCACTCTATTGCTAATAAATGAAGACAAGTAGTTTCTAGTTTCTACTTGTCACCAAAAGCCTTATAATTAAATGGTGTACCTAGGTTCGAATACCCCATTTGTTATAAGGAAGGAAAAAATTAAAAATTAAAAATTAAAAATAAAATAAAATAAAAAAGAAGAAAAGAAAGGTCATATTATTCTTGCTTTGGCTGTAGTTTGTTAATTTAAAATTTTTATAAATGACCTTCTGTTTGGGCTATTTTTTAGGCGACATTTGTGCCGAGGCAATTTATAAAGCACAAGCTAAATGAGTCCAAATCTTTTATCATTCTTCATACTCTACTCTATGCTCTATAAATTAAAAAAATGGCACATATTCACCTATTTAATTAAATGCTAAATTTATGCATTTATTATTTTAATTACCTAAATTAAATAAAAAGTTAAAAAAAAAAAAAAAACTCATAATATTATCACTACCCCCGCCACCACCTTCACCGGCAGCCACCATCAAGATTCCGGCAAACCACTGCCACCAAGCCCACTGCCTTAGACAAAACTCATAACTCTTCCACTTTCTTCCCTCTCAAACCCATGAAAAACCCACCCAACACCACCACACTACCACCTGTCCGTTCACCTCTCTCCATTTCAACAACCAAAATAATCCTTCAAACTTCAGATTTCAAGATATACATTTTGGTTATAAATAAAAGGGGTGACAACAATCAGGTTAGTATTACGCCTATTAATAAATAAATAAACAAATGTTTGGAATTCTTTTGATATTTGAGCAAAGATGGGCCAATGGTGGCCGAAACCCATGTGTTAGGAAGATTAATTGAGCTGGGTGGGTTTTTTTTTATGTGGTTTGAGAGGAACAAAGTGGAAGAGTTATGGCTTTCGGTGGTGACCAGCGGCTTTGTTGGCTTCGCCGGAATCTTGATAGTGGCTGCCGGCGAAGGTGGTGGTGGGGCAGTGAGATTCTAATGGGTTTTTAAACTTTTTATTTATTTTAGGTAATTGAAATAATAAAAGACATAAATTTAGCATTTATTTATTTATTTTTTTTTATTATTTTTTTTTTGAGAAACAAACACACACATACAAGGGAGAGGGAAAGAGGTTATAACACAAAGGCAGAATGTGACATGATTTTATTTGTGGAACATAGGGTAGAGCAAAAAGAATAAGACAGAAGATTTGGATTCAAGCTGAACAAGTTAAATCAAAGGGTATTAGCATTACTTAATGCTACTACAGGTAAAACAATACATGTGAAGAGATGATAGCTTAATTTTACTAAGCAACTTGTGCCACATCAATAATGTTATGTTTGTTTCAATAGAGAAATCTTATATGAAGATAATTTTTCACATTTTTCTATATTTGGTAGTATCAAAAAAAAAAAAATCGAAAACTATCTCTTAACTTCCCTTATTTGGCTTTGCATGAAGTAGAGTTGTTTTCCACTAAAATTTATGGAAAACAACTCTATCTCAAAATAAGGAAAACAATTTTATTTCACGCAAAGCTAAATAATCAAAGTTGAAAAATAATTTTATCCAAATCATTTTAAGATTGCTACCAAATATAGAAAAATGAAATAAGTTTCTAAAAAATATTTTTTGAAAAATGATTTATTATTATTTTCTAAAAATGTTAATGTCGAAATAAACAAAGAATAAGATTTTAAGCTAAAATAAAAATATTAGATTTTGGGCCAAGACAATCTAAAGGCCTAGGAAAACTGAAAATCACTAAAACTATACTAATTGGGTATTTGCCCAATAATCTTCATGATTTTCAAATTGGGCCAAGAATCACAGGTTTCAACTTTCAAGTACAATTCATGAAGTGGAGAAGATCTGGGCTATTGAGCCAATTCTGTGAAGTGAAGAATAGTTGGGGTTTTTGAGCCCATTTGATGAAGTGAAAATTTGGGTTTTACAAATTGCCTTAAAAAACACACGGGTTTGTTGTCCTGTTCTGTATATGACACAGCATGCATACACACACTAACATCTGTTTTGGGTCAAATTATTATTATTATTATTTTTTCATGTCAAACTTCTTTTAAGATAATGATTTTCTCCAATTCAAAGTGGATGAAACCTAACCTGATTGATATAGGTTTCTAAGATAGATAAACGGTACAAATTTTTTCAAAAAGATAATGAATGAGTTTACAAAATTTTATCTATCTTTCAAACTGTACATAGGTAGCAAAAGTTTAATTAAACTACATTAACAATTAAGATGAAAAGTTTTTGTGTCTATCTAAAAAATATTTAAAGCAATAGAAGAAAAGTTTTTTTGAGGGGAATAGAAGAAAAGTTGATAACAATTAAATTGTTGTTTCTATCTAAAAAAATTTATGTAATTTGATGCAACAACTTAATAATTAAACAAGTCTTGTGCATCCACAATTTCTAAATCCAACTTTTATTATATACTATGTAATATGTTATATGATACATATATATATATATTAAAAATTTAAATATATTTTTTACTTTATTAAATTTTAAAATAGATATTTAATCTTATACTAGCTTCTAAGCACGCGCTCACGCGCGTGCTCAGAGGCTCTTCTATTTTTTTGTAAAAGTTAATAATTTGAATCCATTATAATTTGGGATTACTACATTTTTCAATCACAAAAAAATCCTAGAGGTGTAATGAGTAAATTATTTCATCCAAAACGCAGAACACTCATCACACCCCTAGGTATTTTCTGTGATTGAAAAATGTAGTAATTTCAAATTATAATGGATACAAATTATTAACATTTACAAAAAAAATAGAAGAGCAATTTGAAAACCATCAAGAGAGTGGTCCTATTTTGTAGGCAACATTTTAATGGGAGTTAAAAGATGTTTCTACTTATCAAAAAAAAAAAAAAAGTGTATGTATCTATTTAGTTTTTTTTTTTTTTTTTTTGGGATAAACATGGGGTGTTTTTTTTAAGGAGGGTTAGTGGAAGAGTATTTCTATTTTGTAGGCAATGTTTTAGTGCAAGTTAGACATGTATTTTTACCAAACTATCCTTTAATTTTGTCTCTACTTAAACCTAGGGGTGTAGGGGTATTTCGGAACAAAAAAAAATCTGGTCCAAACAGGGGAAGCCACTTAAATAGTAGTATAGATAATATTTTATTAAAAGTTATATTATTTTATTATGTTGATGGTAGTGGTTGTTGTTTATTGTAGTAGATATATTATTTTATTGTGTTATTTATATTATTTTATTGTATTGAATGCTAAAATAAAATCACTTATGTTGGGTATTTTTTAGAGAGAAACTCTACAAACTCCTCATATATCTCTATATTGAGTGTTAATTTTGAAAATCTAACTGTTAGATTGCATGTTCTTATTATATTCTTCATGCATGTAAAATTTCAAAAAGATCAAAGATCAATTGCTATCTCATCAAACAAATGTTAAAATTTCAAATTTTTATGATCTAAAATTGTGTATAAAAAATAAGTTTATTGATCGAATAGTAAATAATATCCAATTTGAGCGAAATTTGATATGCATGTTAAGAACATAAGGGACATGAAATTCAACGGTTAGATTTTCAAAATTCACACCAAAAAAAGAGATATATGAGAAGTTTAAAAAGTTTCTCTCCAAACTAGTTTGGAGAAAAACTTTGTTCTAAAATAAATAAAATAACTTTTTGTGGTGTTAAATGGCTAAATGCTAAACACAGTTGAAATAGAAGGGTCAAATTATGTCATTTTGTTTGAATCCAAGTCGCCCAAATCCTTATGCGGTACTGTCCGATTAACTCACCCGGTGATTACAAGGAGCGTGTTTGAAAGAAATCTCAAGAGATGTTTGCAATTCACCTAAAAAAAAGTACTCAAGATACTACCAATTTACTATAAGTAAGATCATTAAAAATTAACATAATAATAAAATGTAAGTACTGTCATGTCATATTAGCAAGATAGTAGTTTTTTTTTTTTTAATTATTATATATGTTGTATTTAAAATTTGACATATTATATTATTAATTTTATAAAATATTATGTACTAAAATTTATAATATTCCTTAGACTAGTAGCCAACAGGATGTGTAATATACTAAAGAAAAAATAAAGGAGCGTATGTTATGTATTTGTTACATGTAACATCATATTCTCAGAGGGTATTACATGTAAAAGTGATAAATCTTCAATTCCACTATCTTTGATTCGCAAAAAAAATAAATAAATAAAAATCCATCATCTTACGTGTGGTACCTAAACCCAGGACGCTTAATAATTTTAGGTTGGGCTCCCAAATTACTTGTTAGGATGGGTAGGAAATTTCCTACAATGGGAAGGCCCCCAAGAACCAATCCAGCAGCCCAAGGGGAGGTACTGAGGCCTATGTGATGATCCTTTCCCTCGTTTATGTGATTCCCGAGAAGGACCAAGCAATACTGAGCTGAATCCTTCTATCCCTCTTTGGTTGTTCCTCTCTGTTCTTTGGGTGTATCTCTCCCTCCCCCTCCTTTCCCCAAAAAAGAAAAAGCCTCATATCTTCTAGTTTCATTTCCCTTTTATAGTGCACCTCTAATGGGGTCTCAATGATGATGTTTCATCCCCTTTGTCATGTGGACCCCACCTTTGTTCAAGATTCCTAATTGAGTGGGACCTTGTGAGAATTTTCTTGAAACTAGCACCTGATACCAAATGGTACTCGACAAGCGATTCCCCCAAGGCACTATCCATTTATATTTGCTCGGATGGTCGGTGCGGGCTTGGTTGATTACTAAGTAAGTCCAAAGCCTTTGATTTGGTCTCTGGCTCAACAATGGCTAATGGGCTGGGCCTCGACTTGATGACCATACATTACGGCTGTACATTAGGCATTTATATATACTTTTAAGTATTAATTACATGATTTATTTAATGATCAAAAGTGGTATGTCTACACCAATTTTACAACACTTTATTAATAAATTTTATGTGTTAAGTTGTTATTAGTTCTAATTTAAATTCATAATTTAAATTATTTTTTCCCCACTTATAACAGCCAATAATAACCTTATATTTACATGATCTATTTGAAATATAGACTAGTTATCTTTAGACTATTATGAGAGTTAAAAAAAAAAATCCAAATGCAAATATAATGCAGCATTTATTCAAAATGGAATCACTGTATATTTCACCTCTGATTTTCCCAAAAAAAAAAAATCCAACCATTAAAATCCGAATTTATCTGAAAAAAACAAATAAACAAATTTTTAAAAAATAAATAAATAACCGGCTGGATCAATTATCAAAAGAAATCCACTGTTAAATGTGGAAAATTTCGGAGACCAAAACTTAACTGTCAATAGTCCCGTACATTTTCTCTCTCTAACCTTTTCAATCATCCGAAATTCCAAAAGCAAAGTCTTTCTTTTATAGTTGTTTACATTTTTTTTTTCCACGGCTTCAAACAAACATAGACGAAATTGTCACATATTTTTGAGCAAACAAAAATGAAATGAAAGCAAATAGAGCAACACAGAAGAATCTTGTTGTTCTTCTTCAATTGCTTTTAACATGGGTCATTTCCTTTCACTCTTCTTCTTTACTTTTCTGCAAAGTTTCTTCCTCGTTAATGGGAATAATGACAATCTCACTCACCCGCCATTAGTGCCCATCAACCGCGATCTCTACCATTCCAGGTAATTCCCCATCAAACCCACTTTCTATTTTCTCTCCTTTTGCCCAGATTTTCTATTTCTCCTCTTTGATTCTTCGGAATTTATAGGACAATAATGGGTCTTGTTGGAATTGGTGATTTCGATATGATAAAGTTTATATTTTGTTTGAATCTTGCAACTTTGTAGTAAAGCTTACGAGGTTTTATAGGTCAAAAATTGTTTCTTTTTTAGTTGAACTTGTGAAAATTCAATCTGGGTCTTGATTATTTTTTATGCTCCGTTTGGTTGTTGAGAAATTGATCCTGGAATTTGAATTTTTTTTGAAAAAGAATTTGTTTCATTTTTAGTATATTCAACTGAACTCACTAAACTAGTCCCATAAAAGGAAAGAAAGAAAGGAAAAAAAAAAAACTATTGGTTTGGAATTTAGAGCCCTCTTATCCAATTTATTTGTTTAATATGCCTAGCTGTGCCATTTTTTTTCTTTTTCAGCTTAAGCTTTTGGAATATAGCTAATCCAACAAATATCATGGTGATTTTTAATTTTCTTTGCTTGTTCTTGGGAATTTTGCAGTGGTGATTTGATGGAGATGATAAATGGTTTGGTCCATCGGCACCCGGATAAACTCACTGTAGGTTTTTGTGATTTATCTGCATTAGTGATAACGCTTGATTTCAATTTCTGATTATTAATGTCTTTAACAGATGGAAACAATTAAATCTATAAATAAGGGCTACCAGGCAGAGATCTCAGTGGTCACATATTGCAGAGGAAGGAAAGATAATGATGACAGCTCAAAGTTTCGGATCCTTCTTGTAAGTTCTCTACACAAGTGCCTGTGTTGGATCACATATGGACTCCCCTAACAAGATTTTAACTAAACAGTTGCTTGTTAGGCATTAATTTTGTCCAGTTGTTAAGCGTAAACTATTGATACTAGAAATATAAAAAGAATGTACTTTGGAAATCTTATTTCCAACATGTAGTGGATAGATAATCTCAGATTGGTAATTGCTGCTGTTTTTGACAGATAATTCCTTGTCTTCCAGAGTTTTGGTCAGCATGGAAGGGAACTCATTTCAACTGAACTTGCTTTCCGGATTTTGTCAATCTTAAGTGAAGAGCAGTTTCTACCCAACGTGGACTCAGCTTCTCTAAACAGTACCCTTGACAAGCTTGTCATAAAGGTAACTTTAATTAAATTTTCAGAGCATTTTGCTTCTACTGAGTTAATTGAAATTATGCTTTGGATTTTGATCCACATTATCAACTTGCTACATTGGTGCCTATATACTAGCTCACTGAGTGAATGGAATGGCTTTCAGTGCTGTATCAATATATGTGTCACAAAGTTAGATGCTCAGGGAGAATATATCCTTCCATGTTGATCGTGTTTATGTACTTTATCAAACATTAGATTGATCATTGGAACTTAGTTGATCAGTAAAAACTTTATGGTTGTTTTTCTACAAAGTCTCAGATTGATATTTAGTTAGAAAGACGTGCCTGAGCTGTATCAAAACGTTATTGCAGTGATAAAAGGACACGCCTTTATATCCAAAGGATTAAATTGTTAGAAATGTGACTGCCTTTGCTATTTTTGGGGAAATACTGTACAGAACTTTGGTAATTTTATTATGCTGATATGCTATGAAATGTCAGGTAGTACCAATGGAAAATTTGAATGGTCGCAAGATTGTTGAAGCAGGGGATCTTTGTGAGAGGAGAAATGGTCATGCTCCTGACTTTTCTTTCTTCAAAAGTTAGATGACTACTTGGAAATATATTGAAATCCTTAAGTTTGTATTTTTGGGCAGGGAGAGGGGTTGATCTCAACCGAAATTGGAGTGTTGACTGGGGCAAGAAGGAGAAGGTTCGTCATCTCTTATCATTTTTTATTTTTTGTAACGCATGCTGTGTACATCTCTAAAGCTTGTTGGTGTTGATGTATTAATTTGGTAAATATGCTGAGGTGGACCTTTTTAAAATTGATTGACAGAGCACTTTTACACTATTGGGTCATGGGTGAGGCTTTAGGTTTAATTATTTAAGGATTTGCACCCTCTTTCTTTCATAACTATACAACTTCATACTCAATGTTATGCTATCCTTTGATAGTTTTTCTCATTTTTGTTCTTTAATTACAGGACTATGATCCGTATGAGGAAAATCCTGGTACTGGTCCTTTTAGTGAGCCGGAAACTCAAATAATGCGGAAACTTGCCATATCTTTTGATCCACATGTATGGGTTAATGTGCACTCTGGAATGGAGGTAAGTTTTATTGAGGTTCCTGCCAACATTCACTGTTGGCTGTTGTCAACTGTGCAAGTGCTTTTTGCCTTCAAAAAGTTTTATATTAATAATTTATCAACAGTCTACCCAAGATTATAGCATTAAAAGAGGATCTAACAATTGAATGAACTGAAAACTATTCATGTCCTTAACATTCTTGTTATTTTCGTTGTGCTCTACCACCTTTCAAGGAAAAAAAATTATCATAATGGCTCATAAACAGCTTTAGCTTGGCTGTGTTTTGGTTGGCTCTACCTTGTTTAATGTCTTGGAAAGGACATATTGTGTGGGAAGATACTGGGTTCATGTGCAAGGGTTGTCATGAATTTTTTATTTAAAATTAACAAACACTGGTTATATTTGTGTGAATCAGAAGCTCACATTACTCAAACAAGCCGGTTGAGATCAAAATTAGTCTTGGTTAGGATGACAGATGTGCTTCTATAGGCTTGTTAACTAGCTCGTGTACGTAAGCAGTGTTCAAATGGAGCTAGTTAGGTTGGATTGATAGTAATATTGATTCTAGCTTGTAATTTTTGTGAAGCTCAATTCAAATAACCTATTAATTGTTTGACTTGCGTCAGCTCAGTTTTGTAAATTTCCCCCTAAAAGTCTCTCTCATACCTAATGTGATCTTTCCATATGAAAATCTTCCAGGGAAACATAAGCAACAAATACTCCTATAATCTCCTCCTTCACCACCAAACCAATGATTCCAAAATTTATCAGCAATAAAATATAGATTGAGCACCAGATCTGCCATAACCACATCCAAAAAGAAGAATGTGTTAAGGTATTTTCAGATTTAAGAAAAAGAGTGATTTGGTTTTCCTAATGCTTCTTTAAGATGTTGCATGTTTTTGCATATAAAACATGCTGAGCGGTGGATCTCATCACCAAACTAGATTGCACGCTCAAGTTTGGTTCGTTTTCTTGTCAATTAAGCTTGATTTTGTCACAAGCTACTCGACTAAATTATTCTTTCCCCATATATATAATGACATCATGAGCAAAAAAATTTATTCATTCGCAAATATATAGTAATAAATAATAATAAATTCATAATTGAAATTATATTATTTGAGTTAATTAGATATAATGATTTTTTGTTATGAACTTATAAAAATTAAATTCACCAACCTTGTATTGTTAAAAATTATACATAATATTTATTGCGATATGAGCTATTTATGTTATCAATAAATTACAAGTAATAAATTAATATCTTATAAACTTATTTACAAATTAACACAATCCAATCTCAAGTTTTTATAGGTATATTTTTATATATGTATACATTTAAAACATATAATGTTATATATATACTCAAATCAAGCCTCATACTCATGAGCTTATTCCCGAACACATTATTATGTTTGAGCTTGGCTCATTTAATATTCGAGTCTAGATCTGAATGTGAGCTTGGTTAATTTGCTAAATAAATGAACATAAAAAGTTTTTTCCTTGAGCTGAGCTCGAGCAGTTCATTTACAGCCTAATATATGAGTCTTAAAAATCCATTGAGAAAAGACAAAAGCTCAAAGTATCTTAGATAGAAGGACAGACATCATGTTTTGTAGAGAGGAAATAAGATAATCCTTGTGCCGAAGAAAACCAAATATAACACATGGGTTAAGGGTCAAGTTCGTAATTTTTCTTACATCTCCCCCTCCCAGAACCCAGTCATATATGCCTATCAATGATTACATAGACAAAAGAATTTTCCAGCATTTGTGCCTAGTTGGCATCGTGCTTGTTTGATGCAATTACTGGAAATTTGGATTGTCAATGCTGTCTGGGGGAACTCAAGGCCCTCCTAAATTATGAATTAGAAGTACTGATTTTCTATAATTTGAAATACATTATTTAGATTCTATGTGAATGTTTTTCTTTTCCTATTCAATTAATTTTTGCCTTCGTTTACAATAGACTTTTGCATACAGCTAACTTCTTTGGCTGCTTGTTTGTTCAGGCTCTCTTTATGCCATATGACCATAGAAACACCACACCTGATGGAGTTTCTTCACACCAGATGAAACGGTTGCTTGAAAAAGTGAACCGTCTTCATTGCCAAAACCGTTGCATGACTGGGTCGGGTGGAGGCTCTGTGGGGTTAGTATTACTTTATATTGAGATCAGTGATCATCGTGAAAACATTCCATTAGTTAGAGGAGACTTGATGCTCATTTATGTAGAGCAATCACCTCAATGCCGACTAAGACAATGGCCTTAGATTGAATCAAGAATCTGGCTATGAGGATTGTGAACAATTATCTTCCATCCTTATATTAAATGCAAAATACATGGTCTTGAAGCTAAAGAGTGCTGATATTCAGTGAGTCTAGAAGATCCAATTGGGAAACAGATTTGAGGTGTTAATTATGATTTTTTTTTTCCATTAGTTTAATGTTAGCTTATATTTTAGGTACATGGCAGTATGGCACATCATATAAGGTTGTTCATGTTCATCAGGTCTTAACTCTAAAGGAGTCATTAGGAACATGGAAATTTACCATTTAAACATGTTCAATTACATCTTTTTATTAGTTTGACTTTGCTCTATTTTAGGTATTTGGCACATGGGACAGCAACGGATTACATGTATGACATTATAAGGGTGCCTATGGCATTCACATTTGAGGTTTGTGAAATCAGAATTCTCATCCTGTAATTGCTGACATCAATTTGACTCATTCGCATCCTTACCATTTTGCACTGACTGACAGATATATGGAGATGGAGCAGCCTCGTCCAAAGACTGCTTTAAAATGTTCAATCCCACTGACCTCACTACCTTCAATGTGTGTTAGTTTGGATTGCTCCATGTCTTTTCAATGCTTTTGATTATCTTCTTTCTTCCTTCATTTGAGTAGGGGGAGTCTGCAGTTGATTGAGAATGAGAGTAATAGGATCACATTTCTTTAACAATTTCTTCTCTTTGGCTTTCAGAGAGTTCTCAATGACTGGTCTGCTGCATTTTTCACTATTTTCAAATTGGGTCCACAACAACTCGGTGAAGTCCATTCAAAGGTGCATGTGCCCAACATGCACACGGAGGAATCCATCGATGAGTATCTCAATGGGTATTTGATGCAGAGGAGCAGTAGGCATGGGAAAAAGATGGAGGTGCTCGATGTTGGGCTGCAAGAGATGAGAACGTATTTCAGGCTCTTCTTGCTGTCCTCAGTATTGTTATTATTTATGTTCTGTTCCAGAATTGCAAAAAGCAAGTCTAGTCGATCGGTTCTTCCAGCTATGCCTCTCTGACATTTTACGTTGATGAGCGGCACACAAAATAGTGATTTATGTTAAAATTTTGACAAAGATGTAAGTTAGTACAGTCTATATACAACAAAAATATTCTTTAACCCATAATGTAATTGCTTATTTTGTAGCACAGCTCATTTGAAGACTTAAATCACCATTGTTGCCATGGGCTTGTGGTACATTCTGAACATAATTATAACTTATGGTTTGCCAAGGCAAAAAGAAAAGGAGAAAAAAAGTTGGGAAGTCTCTTTTAAAATAGGGTCCGGTTAATGTATGCCTTTAAGGCACATATTAATCATCTATTTTTGAAAACATTTTATAGAGAATTGAAAAATCTGTCAAAAAAGTCGATGACTTTTTCATTTTTTCATAAAAAATTTCTTAAAATGGTTTACTGATGTATGCCCAAATGGCACACGTTAGTAAAACCCTTTAAAACAAACAAACACATGCAAGATGGATGTCAATGTGCCGATTCTCAAGAACTAAGCTGAAAATAAAAAAGAGAAAAAAGATGCAATGATGAGTTATGCAACACCATAGATAATGCCACAATGGGAGGAGTTTTCATCATTACATCTTTTTCCATTTTTCTTTTATTCTCTTCCCAAATAAAAGATAGGAGAACTAATCTTTGCATTTAATTTGTATTTTTGTTGCTGAGGCACATGCTTGAGTAAACAAACAAAAGTAACTAAAAGTCCAATTTTTGAATTTATAACGGGAAAATGAAAATGGCAAAATAAAATGAAATAAAAAAGAAGTTTGTGACCACCCCAACTGATGAAGAATAACATTTTATACCAATGTTTTTACTGATTCTTTCATTTACAAAACAATAACAAAATAGTAAATTATTCTAGAAGCTGACTCGCATCCTCTGTATTTTGACTGATGCAATTGTGATACAGGTAACATTTTTTTGATGGTTCTGAGGAAAGGAAAAAAATTACAACCTCAAATGAGAGAAGAGAGGATGGGGTTGGGGTTGGGGGGGATGTTCTTCAAGTCGTCGGGTGTTTTGATGCTGGCCATGCTCTGCATTTGCTTGCATTCCTAACTCCTGAACAACATTGCTCTCTTAGTATAAATTTCTTTCTCATGGAGACCAAACATGAATCAAAAATCTGCTGGAAAACATTTTAACCAGACAACGATTTAAACCAGACAACGAGAATCAATTGGCATAGGAGATTCTAGAATTTGCACACCATTTGCAAAATTGCTCTCATTGTACGTCGTTCTTTATATAAATAATAACACGACTTTTCCTTGGGATTTCAGAATTTCCAACTCTCAAACCGTTCCTTACTTGGTAAAATTCATATTAGTAGCTTGAACTTCAAAACTTAACATTTTGGTTCGCTCAACAAAACTGAAACTTCTACATCCCTTGCTGTGCATTGCTGAAAATATCAACTGAAGATTGTGACCACTAACCTCAAAGTGACAACCAACAGATCAAACACAATAGTCCTGTACTTTGCTTTGGCTGTGAGGCCCATCAACTATGATTTTAGTGCCTGCTTCGTGTATCTCAGAGCAGACCGTAACATTGCTTTAGCTTTTCCATCCGGAGTGCACCCGGACGAAATCATTTCTTCATACACAGCTGGAACCTAATATACACTTATTTAACTCAGCACATACAGAAGCAAAAAAAAAAAAAAAAAAAAAAAAAAAAAAAAAAAAAAAAAAAAAAAAGGAAGAATATGTACAACATTAATTATCCTTTCTGTAATGAAAATTCACAGCCTGGTAGCTCTGCACAGTCTTACGAACATGAATTTAGTCAGAGCAAATGGAATTAAAGACAATATATGAAGCTTCATCATCATTTTAGTATGTTAATATACTATGTTTGATCTAATTAATATGTTTATTAAACTTACATAAATGTAAGTCCTTAACGGGTTCATGATGTGGTAAACCACAATAAGACAAATGATGCCTGTTAAGTAAAAATTTCATTTTAAGAGAAACTACACATGATGGATGATTATATACATCCTCATAACAAGTTAAATTCAGAAATTTGTGGGAGTGAAAAAATTTATGGAAAAAAGAGTTCCTAAGTCCCTACATACTGCGTATGAAATAAAACTTCTGTTAAGTCTAATCTTTCTTGAGTAGAAAATAATAACTTTTTACATTATCATTCAGTAACTTTTCTTGTGCAGTAGACTAGTTTTTACATTTTTTTTTTTTCCTTTATATAGTAGATAGTTAATACCTACACATTGAAAAAAAATACTGAGAATCATCTATGGTAAAGGGCAGCAGGGTGTCCTTAATTTAGGTCTCTAAAGCAATATAATAGATTTATACCTTAAAGAATTTATCAACACGAATCAGAGCTTTCATAAGCGTAGTATATGTGATCACATCTGGTTTCAAGTTCTGCAATTATGGGGAACCCAATGGACATATAGTAAGATGGTAAGAATAGTTGAACTTTAGAATATACAAAATGGTATGTAGTTAGATGGTGACGTACACTTTCCTTCATGTATTGCAACACAGCAAAGGCTTCAGCATCTCTTCTATCCTCACCAAATGCATTAATTAATGAATTGAGAGCTAAAAGACTGGGCATCAGGCCATCTGCTCTCATTACCTTAAATGCATTTATTGCTTCCTCAGACAAACCCTGTGAAAAGTTGGAATTCAAGACTATCAAATGCATATTCAAAAAACTATCTTATTCACAATCAAACAATTCAAAAAAGTAAAAGCCTATATGTTCAACACAGCTCAACTCAATTATGTTGATATAACCTGTTGTTTTAAATGTTCTAGAAGAAAGAGGTGCATTGGGCATTTACTCGTACCCCCTCAATGTATATTGCCAATGAGGTTTGTGATCAAATTCAGCTTTAAAGTTTAAACCCATTGAGGAAAGCTTCCTCAAGAAGATAAGGACGATAATCAATAGTAACGCATTTTGATATCTGAAAGGCACAGAGCCACAAGAAAACTATGGAACTTCTAATTATGACAATAGACTATAATTAAGCCATCTCATAGTTTATGCAATACTGTAACGCAAAGTATGTCAATGATCACCTCAAATGCTACTGCTTGTTTGACTTGTCTTAGATTACTAGCACTTCCTCAAAAGGGTACAGGTATAGACGATGCTGTTAACAATATAAATGCGTTTTGATATATGCAGGACACAAATAACACAGGATGCCTATAATCTTATCCTATTATAGCCATGCCAAAGCAATAGAGTACATATATATATTCGCTCAAAGTAAATTGCTTATGTGATTGTATAGAGGCAACAAGCAACATACCTTCTGCGCATAGGCATTAATCAAGGCATTGTACATGGTGGAAGGCGGCTTCAACCCCGCAGACTTCATAACATCCAAGCACTCAATCGCATCATCAAACCTCCCCGACTTTCCATAAATATCAACCAATGTCGTGTATGTAATCACATTAGGCAATAACCCCTGACTCTGCATCCTCCCAAACAAGCCCTTCGCATCCTTCCACCTCTGCTGCTCCCCAAAACAATTGATCATAATATTATACGTAGTAGTACACGGCTTATACCCTTTCTCCTGCATTTCCTCAAACAACTCCTCTGCCCTATCGTGGCGTCCCGACTTACAATGACAATCAATAAGAGTGTTCCACGTAACATTATCGGGCTCAATCCCCTCCGATAACATCTGTTCAAACGTGGACATAGCATGATCAAGACAATTGTACTTTCCAAATGTATCAATCATCACATTGTAAAAATGCCTATCAGGCCTTACTCCACTACTCTTCATTTCCTTCAAAACCTGAAACGATCTCTGCCATTCCCCTCTATCTCTATAGCTCGCTAAAATCCTACTAAACAAGAACGAACTAGGCTGTACATTGCTTCCTTCCATTTCTTTCAATATATTCCTCGCACTTTCCCATTGTCCCGCATTCGCGTAAGCATCGATAAGAAGACTATATGTGTGTTCATCAGCCAAAACTCCACTCTTCTCCATCTCCAAAACAATCGATTCCGCGTCTTTCAACGAACCGGCTTTCACATACGCTTTAAGAAGCGCATTGTAAGCCTTAGTCCTCGGTTTCAATCCAGAATCTCTAATTTCTTCGAAAATCGCCTCGGCCTCGACGGTTCGACCTGAATTCCCCAATGCGGATATAACCGCAACGAGAGTTGCGGTTTTCGCACTCAATCCGCTGCCTTGAGCCATAGCTAGATAGTGCATAGCATTGGTAAGGTCACCGGCTTTAGCAAAACCGACGATGATATCGTTTATAAGCTGACAATCGAGCTCAATCTTATCGCATTCGAGCTCTCTGTAAAGCTTTTGCAAGATCGGAGAATCGGCCCTGTTCGTGCGCGTGAGGGACTGAATTATCAAGCTGTAGTTAACGAAATCGGATGGGAAACCGTCTTGGCGCATCCGAGACATTAGATTGAGAGCCTTCTCGAGGTCGCCGTTGCGAGCACACGCGCCGATTAGCGCGTTGTAGGTTAGCGGAGTTAGGGTTTGTTTCTGAGAGAGTAAGAACGCTTCGTAGAGCTTTTCGGAGCGACCGAGCGCGTGGATGAGAATCGAGTAGAGGAGCTCGTAGGAGAAGCAGAGGTTGTGTTTACGGAGCCATGAAACGACGGCGTACGCGAGTCCGATGGAGGAGGAGGAAGAGGAGGAGCAGAGAGATTTGAGGAGTGAGTGCCAGAGTGGAGCCGGCACGGCCCGGTATGTTTCGGCGAGCTTGAATTCGGTCGGGTCGAGTGAAGTTGGAGGGTCCGAGTCCGAAACCAAAACGGAGTTTGAGTATTTGGAGAGGTAGTTGAGGAGTGGAGTGAAGTCGTAGCGGCGGTTATGGATGTGGTTTTCGTTTTCGTTTTCGTTTTCGTTTTCGCTTTCGCTTTCTTTTTCTTCGTCGTAGTCGTTAATTTGTCTTGAGGAAATGGAAACGGAAAGAGAGGATTCGTTAACGGTGGTGGCAACGGCGGTGACGGAACTAACGGAAAGTGACGGTTGGAAGAGATAGTGGTGGTGGTGGTGGTGGTGGTGGTGTATTGGATAAGATAAGTGAAGAGAAGGGAAACGAGTTGGAAATGGCGGGAGCAGAAGAAACATGTTATGTTATATATTGTTAACTTAAGTGAGAGTACGGGAGAATTGAGAGTTGAGAGTTGAGAGTTGAGAGAGCACAGGTGGCTCAGTAGGGAAGGAACTAAATTTTATATGATAAATTTATGGGATATTTTGCAGATGGCTAGTGAGTGGTGTGAAAGATGAATGCAAATTCAGAATCTTCTGTGAGGCGAAATACCCGACCACGTATCGACGCCACGGGGGATATTTATATGTTCAGTGTTAATGCACCCAAAATTGTTCAAGAAGGCCAGCCTTGTTCTAAAGTCTAAACTTTTCTATGGTCCGATTGGATAGAATTTATTTTGCTGAAACTGAAAATTGAAAACTGAAAACTAAAAATATTGTAACAAAATAATTTTTAAATGTGTGAATAGTACCGTGAGACTCATTTTTAATAAAAAAAATTACTGAAAAGTGAAATTTGTGGGTCCCGTGCACTGTTCACAGGACTCACAAAACTGATAAAGGGACTGAAAAGTGTGCTACTGTTCATGAACAGTAGCATAAACAGTAGCCATTGTCCCCCCTAAACGTGTGCGCAGCCAAAAAAAAAAAAAAAAAAAAAAAGAGAGAAGAGAGAAGAAACGTAAATGTGAAACGCAACCTCCGAATCCAAACCGCACCTATATGGTTCTTGTGAAAGCAAGAAATTAACTTGTGTTTAATTACTTGCTTAAGAACACAATTAATTTAGATTATGGGCTAAAATCAATCCGCAGAGGGAAATTTGAACAAGAAACCAAAGACTATTTCACTCTTGTAAAAGTATGTAAAAAAACTTTTATTCATATGATCTTTCTTTGTTACAATTCTCACTCTGTGTTTCTCTCTTTGTATTTTGTGTGTTCCCTTTCTCTTTTCTTCTTTCTTCCTTTTTATATGAGTTATCTCATCTCTTTTCACGTTTTGTCATTGTCCACCTAGATAACTTCTGATCTTATCGGGCTCTTCTTTATTGGTTTTTCATCATGAATGGAGCTTTCTAGGGCTTTTTCTTACTATTCAAGTATCCACCTAGATAATTTATGATCTTATTGAGCTTATCCCTCTGCATTAAATGCAGTGATGTCAAGCAAGTGACCTTCATTAATGTGAGGGTTGTTGTGGAATCATCTGGAAATCTCAAACAACTTCTTTGGTGAAGTTGATCTTCTCTAGGACTTACCTCGGTAGTTCGGACACTACCTCGAAACTAGGCTAGGAAGGGAATTGGGCCTGATCAATAGTCCGAGGTTCTGTACCTATTATTAGAATGTGCCAGTCTATGTTGGATTTGTTTCCTGCGTTTAGGCCAATGTTTGAAATGGGCCCAACATTTATCCCATTATAATAAGGCCCAATGTTTACCTCACTACCGTTCTTTTTCGGTTGTAAAAAAATCAATCTTGGAACTAAACAGTTTTATCTTTGGGATGAATTCCACCTATGTGTGTTGTTTTAAATTCCCCGACCAAAAACCCCTAAAAACTCATTAGCTCTGCCTTAACCATTTTTTTTTTAATATCAAAATGTGGTTGTGGTTGTTGTGTTGAGTTCTTCTCTCTTTCAATGTAGATTACCAGGAAATTATAAATAAATATATAAATAAAATTTGGCTACAACTCCTATTAAAAAAAAAAAAAAATGAAACTATACTATTGGTCTCTAAAGTTTACCCTACGAGTGCAACTAGTCCCTTAAGTTTCAAGTAAGCACTATTGGTTCCTCAAGTTTAAAAAAATGAGCGAGGTTAGTTTTTTTGTTAATTGCTGTTAGTGTTATTGCTTATGTGGCTAACAAAAAAGTGATGTGACATTTTTTATATTAAAATATTACAAAATTAATACTCTCTTGCCTATTCTTTCTCACTACTTTGCTACCACAAAGACGGGGTCTTTTCACATTTTTCTCTCACTTCTTGCTGAGATGATCTCACTAAATAGAAGCTTTTTCCAAGTAATATAAACCAAACCGATTTGTTTACCAAAAAAAACCAAACCGATTTCTCAATTCGCACTTTTATTTACACACCCCCATTTCACCAAAACACAATTTCATTATCATTAATATTTTTATTTTCTTATGGGTTCTCCATGTATGTTCTGCTCTTTCACATTAAAACCCACAAAATTCTCTAACTTTCCCAGCATTCGAATTGTTAATCATTTGGTATAACACGATTCAATTCCAAAGAAACAGATTTCCTCATCTGGGTCATCCCTATTTAACTCATTCACATTGAAAAGTTTTATCAAATTTTGTTCATTTTTTTAAGAGGGTCAAATTTTTTTAATTTAGAATTTTAATTTATTATTATATATATTTTGGTGGCACAAAGCAAGACCAGGATATCAAGGTCTTGTTGCTCTTCTATCTCTCAGGTTTAGAAAAAAAGTCCAGTTTAAGTGAAAGTGGTAACTTTGGGCTCAAGAGGTCAGGTTGGAAATGCTGTCGTTGTGGTGGAGAAGATCAAGTTGTAGGAAATGAGAGGCGATAAGAGAGAGGGGTAGAGATTTCTCTTGAATTTTGTAATATTTTAATTAAAAGAAATGACACATCAATGAAAAAGATGCCACATCATTATTCCATTAGTCACCTAGGCAATAATACTAATGGTAGTTAACAAAATGACTAACAATGCTCATTTTTAAAACTTGAGGGACTAATAGTGCTTACTTGAAACTTGAGAGATCAATTGTGCTCACATAGTAAACTTTCGAGACCAATAGTGTAGTTTCGCCAAAAAATTAACATGGCTATATATTTTGAAAATCTAATTGTTTAATTGCATGTTCTTTATTTTATTAACACATATGTCAAATTTCATGCTAATTGGAATATTATTTATAATTCGATCAATAAATTTATTTTTTTATGCATAATTTAAAACTACAAAAACTTGAAATTTAAACATTTAATTGAAAACATAGCTATTGATTTTTATCTTTTGAAATTTTGCAAGAATGTAGGATGTAAAAATAAAAATATCATTCAATGGTGGATATATCAAAATTCACATCCAATAAAAATATATTGAGTAAAGTTGTAGCCAAACATTGCAAAAAAAAAAAAATTTGATCATCATGTTTTCTCTCTCCATTTTTTTTCAAACTTAGATGCATATGTCAAGCAGCACGTGATGATGGTTAGGCGATAGGGTAATCTAGTTTTTTTATTGGGTAAATTTCATTAACATATTATGAGGTTTTGACTAATGCCAACTAGGTCCGAGACTTTTCAAAATTGACCAATTTAGTTTTTAAAGCCAACTTAGTCCCTAAACTTTCTAACTGGTCTAACAGTGTTTAGGAACTAAGTTGGTTTTAAGAACCAAATTGACTAGTTTTGAAAGGTTATGAACCTAGTTGACATTAGTCTAAATCTTAAAATATGTTAAGGAAAATTTATGCTTTTTTTAATTAATTAATTAATTAATTTTTTGGAGTGCAGAAGGGAATGTAAATACGAATTATATTAGTTTTATAAACGGCTTTTTCTATTTGTCTTATATCTTTATTGTCTAAAATTACAAACATAGTTTTAAATTAAAACTATTTTGGGATTTTAATTGACAAGATTAAATATAAGACCTAATTTGACATAATATTTAAACTTTGGACATTTTAAATTTTGTCTAGCCAAAAAAATAAATACAAATCGCAATGGTAAAAATTTAATGTCTTTTTTTTTTTTTTTTTTTTTTAGAGATAATTACAATATACTGCTAACCTCGCAGTTTGAACCCTTTCCCTTCTAGACTCCCAAGCACTTTACAGTTTGTACATGGAGAGGTGCCAATTTATCTACAAGGCCTTTGGCATTTAATGTCTCGCTTGATCTGCCTTATCACACTTTGTCTTGTAAAAGTTTTCCATCGTCCAAAAAATGGTGGGATGAGAATGAGTTTTGCCCCAATACACACACATATATATACACACATTATATATATATATATATTATTTTATTTTATATAAATTCTATCTCTAATTTTTCTTTTATATATTCTATTATAAACATTTGTTTTCTCCTTGTTTTAGTAGTAACTTCGCGACTCCCATCCATTATCTCTCTTATCACGTTGAGAAAATTTGGATATTTCAGCCCGGCCCGCTGCCATCATGCATACAACAAACCTTTTTCCCCTCTTGGGTATAAATAATGGGCCGACTTAAAAATTGGGTTGCGCAGCCAGTAATTCTAAATTCATCATTGCCAGAAGCCACTAACGGCGTCGAAGACCAAAATTACCGTTTGCAATTTCTCGATGGCATTTTTGTAAATATCTTGAGAACCAAAAAAACACCTAGGGGGGGGGGTCTATCTTAGGCTAAGTCTCATCGGCAAGTGGATCGCGGTGGCGAGTCACGGTTCGCGGTGGCTATATCTAACGGCGAGTCAACAAGCTCTACTCAGAGGAACCCGCTAGTCGTTTTTCTATTCATGAACAAGCTCAAGCTCAAGCTCAAGCTCTAGCTCTAGCTCTACTGAGAAATTTCCAAAAAATATGCACAGACCACTGTGAGTATCGCACTACACTACACTACTACTACTATAAATTTCTTTCACAATCGGATTAGCATAATCCGTACACATATGCCCTAACAATCACCGTGCTGTTTTCTTTCACAGAGCGAGGTTTCCTCTGCGTTCAATTGCGGACTCTTTGCTCAAATCGAAACCGCGCCAACATGTATGCCTCTGTGCTATGAATTTTATCTGATTCAGTTCAATAGTGCAATGTACACTGTTTGGTAGCTGAGAAAAGCTCGGAAATTAAAGCAACTACTTTTCAAATCCTAAGAAAAGAAAGGAAATGATTTTTTTTTTTTTTTTTTTTTTTTTTTTGACAATCATTATTGTTACAGGGACGAAGAAATGTGGCTGAAAATATGGGGTATTCACGAGCCCTTACTACATCAAAGGGTAAATAATCTAAGAAGCTTCAATTTGTAATATGTTTGTAGTGGAACATATAATATAATCACTGCTGTTATCTTAAGCTGTTTATTTGTGCCCAAATGTCACCAACTCTTTTCAAAATCTTGTTAATTTATGGCATTTGGGTTCAGAATTAGGGTAAACATTTTTCACTCTGTGGTTAGCATATGTAAATATGACAAAATCCGCTTAAAGATGGGGGTGGCCCTTGTTAATGAAAAGATGAAGGAGAATCGCTTGAGATGGTTTGGTCTTGTTCAGAGGAAAACGATTAATGTACCGTTAAGGAAGGGTTAATTCAAGTTGAGGATACGAAAAAACTGTAGAGAAAGGCCAAAAATAATATTAGTGGAAGCAGGTAAAATGTATGTTTCAATTAAGGAAGTAACATAGATTGTAAATTCGGATAGAATAGAATGGAGGAAAAAAAATACATGTGGCCGACCTTGACTAATCTGTTAAGATCTATAGCCGACCCTACATAATTTGGGTCTAAGGCTTTGTTGTTGTTGTTGGCAGCTAGCATATTTGAATTATATTTTTTGGTGCATGAAACAAAAAAAATGATGTCTGTGTATGTACAAGGTATACTGTAACAATCATCATTGGGTCCTATTCTATATTTTTCTACTATCCAAATAAAACACAAAGCCTTTGCTCTCTTTGTTTTGGGTTGGCTTGTAAATCTGTTGCATCATTCTACTCTATTCTTGGCTGGGTTCTCTTCTCTCCCAAATCAGATTTTAGCATGTGCTTTTGTACTTAACATTGGCCCGATATTCGTATCCCTTGATCTTGGAAGAATGCATATACATTCAATTTTAACTTTGACTGTATTGAAACAAATGAATGTTTGATTGCTCAGATTTCATGTAGGTTAAAATGTCTTTTTACATAGATGAATCAATGCATACAATAACTTTTGGTTGTGGTATGGTAAATATGAAGAAGTGATTGATCGAGTTCATGTTCTTTTTTTCTTTTGAAGAAATCTTGAGTATGTAGAATTCCAAATGCAGGTCTTGAATTTTTGGTGTATGGAACAGAATCAACTACAAGATCCATGCAGATGCAAATTGTTGATGCACTTCACTTGGGTGACAGAAGCAAAGCTTCTAATCTGCTTTTAGATCTTGGCCATGGAAACCACTCATTGAGACCTGATGATTTTGTTCATATTCTTAACTACTGTGCCAGATCACCTGATCCACTGGTAAGCTGAACAAAATTGAATTGTAGTTCACTCACATATTTGTGCGTGGAGGTAGATTTCTGCACCAGATCCTCTATCACTATGAATGAATTCATACCCCTCCCCCTTGGGCCCCTCCACAGTGTTGGTAGAAGTGTCAAGCACACTTAAGCACATAGGTCTCTTAGAGCCTAGGAGCGAACGCGTGCCTGATTTATTATTATTATTTTTTTTTTTGAGAATGGCGTGTCTGAAAGTAAAACGCACATTTTTCATACATGATGAATAATATCCTCTAATATATAGTTTCATACATATAATTAAAGAAGTTAATAAACTCAACATAGTAATATTTTTTCCTATTAGCTCAAATAAATTGTGTAATTGCACAAATTTTTTATATTCAAAATTTACACAACTTTTTTTGATTTCTTAAAGTTTGTATATATTAAATTTGAAAACAATTATCAATGGACGATATGATAATAATCTTATCATATAAAGTTAAGACATAACATTCTAAATAATTCTCTTATGTTTTACTATGATCAAAATAAAGTATATGGTTCAGTGAAAATATATGTAAAAGGCAAAGACCAAAAGGCACAAAAAACCTTTTGTGTAGTACAACAGCTAAATAATAGCGTTTTTATAATAAATCAGTGGTCCATGTCTTCAAGATCAAGTGATTGATATTAATTTCATATATTCTTTTAACAAAAAATGAAGGTAAAAAAGTGTGCCTAGGCAGGTTTTGCACTTCTTCCAAAAGCACCAGAAAAGTGTGTATGAAGCTTGCTTCATTTAACAAGCTCTGCTTTGGCCAAGCAAAACGTTGATACCTTGGGGCTTTGAGCATTAAGCATGCCAAGTGTGCTTTTAACAATTCTGAACACCCTAATTCTGCATTTTAATTCAACACCCTAATTCTGCATTTTAATTCATTCTTACTCTCACCTTGCCCCTACAATGAGAAAATCCTAGCCTGACCTCTGTTTGTAGAGACTCTGAAAGAAATAAAATAAAAGTTAACAAATTGTTCATACACAATCTTACATCTAGTTATATTCTTAAGTGGAGAACTCTTTGAGAATGCATCTAGTGGTAGGTAACTATACCATGCTCCTATTAAATTTGGCTCACCCTTGGAAGGTGAGAATGGTATCCCGTATCTTCTACCTTTTATCCTGCATGAGAATGCTCACTGTTGTTGAAACTCTAGTCCCAAAATTTCAGATTAATTCTTTTTGGGTGTAACATTCATGGAATTTGTTTCTTTGTCATGCAGTTTGTCATGGAGACTTTAAGGTTAATGGAGGAAAGAGAGATTGGCCTGAACGAAATATGCTATTTGCTTATCGTACGAGCTCTTTGTAAAGGGGGTTACTTGGAGGAGGTATAAGCCAATTATACAAACTTAAGTGGTATTTTCATAATCATTTATATATGCTGGTTTTAGTGTGTGTTGATTAGTTTGATGTCATACGCATTACCAATTTTTAATTTTGTTTCTTGGACGGTAAGTCATTAGATGGATTTATGTGGCTGTATCCTAGGAAGGGTTGTGTGTGTGTGTGTGTGTGTGTGGATAGGAATTCATCTGTGATAGGTAATGTCTGGAATTACAATTGAAGTTATGGCTGTAATGCATGTACCTTTAAGTTTCATGTTAATTGATACAAGTGCTGTCTATTTCTAAACTGCAGTTATAATGAACTAAACATTCTTGTGTGTTGTACCTTGTTCAGGCCTTTAATTTAATAAATTTTCTTGGAGAAAGGCAAGGCATCTATCCAATTCTATCTGTGTACAATAGTTTCCTCGGAGCTTGTGCCAAAATGCGAAATATATTTCATGCCGATCAATGTTTAGATCTGATGGAGTGTCAAATGGTGGGAAAGAATGAAGTGACATATTCAGAGCTTCTCAAGGTGTGTAAACTTAACAGTGTTGGTGTATGTATGATTCTTGTTATTCTTTTTTCTTCATTATCTCAAAGGCCAAAGCCGCATACAATTATTAAGTGATAGTTATTCTTTTCTTTATGTTTTTTATTGTTTCAGCTTGCAGTTTGGCAGAAAAACCTGTCTGCTGTTCATGAGATTTGGAAGGAGTATGTCAAACACTACAGTTTCAGCATTATTTCTCTACGAAAGTTCATTTGGTCTTTTACAAGGTTGGGAGATTTAGAATCTGCATATCAGACATTGCAATATATGGTGGCTTTAGTCATCAGGGGAAGCATTTTCGTTAATAGAACTGCTGAAGGAAAGCTGTACCCTTACAGAATAGACATTCCTATACCTTCAAATGGTGAATTATGCTCAAAGAAGTTTGACTTGAAGGGTAATGAACATTCTATTCCTTCCACATACTGTAACATAGAGCAATGCACTACTTCTAGCTTAGAAAATAGAGAAGCTGAGAGTGGAAGACTAGGTGTGCTTAATAGATATGAAAACATGCCTGTAAAGAAAGTTTTGAGGTGGTCTTTCAGTGATGTGATACATGCATGTGCACAAGCTCAAAATTGTGGGTTGGCAGAGCAATTAATCATACAGGTAGGATAACCTGTTCATTAAGCTTGCCATTGTTTTGTTATGCCTGAACCTTCTCTTCTGATAAACCAAATCTTTATTGCAGTGGAAATCACCAAACAATTTTTTTTTTCATTGGAAATTATGTTACCATTGATCTTGCGTATTAATGTTTCACTTTTGCCTTTTGTCCTTAACTTGTCATGCATGTGATTCATTATCAAATCAGCATCTTATTGTGTACTTACATTAGGGTCCATCTTATTTTGTCTAGATGAAAAACCTTGGGTTGCAACCGTCAAGCCATACATATGATGGTTTTGTTAGAGCAGTTGTTTCTGAAAGAGGTTACAATGATGGGATGGAAGTGGTAAGCTATGTTGGTTTACTTCATAAATCAGTTGTCTTAAGAACTTGTTTTCTGCAAACTTGCTAAATATCTTCTATTTCCTATTTGATCTTCGTTTTAAATAAGAGATGTTTTCTTCTTTCGCCATGATTTTGCAGTTAAAAGTAATGCAACAGAGTAATTTGAAGCCATATGATTCAACTCTTGCCACCCTTTCAATGGGTTGCAGCAAGGTGCTAGAACTGGATTTAGCCGAGTCTCTGCTGGACCAAATTTCTGAATGTTCATATCCTCATCCTTATAATGCTTTTCTTGCAGCATGTGACAGAATGGTGAGTTAATATTTTAATGTGAAACTCTACACCATAGTTATTTTCCCTATTCTCATTCTGCAGAGTCAGTGCAGTGTCCCCTCCACTGAGTGTTCACCTCCAATCCCTAAAATTAAGGTTGTTTGTATTCGATACATGGCACTTATATCATATGATATGTATCAAATTGGGAGCAAAAGGATATATATTGTATGAGTGTATAGAATGTGTATCTTCTGATTCATAAACACGTGAATATTTTTGGGTTTACACAAATTTATTAATTTTGAATTGATAAGTTACATACTCATTGATGATGTGGGTTCCAATTAGTTTAGTTGGTAAAATGTTTTTCCGTCGAATAAGAGATTTGGGGTTCAAATCCCGCCTACACCAAAAACCAATTGGTGTCTTGGGCCTAATGATAAAGAGCGATCATGTGGACACCATAGGTTGAAATTCTATAGTATCTATCAAAACAAAAAAGTTGCATTTCTCATTGATGCAGGGCAATAGACTCTTAGAGGGGGACTTGTGTTTGGGAAATAAAAGAAGAATAAAACAAAGGATAGGACCTAAGAATCAGTATCTAGGGTTTGCTTGGAATAAGCAACCTTGGTGCAAATTGTGCTCCTTTTATTCTTGATTTAGGAGAAGTTATTGCTTATTTGGCTCTAATAGTAAGATGCTAGGCATATGGAGCAAGTCATTTATGTTAGCTTGGGTGTCACTATAGAAGCATCATTAGGATTTTTTTGCAACTGATTCTGTACAAATTCATCTCCATAAAATGGTTATTTGTGTTCATCAATCAGTTGAAGTTCACACACTAGATTGCAAATGCTTTCTGGTTTTTATTATTCTCTCCATCAATTCAAAATGACATTGCACTAATTCTGTAGGACCAACCTGAACGTGCTGTGAAGATATTGGCTAAAATGAAACACTTGAAGATTCTGCCAGATATCAGGACATATGAGCTGTTGTTTTCATTATTTGGTAACGTGAATGCCCCATATGAAGAGGGCAATATGCTGTCACAGGTTGACACTGCTAAAAGAATAAATGCTATTGAAATGGATATGGCAAAAAATGGTGTTCAGCACAGTCATTTATCAATGAAGAACCTGGTAACTCCTAGCCTCATTATCGCGTTCCTTTTAATTGGAAACTGACTGAAGCAGAGATGACTGCTTAAATAAAGATTGAATTATTCCTTTGGGTAATTTATTAGTATTTTCCCATACACTTTTCCATCTATTTGTGAGATAACAAGGTGTACTTGTATGTACTGATGTTTACAGAAACCAGTGACATGGTGTTTCCCTAGTTAGACCATGGTCCACGGTATGTAAATGGTGGCATGGTGCAATTTAGGTTTTCCTCCTATTTAGGATGGACTCTTTGATTATTATTGACCTGGATTGGGAAAGAAAACTTTATTGACTAAATAGTTTACAAATTTTTTTCCCTAATGTTTTCTTGGTAAATAGAATCTGTCTGATGCTATTTTGGGTGAAAACTGCTTTTGTCCCATTGTTGCACTGATAGTATTTCATTTGGATTGAATGGAAAATGATACAGTTCTATTACATTTTGCTTGCATCAGCCTCTTATTATTAACAAAGTGCTTTAACTAAAATAATCTGACCTGAAGCTATTGTGGTAGACATTTTTGTTTTTATCGCTCAGGACCCCAGCTATAGTATTCATTCCAATTTTCTTCTCTTCAGTTGAAAGCCCTTGGAGCAGAGGGGATGATACGAGAGCTGATCCAGTATTTACAAGTGGCAGAGAACCTTTTCTGCCGTAATAACACTTATATAGGAACACCAATCTATAATACAGTGTTGCATTCACTTGTTGAGGCTAAGGAAGTAAGTACTTTCCACTCTACCTTTAATCATTTTAGTTGCTATTCCATAGTGCATTGGTGTAATTTATCTAATGTTTATCTGTATTATTTATGGTTGACATGCAGAGTCAGATGGCAGTAGAAATATTCAAAAATATGAAGTCATGTGGTATCCCCCCAGATGCTGCAACTTATAACATAATGATCGATTGTTGTAGCATTTCAAGATGCTTCAAATCTGCATGTGCATTGGTTTCTATGATGGTGCGTGATGGGTTTTGTCCACAAACATTAACTTACACTGCTCTCATAAAGGTAATTCTTACTTCTTAGTACTCTCTGGTCCCAGCAGTATGTGGTCTGAAATATTATGCATCTAACAAAACTACGGCCTTCAAATGTATGTAACAAGAAAAAGGTCGGTTCTAATTAGCTCAACTAATAAAGTTCTTTGTCATTAAATAAGGGACATGAGTTCACGTCCCGCCTACACCAAAAATCAATTAGTGTCTTGGCTTGATGATAAAGAGCAATCATCATGGAGTGGATTCCATAGGTTCAAATCTTATCTAATCTATAAAAATTAATAAATAAATAAAAAGAAAAAGAAAAGAAAGTGTAATTTGTGCAAAGTACTGCTAACTTATAAAGTAATCTTATGTCTTAACTTGTTTCTTTTTTCTATACTCCAAAACGTTCCTCCACAATTTACTTTATCAATTTCCAATTCTTTGCATTGATTTAGTTTGCCTGCAAATTATGAACACACTTCATTTGAAGCTGAACCATGGTTGCATGTTAGCCTACCAACTATGCACAATGTTATAGTCACAACTCATAACTGAATTTGGAAATATTACAAATCTGATTCAAATCTTTTATCATTATATCAGGATTGCCCTTCAGATTCAAATTGCCATAGTAGAATTGCAGACCCCAACTAAAATTAATGATTTGACATTATGTGCACTATTGGGGGATTTGGCAAATACTATATTCAGTTCAAAAAGTGTAGAATTCAACTTTTACTGCTATATGTTTCCCTTGCCAAGAAACATTTCTTATTGAAATAAATGGCAGATAACTTTATAAGTTGGCTTAACAACACTTAAAAATTTTACCGTTCTTGTGGGAAAGTTTCAGCTTATATTTTTACAAATACAAATAATCAGTTTTATGGGATGAAGTAAGATCACTCAAAACTCAGTTCCATCTTACTAATTGTCTAAATGTCTTCTCATGGCCTACGTTGGTCAACCATTTTAATCTCATAGTCAACTCAACTCAACAATTTTGATCTCATAAATTCCTTTTTGCATATAGATTTGGCCCACATTCTTTCCAATTTCTCATCACCCTAGTGACCCAATCAGTTCAGTTCATAATCTTCTACTTCATCACTACCAATTTTTCCTCATCAGCAGGTGCTACCCTATAGTGCTCATATATTAAATGTAGTATACCTTTATTTTTGCTGAAATCCAGTATATTTATATTCTCTCCTGCCTTGTCCCTCCCTTTTCTGATAGCTACTCCTATCTTGTAATTTTTCAGTGTTCACATCCTTATATTAGTTATTTAAGCATATGAAAGATGCTTCTTGATAACCCAATTCCCAACTTATTTTCAAGCATTGCTTTTCAGGTAATATGTTGGAAGAGTTCCTTTGTTTGTTGTCATGCCTCAATATTACAACATAGTTTGGCATTAACAGAGTGATATGTCATAATAGGCGATGATTAATTTTTTTGATAAGTTATCCTGAAGAAAGAAAACAATTTTTCGAAAATTTTGTTATGTAAGGGCAAAGTATGGAGTATTATTTATCCAAGAATAGCAAAGTATACAGTATTATTTATCCAAGAATGTGAGGAGCCCGTCGGTATATTGAGTCATTGATTATTATTTGTGCCATCAGTTAGCTACTTATTGTTGTAAAGAATGCATGCTAATTTATCACTAAAATTAGTAGTATGTCCATGCAATGTGCAATTTAATTATAAAATATATGTAATTAAAGAAAATAATCAAAAAATATCTTAATAACTAGTGAGACACTCGAAAAATTAATAGAGTTTCACCTAGATTAAATTAACATCTTAATAATCAATCAGCTACACGGGAAAAACATATTAATTTTATGATGTGTAATACATATGTTAAACCACCACATATGGTTATGAAGAGGGGAAAAAAACCACATGTCAAGCCACTTTGTGCAAACATGAAACACCACAAACACAGTATGTATTAAGTAACTTTTGTTATAATAAAACAAAAAATTATGACAGATGATCAAATTATCAAAATAATTAAAATAAATAATAAACTTTACTTTAGATTTTCCTTGAAACTTTTGGTTATAGAATTTAGTTGGAGTAGTATTTCTTAAAAATTTCTTAAAAGTTAGGTAATAGAGTTTTACCTAGAGTAAACTATCTAACGATTAATAAGTCACTTGTTATTTTGATAATAGAGTTTTATCAAAAGTGATCTATCTTAATAATTAATGAGTCACATGGTAAAAATCCATTATACAATGTCTACGCTTACATTGAACCACTTGGCGCAAAAAGTCCAACTTTTATTATATAGTATATAATATTTTCTATGATTGTCAGGTTTGGTGTTGATAATACAAAATATACATTGGCTATGGAATCATACTCAATACTGAGCTTAATTTGTTTCAGATTCTGTTGGAAGAAGAAAATTTTGATGAAGCATTGAATCTTTTGGATCAAGCATGCTCGGAAGGACTTGATCTTGATGGACTGTTATTTAATACCATTCTTCAAAAAGCATATGAAAAGGTACTGTATCTCATGTCCTCTTCTCCCTTCCCATCTCTCTTCCTTTTAGGCATCAAAACTGAAACCTTTTGCATTTCTTCAATTTCAAAAACTTAAAGACGGTCAAAATACAAATAATTATATGTCACAAATTGTTTACATTTCACACATGCTTTGCTTGTCATTCCTAAGATATTGGAAAAGCAAGTTTCGGGTTGCTTTGTGAACCTTGTTACACTATTAATTTTAGATGGTTGCTTTTTTCTCTATTAATTGATTGGGTCTGATCTGTGAACATCATCAGTTACGTGTGCAAGCTATCATGCACTTCGTACATATGTACATTACAAAATAGAATTATATTTCTATATAGATGTTGCTGTTTAAAACTTAAAAGTTTTTACCTTTTCTATACCACAAATCCACACACAGCACTTGTGCACATACATACATGTTTGGAAATAATGACATCTATTGAAATATTTCCTTTTTTAACTTAAGCTTCTAATCTTGTCTTCTTTTTGGACAAGAACACCTCACTTGCTGCTTATTTTTGCATCACATTTTTTTCTTTGGGTCAAATGCATATCTTTATCTGATTTCCAAATTAGCCCCTCTAGACCCTTTATTGCCATACCTACTTATTTGGTGCCCTTCCCAATGGTATCATGACAATACATGCAATGATGCACTTGTGCTTTAAGCCCGGTTTGGATACAGCGTTTGCGCGTCTGCGTTTTCAGTTTGCACGTTTTGCCTCTTTTTTTTCTTGGTTAGCCGTGTTTTTTGACTTTCGGTCAGTGTACAGTGCACACCAGTGTACTATTCAGCAACTTTTTATTAAAAATGGGTCCCACGGCATTATTCACACATTTAAAAATTATTTTGCTACAGTGTTTTTAGTTTTCAGCAAAATAAGTTGTATCCAAACGGGACCCTTAATATAAAATACAGCAGATGTAAGTGCAAATTATCTTCCAATGGATGTCAAAACATGTGCCAGATGCTTGCTTGGTTAAATAAGCATTAATATTTTCTCTCTTTCACACACATTTTTTTTTTATAAGTCAACATGTTATCACAAGTGTGATAACTAAGCAGTAAATCCTCAACCAGGCTATTAAAATGATAAAGTATCTTATGTTCGACCTATATAAGTATAGTCGGGGTACCTTATGTTCATCCAAGAGCCATGCAGCTTAACTGGTTGATTGGTGTTTCAAACGGAAACATTCAGGGAAGTATCTTATGTAGTTTGATTTATAATTTCTTGGGCATGTCAGTCTAGTTGCTTTTTTTTTTGAAACATTGTTAATTTCTCTATTTCTTATTTCATATCTCAGGGAAGGATTGATGTAATTGAGTTTATTGTTGAGATGATGCGCCAAGAGAAAATCCATCCTGATCCATCAACCTGCTATTATGTGTTCTCTACATATGTGGATCGTGGTTTTCACAGCACAGCTTTTGAAGCATTTCAGGTTTTGAGTATGCGTATGTTGAGTGAAGAAGATGGAATTGATCATGAAAAGATGGAATTTGAAGACGATTTCATCCTTTCTGAAGACTCAGAAGCAGAGTCACGGATACTCGAATTGTTCAAAAATTCTGAGGAAAACATTGCCGTTGCACTTTTGAATTTGAGGTGGTGTGCCATGGCTGGGTTCCCAGTGTCTTGGTCACCTGATCAAAGCCCGTGGGCTAGAAGACTCTCAAGAAACTATGATAGCAGAAAAAGAGCTGCCTAATTGATGTAAGAATGAGATTTGTTTGGATCAACTCTGATCTTTTGAGTTGCTCTTAATTGTCATGTGGTAAGGGCTTTGCAAATGTCTTGATAGTTAACAGAGGATAGAGCTTCTTAGTTTATCAGTGACAATCTGACAGGCTCCAAAAGTATACTGTACAAGTACCAGAGTTATGAAGCCATACTAACCCCAAAAAAAGAAAAGAAAAAAAGAAGCAAGATGTGGAGTCGGTGATACTCACAGGACTATTTGCAATTTTCTCGTGAAGCAAATCAGCTGACCTTTTAAAAACTATAGAAAATCCGAGATGTGTGTAAGACTAGCAAAATAAGCTGAGCTGGACAACGAGGAGATGTGAATTCTTACCCATTATTGGTGGTTTTTGTGCTGTAAAATTCGCAGTGAATGCCTCCTTTTTTTTGGGTGGGGCGGCGATATGGTTTGATGATGTATCATTAATTTTTTCTTTATAATTTACGACCAGCAAGATGAAATTGTTTGAAATGTATATCTAATTGCGATCATGATTCATTGCAATCCCGTGTAACAGGTCAGAGTCTAACTAAAGAGAAATAAGATGAGAAGTACTTTTAGCAATGATGGCAAAAAGTTGACTACCTTTACCTTCTTTTACCTCTCTATATACTCATAGCTCTTATGTTAAAAAGACTTTCACTTCAATTTAGCCGTATGAAAGTGGACTAAAATTCTATATTAATGTGACTCAACAAAAATATAGCAATAATAAATTATATGCTTAAAATTTTAGATATTACGACTTTGAAATTTATATATATTTTAAAATAAATTTGGATTTAGATTAGGAGTTTTCAACCCAAACATGTTTTTTTCCATTATTTAAGTGCACAAAAATAGATCGAAGTGGACCAAAATGAAGCAAATGGACCGAATATGAACAAGGTGGATTGAATGGACCGAATAAGAACGAATGGACCAAATAGGGCTGAAGTGGACAATTGGACCAAAGTGGACGAATAGGACCAATGTGGACTGAATGGACTAAATAGAACCAAAGTGGACAAAATGGACTGAATATGACTGAAGTGGATCAAAATGGATAGAATAGACCGAATAGGACTAAATAGAACCAAAGTAGACAGCATGGACCGAATAGGACCAAAGTGGATAAAATAAGACTAATGTAGACCGAATAGAGCCAATGTAGACTGAATGGACTGAATTGGATATAAGTGGCCTGAATAAGATTAAATATACAGAATTGGACCAGATAGAACTTTAGTGGGCAGAATGAACTAAATAGGACCGAATAGGACCAAATTGGACCGAAGAGGATAGAATGAACCGAATAGAACCAATGTGAACTGAATAAGACTTTTGAATATTTATCATTTTTATTGCATTTTTAGGTCTCATATTTCTAATATCTATTTTAGTTTTTTTTTTTTTTTTTGTATTTTTTAACTCAAAACTAAAGAGTTTAGCCCAAATATTATAAAATTTCATACGTTTAAATTCAAAAATTAAGAAAAAATTGAATTTTTGAGCTAAAATTGAAAAAGAAAACCTACAAAAAGGATCAATTTAATGCCCAATTAATCTAAAATGCACTAAAGAGGGACCAAAATTGGCTGCATAGACCGAGTGGACCAAAGTAGACTTAATTGAACCGAATAAAAATTGTTTAATTTTTAGAGAAAACAAATTATCTTCAAAAAATTTTAGAGAAAAAATTATACATTATATTTAGGGGTGTTCACAGTGTGGTGCGGTTTTGGACCATTTTTAGCACCGCACTTTGCAGTGCAATTTAGCCAAAACCATAACCGCACTGCACCTCATTTTTGTGGTCACATGTGCTGTGTGATGTATAAAATACAGTTTGAAGTCGGTATATTTTTCAAATTTTGGGTTTTTTTGCCCAACCCAAAATTGATTTTTCTCTTTGTTTTAGGCCAAGTTTTAAACTATTAAGCTAGTTTTTATTTATTTTTGAGTTGGCTTTCCTAATCAACACTTGCTTGGGTTATTAAATTTTTTTTTTTTTTTTTTTTTTGGGTTAAAAACTAGGGTTATTAAACTACTAATAATATATTTAATATTAAAAAAATAAATATATTAACATATAAAGAGGATGCAATACGGTGCGGTTTGTATGATTTTCTTATTATAAAACCGAAAACTACACTGCACCATGCAGTGTGGTGCACTGTTAATTGTGGTGCGGTACAGTTACATCATTTTGCAGGCGGTTTTTACGGTTTAGTGAACCCTCCTAATCATATTCCAATACAAAATAATTATTTATTTCCACGCATCACATAAATCTACGACTAATATCTATATAATATCTCAAAGTTGAAACATAGTATTTATTATTGCTATGCTTCTATTAAGCCACATTAACGTAGCATTTTGATTTATTTTTGTCCACTTTAGTCTATTTTGGCCCAATTCGGAACATTTGGGCAAAGTGAAGAGATATGAGTGACATTAAGGTGCAAACGTATGCATGTCTAAAATTTTTAAGCCCCAAAATCTTGACGCGAGATTATAGAAACAGGATGGATGCATGTTATAAAATAATCCAAGAACTCCAGACTCTCTTGATAGTTATAAATTAATTGAAAAGATGCATGTTTGAGACAAAGTACATGCGGGGATTTCGCTAGATGTGCCTACAAATATATCTTGGCTTTAGAATTAACATTATCAATCATTTTGACTATTGAGATATGAGGAAGCCTACTCCGAGGCAAGTTAAAATTTTTCCTTCTCAACCAGCAGTAAATCATCCATGGATTGATCCTTCAGTTTAAAATGAAGAACACTTTGCTCCAACAGCACCTTAACTTCTGTTCTTTGCAATTCCATCCATAGTAATTTAAACATTTTCTCCTGGAGGCAATTCTGCGAGCTTTGGGGTAGTCCCAAGCACTCGTTCCATATCAAAACGGACTTCGATGTTACGAATGCTGTAGCCGACCACCATCAGCCAATAAAGAAGCTTGGCAAGTTCTGGTGCACTAGTCTCTGTCGCACTTGTCTGTTATGATAGATACAAATTTCAATAGGTTAGTGAATATCTCAAATGATAATATATCAAAGAGACCTGGCAACAATCAGTATAAAACAAAATATGAACATCATCCATAAGCATCAGAAATTAGATGCAAGTTATTTGTTGAATACTTCCTAGTTTGAAGGCCTATCAAAGTAAAATGAACAAAAAAATTTCTAGCATGTTCACTGAAGATTGGACCAGAAAAATTCATGGATATAATAGCTTAAGTTTATGATGGAGATAAATCCAGTTCATCTTGACTTAATATAACATTGGCAATTTGGTTCCACTGTTGCTTAGACCATAAAGCACTGAAATGTTCAAGTCAACTAAGGGTAGAGTCATAGAGCTTAATACTACCTAATTTCTAAGAAAATATTAGCCATGATTTGGAAATTTTCATGGATGTCAACAGTTGCGTTTTCAAAACATTTTGTGCTCAAGTAATTATCATACTATCCCCTTTTTGATACTAAACAATATCATACTCCAAATAGTGTTAGAATAAGTAAAAAGAAGGAACCCTGTTAAGCAAGATTTTTACAGTTCTGAGACCCCAGCTTAATTAAAAATATTCAATCAACTTCACCAATTTACCATATTGCAACACCAGTATCTTGGAGAATTTCTGTGAATTCCTTCGTTACAAGAGGATAAACTGGAATTTAAACCTTGTTGAAAAGATCGTAGCAAACCTTCATTTGGCTAGGATCCGAAACAGCCAAAAGGCGCTTTATGAATGTGTTCATTGCAAGCACAACATCCTCTCCAGCGCTACTTGTCAAATCCTGCAAAATGTTGAAGCAATAAATTGTTGGAGAATCAGGGACACATTATAACAACAATATTACATACAAGAGGACATAAGGTTTCGTTACCTTCAGATTTTGGGGCTCAAGAGACTTGAGATATTCCAACAATTCATTTTGCCCATTTAATGATTTTCTACCAACTTGACGATTCAGTTCCTCAACCTCAGCTTCAAGTAACTCTATGTACTTTTTAGCATCAATTTTCTCAGGACCTGAGACATTATTCCACCTAATAACTTCACCTGACACATTCTTCTGTGTACCAGGTGCATAATCTGGCGCATCCTGTAACAGTCACAGTATCAGGTCAAATGGTGTACCAACCAGAGCAGAAGTTAAATAACTATGGTACTTATTCAAAAGACACCTAGAGCATTTTTTAAGAAGAAAAGAAAAGGCTATACTCCCACAGAAAACCAATTTATACACCTGCATGCCAGGTTTTTGCACCTAAAATTATTTTAAAAAATACCTTCCACCTAAAACCTGGTGTAAGAAACAGAGATGAATTCCTTGCATTGTTATTGGTTTAGAAAAATTAGTCTCCTCACTACAGAACAGCATCAACTTAACCCAATGGATTTTTCATAGCTGACCTGACGATAAAGTCTATTAGCAATTCTGAATGGTTATAACTAATCACAAGGAAGTCCTATCATCACCATGCACATCATATATAAGCCCCAGATGAATTATATTGTTTTTTTTTTCTTCCCATTTATCACTGAGGTACTGGCATACAGCATCCTGTCATAATGGACAGCTGCAAAATGAGGCACATGGTTCAAGGTTCAAGCTCAAACATCCTCTCCCCTTTGTGTGGTTGCAAGAGTCCTTGTAAATGAGTCTGACGAACTTGCGATTAAATTATCTAACAATTTCGATGTTCTTGTTCTTGTTCTTGTTCTTGTTCCTCTTCAAGAGTGGCAATGCTACAAAATTTGTTTCTTAAAGACAAAGAGTGCCCAGAGAGGGGGAGGGGGGGGGGGGGGGGGAGGAGGGAGGTGGAAAGGAAATTGCCTTTTTATCTTGTGCATCAGGAAGGGCAACCTGCTCCAAGCTTTGTTGTAGTTCCAATCGGTATTGTGCATTCTTAAACATGTATCCAGTCATAATGACACTGTACATTAGCTGCGCAAGGTTTTCAGCAACCTGAAACAAAAGTCAAGTGATATTAATAAAACAAAACTCATATTTCAGTGAAAATGTACAACTCAAGAGAGGGGAATAATAATGCTAAAAAAAGCACTCATGAAAAAATCAAACCAGCTTAAAAATTTTAAGGGAAAATACAAAAAACAAACAAAGTAATACCCCTGCTTCAAATTAGGTCCTGGGTTTCTAATTTTATCAATTATATTCATTCTTTTTGTTCAATTTCAGTATTAGGTCTCCATCTATTTCACACACCATTTACTAAACACATGTATCAAAACGTTTGTGTTTTACCAAAGCAAATTGATGCTTCAGAACCCCCACAAAATGACATCATTAGTAGACTCTCTCTACTCTCTTTTTGAAAGTTCACCAGACCAAGACTGACCATCAAAGCCAACAAGCAACACTGCCACCTTTCCACTCCAAACCAAAATACCACCCCCAAATCTCAGAACCCATTCACTTCAAAGAAGATCAAATCTCAGAACATATTCACTTCAAATAAGAAAAAGTAGGGAAAAAACAGAACAAAACAAAACAATGTACCACCCAAATCATAGATTCAAATAAGATCATTTTCCCACATTTTCTCATGAACCAGACATACCACACACAAACTCAAAAACACCATAACCCAAAATTTTCCCCCCAAAACAACTTTTTTTTTAATCTGTAAGAGAAGAAATTCATTGATGAAAAAAAATGGGGTGAGGCCCAAGTATACAGGGAGTATACTATGGATACTAAAGAAGAAAAAATAAGAAAGAAAACAAAAAACAAGCTGTCCAAAAAGGTTAAAAGATTGGATTCTATATTGAAAGAAGGCAAATGAGCTCGTTGCCACTTGAATAGCGTTCCCATAAGCTGTGAAGTTGAATTATCGAACGTTTTTTGCCTTCAAAGTTACGCATATACTTCTCTCCAAATAGGCCACATCAAAGAAGAGGGAATAGCTTCCCAGAAAATCAAGAATAATAAGACCCCTTTTCCTCAAGTTGTCAATTGTTAACAATTTCCCCTTCATTGTAGACCAAATAAAAAAACCAACACGAGGAGTTTTAAAACACCACATGGCCCTCCAAGGGAAATGTCGGTCCCCCCACTCCTCAATGTTTTGTACTAAGTACTAGCTTTCAATCCTTGAGCTTTGGAAAGAGTCCAGATCATCCTATCCTCTTGAGAATGACGTATTTTGGCAGTATACAAATCCTTGAGAAACAAGTCAATGAATTCTAGCTCCCAGTCATGTAACAAACAAAAAAAAGAAGGATTTTAGTGAAGCACCCATTTGACACATCCAAATAACCAGCCAACTTTGCTTATTTATTCCTTGCAAACTGAAAAAGTTCTGGATATTAATTCTTAGTAGTCACCAAGAGCTTTGTAACTCAATGATATTTCTTGGTCTCCTTTATGAGAACAACCTAGGTTTGAATCTCCCCTCCCCATTTATTGCAACAATTGAAATATCAAACAAGATCTTGAGACTCTCGTCTCCCCACCAATAGCCATGCGAACAACGAATCTTATTACCTGTCGCACCTCATATTTTACAAAGCTCTCAAACTTTGACCAACCCTTGTTTATATATTTACATAAGTTCACACCATATGCAACCCCCCCACCCCCCAACTCCCCCTCCCCCCTACATTTTCTGTACATCAACCTCCCTCAGATGTTCCATACTTGATTTTGACCACTCCACACTAAATCCATCTCCACCTGAAACCTCCCAATTGAATGGGAAAACAAACATAATCCCAATTAATCAAATTGAACTTAAATTCATCCCCCAAACCATCCCCAACTGAAATCCCACTGAATTTTACCCAATTCTATTTGCAACACCGATAGGCTGTGGGAAAAGAGAGTAAGAGACAAAATATGTAGGGAGACTAGAGAGAGTACTTTTAATTAAAGTGAGCCTTCCACACTTTGACAGGTATCTCTTTTTCCAACTTTCTAGCCTTTTCTCCATTCTTTCTAGAACATCATCCCAAATAGCCCTAACTTTAGAGAAAGCTCCTAGTGGTCCCAGACATTTTAATGGTAAGGCACATAGTTTACACCCAAGAATGTCAACTAACCTTTCCAACCATAAAACATTTTAATGGTAACGTCTTCAATTATCTTCAAACCATAAAACCACCTCAAAAAGTAACAAGGTGCAACAACTACCATACCTCTTTTGGCCTGGAATCACACATGATAAGTGTATCATCTGCAAAAAAACAAGTGTGAGATCCTAAGAATATAACTATTCGCCTTTACAAAAATCTTAATAGGAATCCCCCATCCACAACTTTTGAGATCATTCTACTTAGAACTTCCATCACAAAGACAAAGAGGGGTGAATGGGTCTCCTTAACAAAAACCATAGTACTTGCAACAAAAAAAACCACATCAGTATTCAAAACCGAACAATCAAAATGCAAGAATGAATCCACTTCCTCGACTTTTCCCTATAAAAAAGAAATCCCAATTTAGAGGATCATAGGCTTTTTCTAGGTCGAGTTTACAAAGCACTTCGGAAATCCCTTTCCTTCATCGACTGTCCAGACACTCATTAGCAATAAATACTAAGTCTAATATTTTTCTTCCAAGAATAAAAGTATTACGCATGTTAGAAATGAGCTCCCCCCATTACTTTCTTCAGTCTATTCGAGGGGAACTTAGCCAATATTTTATATTAGGGTAATCGGTCTAAAACCTTTTACATTCACTGCCCTTATATTTTTGAGAATAGGAATAATAAAAGTAGCAAACTCTTTCAAACATACCTTCCTCATGGAAATATTTGAAGAAATTTAAGATATCTTCCTTGACCACATTCCAGCAGACTTGGAAAAAGGTCATTGCGTATCCATTAGCATGTCCAAATCCCAAATTCAAGACCAAAATTTTGTTTCTTTCCCACACTTTCCTACCAAACCAAATAAAATTAAATAATTTTTTTTACCACCAGCCATGGACAAACCCAACCATGGCCAAGAACCACTTGAGCCACCACCTCCCAAATCAAACCCCAATCTAACACACAACCATAACAAACCCCAAAATCACCAGCCATTGCCACCCAATCACAACCCCATGCCACCACTTCCACGTCTCAACACCTCCCCCCCCCCCCTCTCTTCTTAGACCGACTCAACAACTGAATCAAAGACACCCTGAGCCACTGATCTATCAAGCATTCCTCACACCCTGTTGATGAAACCGAGCCACTGGCCCAAAATTCCTTCAAATGGCTTCTGTCCCTTGAACTCATCAAACCAGCCACTCGAAACTCATCAAACCAGTCACTGTCACCTCCAAATTCCATTTGCCATCATCTTCTGATCCCAACCGCTATGAACTTCAAACTGCAGAATACGCTGCCTACAAATCACTGCCTTGAGAGGAAAAAAGGACGGTGGAATCCTTGAGAGAAAAGAAAGAGTGAGACTTAAACAAGAGAAGAGAGAGGGTCCAAAAAAGACCCCTTTTTAAGGGAAAATAGCATCGTTTTGTTGGGGCTATGATGTCAATTTGCTTTGGTAATATGCAGATAATATGCAGACATTTTGATAAACGTATTTAGTAAAATGGTATTACAGTGAAATCGACAGTGGCCAAGAATTAAAAGGAACATGACTTTAATTGACAAAATTAGAAACCCACGACTTAATTTAAAACAATGGTAGAAGTGGTTTCCCCAAAATTTCAATAGCCATTTTCAGGCATAATATTCAATTCCACAAATGCATTTGCACATAAAAAAGCAACTACACTTACAGTGGTAACTGTTACTGCAAAAAATTGTGGTGGAAGTGTTCCAATCATATTTGTCACTGTTTGGCGCATAGCATCAACTACCTGAAAGGTGAGCATGAAAAAGAATTCATTTCCACCAGGAACACATGACCATGGATAATAAAAACCTCCAAGTAACACTACAGCGGCATTATATAATATCGAATGATGCATGGGTAAAATACCTGTTGAGGTGCTCTCTTCACAAACATCTCCATAAATTCTGGCTGCACATTTTTGACATACTCCAATAGAATTTCTCTTCTGGTCTTTGGCTGTTGATTTCAAAAAAGGGACACAAACATACAATCAACTATGACTACAACAAATCAAGCGTAAACCATTCAAATCAAAATATCGGGGAAGTGGGTAACATTTCCCTAGACAACAATTCTAAAACTTGGTACAGCATGCTGAAGCCAAAGGTTAAGCAGCACTTCACATTTGAGTGTCTTGGCATGTAAGGCCTCACAATTTAGCTGTGATCTTTGAACCAACATAAAATGGGGTATCATTAAATATATTGCCTAGGCTAATAACACAACAACAACAACAAATCCTTAATCCCAAATTTTCGGGGTCGGCTATGGATCCTCAACAAGATTAGTAAGGGTGAGCCACATGTATTCTTTTCCTCCGTTATATTCTATCCAAAGTCATAGTGTCTGTTACCATCTAGACCAATAACAATGGGACAAAATATTGGAACCAATTATCCTATTGTCCAAGTTATAATAGGAATTTCTCACTAGTTCCATTCCAACTCCCTAGCCTGTCTAGAGGGCATAATATTATTATTAGGGTAGGAAAAACAAAAATTGTATCTCTTTTTGATAGTATTATTTAAATAAATCTACATCTATCTCAAATTTTCACTTCTAATTAAGTTTTCATGATACCCTCCTCGCCGTTCTAGTATATAATACCACCATTACTAATAACTACCTTAATGACCAACACTATCCTATATAAGCCATGAAAACCACCATAATTTTTTCATTCACATGAGTTCACAAAAAAAGTACAAAAGCATAAATCAAATAATACACTCATACATAAATGTGTAAAATGTATATCTACAGAGAGAGAGAGAGAGAGAGAGAGACCATAGCTCCGTTGGGAGGCTTGGAATCGCCGGAGCCATTGGGAGCTTGGTTCTTGGAAGAATCATAAGCGTGAATTGTGAGAGCAAATCTTCTTCCTCCACTGTGCTTGGTCCTTATCGTGGGGGAGTTAATTACAGAGCTCCAACGATGCGAGCAATGCGAAGAAGACGAAGACGAAGAAGAAGAAGAAGTAGAAGAAGAGGAAGAAGAAGCAAATTGAGGTTGAGGAACTAAGAAGGGTTTCACTGTTAAAGAATACATTTTGATAGCAGATCAAATAAATTCCTTTGTTCTCTCTCTCTCTCTCTAACTCGAACCCTAATTCCTTTATATCATCACCATTAACAATAGCAGAGAGACTGTGTGTGTGAGAGAGAGAGAGTGTGTGTGTGTGTGAAAGTATAATGTTTATGTTTTTCTTGTGCTGGGAGACTGGAGTTGTCACTTCCAAGAGATGAGGGCTCGTTTTGCACGTGTGACAATTGCTGCCGGATCACCGGAATATCAGGTGTTGGAAAAAAAAACAAAACTTCAAATGGAAAATGAATAGTTCATATTAATTTTTTTTTTTAATAATTCAAACATAATAAAATTTTAATAATATTAAAAACAATTACTGATCATTTTTTATTATTTCCAATGAAAATATTCAGTATTCAAATAAAATTCATTTTCTATTGTAACTATTGAATTTGTCCACAAAAAAAAAATACAAATCGAAAGATGTATCGACTTTCAAATATTGCATTTTTAAATGATATGACACTAATATTATTAGATCCAATAAGAATAAGATGTTAACTATAAAATGGAAGCAAGTTGTTCTCACTCGTCAATAATGTTTGTTTTAGTATTCACTTGACACATACATCAATTATCATTTATCAAAAATAGATATTGATATATGGTTGTGATGAGTATCGTTTATATCAAAGTTTTGAATACCATTTTGAATTAGTTACTAGAACAACATAATTCAATTCTTGTGTGTTTATTAGTATATTGTATCGAACATACCATATTATATATATATATATATATTTATATAATTTGTAAATATAAATACTCCTTACAAATAAATATAAGAACTACATCATTCATGCCATCTCATAACCCAAAATAAAAAGTTATAGGATGACAAAATTATGAACAATAACCAAATCATTCAATTTATCCATCTTATAATTGCTCCCAAAAAGAAATAAAAAATATATTTTTATATAAATAAGTGAATTAAGAGCTGAAATGTACTTGATGAGGACTGATTTGGGGGAGGAAAAAAACTAACAAACTCCAAAAGTTCTATTAAAAAACAAAAAACAAAATTACAACTCAACTATAGAGTTTTTTTTTTCCTCATTAAAAAAAAAAAAAAACTATAGAGTTTTTTTTTTGGGGGCCGGAATATCTATTCCTGAGTCCTGACCACCATAAAGTTCTTGCCCGGAATGGCTGGAATAGGTCAAAAGTTTGGAATATGGACCAATATTTTAACTGTGGGCTGCTGGCTTTAGAGTTTAGAGTTAGGATTGATACCTTTGTGTTAATTTCCTTTTTGGATATGGAGGCCCATGATTGAACGAGAACTTAGCCCAATCCAAGATATTATCTCTCTTTCATTTTTTCTATTTTAGATTTACCCTTTTTTGTTGCAGTATCTAGGGCAAAAAGGAAGCACAAGGGAAGGGAATGATGGTTGTACTTATGTTTGGTTGGTTGTTTTCTTCCTTTTCCTACACCAAGCTGATATAGATATTCTTTCTCAAAAAAATAAAAAAAAGCTGATATAGATATTTAAATTTGTTTTTTAAATAGGAGGCTGTATATTACCATTGAGTGAGATTTAAATAAATACAAAAGAACACACGTTGCTTTGATTCCTTTTTCAACGTTCCACCAAGTGGTTTTAACAAATTACATAAATACAAAGTAAATATATAAAAAATACATTTTTTTTTTTAATAAACGTCCAAAACATGCTAAGAGAATAATACTTTAATTCTTTATAATTCGATTCTCAAAAAAAAAAAAAATTCTTTATAATTCATTAAATTCTCTCATAACATATCTATTCGTTCCTTCACAACTCACATGTGTGAAAATGCATTCAAATAATTTACATATTAAGGGATGTGTTTGGTAATTTTATTTCGTGAATGCATTCATTCTCTAAAATGTTTTTTGACATTTTTTTTTTTAATGTATTTGGCGTTATACGGAAATTTTTATTAAAAGTAATTATGCTGAATGAAATTACGTTTGGTTTTGAATAAGTGTAAAATGCTTTTCTTTTCTTTTTTTCACGTTAAAATCAATTTTTATTAGGATGAGTATATGAAAAAAAAATTGTGATTTCTTATAAAAAAATTTAAAAATTGACATACATGTTGTATGTTGTTTGCTGTTGGTTAGTCTTTGGGAAAAAGTTACTTTGTGGGATAACTATCGTGGTAGGGTCTAGTACTAATTAAGTAATTACATACACAAAAATGTGAGTCTTTTGGCTAAAAATGGTAAAAAATAGAGTTTATTGGTGTTATATGTACTGTTCAAAGTTATTTGGTAAAATGAGGAGAGAGACTGAATTTCGGCAATGGTGTTGCCGAAATTACAAGAAAAAGTAGAATGTGTCAGGGGAGAGAGAAAATTGAATTTCGGTAATGAGATTACCGAAATTCTTGTCATGCCCGTGCCCAAAATAGAAACCAATTGTGGCAATGGCATTGCCGAAAATGGGAGAAAAAAAAAAAAAGAATTGTGGCAACCAAGTTGCCGAAAATGGAGGGAAAAAAAATGCTACATCCACAACATTTTTCACAACAAATTACAGGTAATTAATTGTTATTGGTTCAAATTTGAACTTAACACTAAGATTATTTTTTTGCCCCAATAATAACAATCAGTAATAACCTGTCACTTAGAATTTGTTGTAAAAATATTGTGGACGTATCATTTTAAAAAAAAATTGTGGTGCTGAAGAAAAAAAAATTGCCACTTTTACTTTTACTTTTTTTTTTTTTTTTTCCTTCTCTTTCAACACCACAATTTTTTTTTAAAATGATATGTCCACAATATTTTTACAATAAATCCTAAGTGACAAGTTGTTACTGATTGTTATTATTTGGGAAAAAAAGTAATCTTAGTATTAGGTTCAAATTTGAACCAATAACAATTAACCACCTGTAATTTGTTGTGAAAAATATTGTGGGTGTAGCATTTTTTTTTTCTCCATTTTCGGCAACTTGGTTGCCACAAAATTTTTTTTTTTTTCCCTCCCATTTTCGGCAATGTCATTGCCACAATTGGTTTCCATTTCGGGCACGGGCAGGGCAAGAATTTCGGTAATCTCATTACCGAAATTCAATTTTTTCTCTCCCCTGACACATTCTACTTTTTCTTGCAATTTCGGCAACACCGTTGCCGAAATTCAGTCTCTCTCCTTATTTTGCCAAATAACTTTGAACAGTATCTATAACACCAATAAATTCTATTTTTTACAATTTTTAGCCAAAAGACTCCAAAAATGTTATTAGTTGCTTAGAGGGAACCAAGGCCTCCAAATAATTGAACTATTTCGAAGGAGTTCATACCTCAAAGTTAAACCAACTAACAATCTATAATTTATAAATTCATGAACGTTCTTTATTTATTGTCAACATCTAAATTTACAAAAGACATAATTCCTAATAAATAAAGATAAATAATAACTTCCTATAATCTATCAATAAAATAATCCTAATCCAAATTAATCTAACTAATCATCCAAACCAGTTTATTTGAATAGTTAAAATATATCTCTTCCATTATTTATCCAAAGTCTAATACAAAAAGACTAGGCACATAAGATAAGTTGTATTGTTGTATTAGGTGAAGATTGAAATATTTATGTTCAATGATTTGATTTTGGTGTTACATTGATACCTTGCTTATATAGGTGGCACATGAACATAATAATTTGAGTAACAAGCAAGAAATCTTTACTGTCAACAAGCTAAAACCTTTTTGGCTACTTTTCCATGGTTGCACTCTTCAATTTCGCAAACATGGAGAATCTAATCTCTTAGCATTGAAGTGATTCTAGTTTGAGAAAAGGACAATTGAATAAGATATACTACTTATTGAGTAATGCTCGTCTAATACTATGTCTATTTGAGGTTTAAATTCCTCCATCATTATATTCACCCAAACAGCATAAAAGTCGCTTATCAAAAAACAGCATAAAAGTCACGTTGTTTGTATTATTTAAAAAAGAGAAAAAAGAAAAAACCCCACTCACCTGTAATGCACATGTGTATTGAGCTAGCTATCCAAAAAGACCCAAAAAACAGTAGTGGAGGTATAATGCTATATTGCTATATTTTAGCTCCTAAAACATCAAAAGCTTGCTACAGCAGTGGAGCTAAATCTAAAAATTTTAGCTCCATTGCTACAGTGCACATCTATTTATAGATGTGCACTGTTCATCAGAGCTAAAAAAAATATTAATTTTTTATTTTGCGTTCACATTACCTTTTTCTTTTTTATTATTTCTCTCCATTTCATTCTCCGTGTCTCTCTCCTCACTTCCTCTCCATCTCTTCTTTCTTCCTCCATAGACCTTCTCTCCCTCACCGATCTCTCAAGCCCAGCCGCCGACCCTTTTCTCCATTGCCGATCTCACAAGCCCAACCGCTACAGACGCTTCTCTCCATTGCCGATCTCACAAGCCCAGCCGCCGACCCTTCTCTCCATTGTCGATCTCACAAGCCCAGCCGCCGACCCTTTTCTCCATCGCCGATCTCACAAGCCCAGCCGCCACAGACCCTTCTCTCCATCGCCGATCTCACAAGCCCAGCTGCCACTGACCCTTCCGTTTCGCTTTGCACTCATTCCGTTTCGATCGAGAAGGACCAAAAGCCATGCCGTTGGCTGCGAAATCGGGCGATCAGTATCAGTTAGGGCTCAATTCGTCGGTGAAGACCATGAAACCGTGCCCCTTGGTGCAGGTCTCGTCGGTCGGAACCAAAACGGACAGGGTATCGGGCATGGGTTTTGGTTTGGCTGTGTTGATTTTTCTGGGTTTTTGTTTTGTTCTTCTTCGCTGGTTTTGATGGGCATGGTGGGGTTGTGGTTGTGCAGTGATTTTTATGGGTTTGACGGTGGTTGTGGCTGTGTGTTGGTGGTTGAAGAAAATATTAGTTTATTGTAGTGTTTATATTATTTTATTGTGTTAAAAGCTAAAATAGATCCACTGCTGTGGCATGTGTATAGGTAAAATAGATAAAGTGACTTTTTGTGTAGCTAAATAGCTAAAATTTTACATCCACTGCTGTGAATGCTCTTATCAGTAACCCCTCCTCTACTCAGTTTTAGACCATGAAAATGAAAACATCCAAAGCCAGATAGAGTTTGGGACTAAAAGCTTGCTAATTAAACCTCTCAGGTCTCACCCTAAGTACTAATCATATCCACTTGGAAATGTAGACAAAGGAAGCACATGTCTTGCACATGATAGCAAAAATTATCATATAAATGGGTTAAAATACATTCAACACCGCCTAATTTAATCTCCGCCTACACCAAAAATCAATTGGTGTCTTGGTCTAATAAAAAAATTATCATCAATAGTGTATGCCATAGATGAAATTTTTTCAAAATTTTTTTTTTTAACTAATGACAGTCAGTCAGGTTAAAATTTTTTTAAAATTAACCAACTTGGTTTCAAACGTTACTCATTTTTCTACCCTTTATAAAGATCAAATTAGTCATTTTTGAAATGACCTGGGGAGTCTGGCTCACATGAGGCCAAACCTCGTGGATCGTGGTTTTGTATGTATTTTACCTTCTTGTATAAAAAACAAGAGTGAGGAACAGAAAGTGGGAGACCAAACACCAACACCACAGGTCCACAGGCCAGGCCAGGCCACACTACAGCCCCCAAGATCTGGGTTCGTTCCCAGGTGACTTTTAAATAAAAACAAAGATCGGACGGTGCACACTGCACTGCATCAATTCATGAATATGATGATTCGAGTGTGAGCGAAAAACGATATATATCTCTCTCTCTCTCTCACTCTCACACACATTTTGATATCCATTGCGGAAACCACGTCTCTGTTTTCGCTGTCGCACTCTATCTTCTCTTATTCTAAAGTGCCTCTTTTCAGACACTCTATATATATATGTAAATTTCAGCTTTTTTGGAAATGGGCTGAATGAGCTTTTAACAGATAAGCAAAGCAAGAGAGAGAGAGAGAGAGAGAGAATGGCTCAATTTCAGAGGCGGCGCCACCACTATTACAACCGTCTACGTCTTGTAATTCCTTTAATCTCCGCCGTATCCGGTGTTCTTCTTATCCTCTTTGCTTTCCTCTCCTTCCTCGCCCCTACGCCTCTCGATTCCGATCAACTCCGTCACCGTCTCCTCCAACATTCCACCACCGTACTCTCTCTCTCTCTCTCTCTCTCTCACATTTTCCTCTATCTCTGAATTATATAAAACTATGTGTATATATATATATATCTGAATTAATTTTGAGTATGGATTTTTTTTAGAACAAGGTTGATGAGAACGATGCGGTTGGAGTTTCAAAGTTTCGCGTTCCGGTTAGGGTTTTTTTTTTGAATTTTTTTGAATTTTTGTTTTGTTGCTAAAGGAAGGTTTAGTTTGATTTCTGCTCACTTTGATTTTGTTGAAAATTTGGGGAAATTAGAAACGAGGGATGAAATCGGATCGTGATATTTGGACTTCAAAAAATTCCAAATTCTACCATGGATGCAGCAATGCCAGCAACAAATTTCCAAGTGCGTACTAGTATTACTCTGCTGCAACTTAACCTTTTCTCTTGGTTTTGGAAATTCTTATATCGGTTTCGATAGCTAGGGTTTTGTCTCATCTCTGAGTAGTATAATCAGTATCATGATATCATCACGTGGTTTTAACTAGTATGTCTTGCTACTTGTTACTAAGCTTCTGATTAAAATATGTATAAAAAAAAAATTGACTGGGTTTTGTAGAATGCTGGGTTTTTTTTTTTTTTTTTTTTTTTTAACTGTGATTATTTTAAAATTTTAATATCAGAAGTTGAAGCTGTAACACATCCCAATCGGTACTTGGCGATAGCAACCAGTGGAGGATTGAATCAACAAAGAACTGGGGTAATTTTCTTGTACAGTATTTTAGTCTTTTAGATGTAAGAAAAAGGGTTGTAAAAAAAACTTTCAGAAATAGCTGAAAACTTGTACTAGTACTCAACAAAGTTGAATAATATGTGCATTTATTTGAATTGTTCATTGCTCGAAGCAGCCCTGCTAACATTTTATAGCATGGGAAGATAAAATGTAATTATTAGAGGAATTCTGGCTTTTTAGCAATCTAATAATGTGTAAACTTAGCAGAATTTAATCAATGAAGATTTGTGATACATATATTATGTTCAGAGCACATCTATAGGATAACTGCTTTACTATTGACTAGACTTAAGGTGCCTTATTTATATTGCTGCTCCAACTACATGCTGATGGAGGCACTATTACAAGGTCAACAACTCTGTTTTTTTTTAAATCCTGATGTCAGCTGCCTGTTATCATTGAAGTCTTCTCGACACTGTAAGGTTTTTCTGTGTAACACTTGAGAGACACGTAGTAATTCTAGAAACTGAATATTGTTTAGTGTCCTCAAAGTGTACCTATATTTGCATTTTCAAGAGGCTAGTGGCAATTTGAAGATGAAGAGTAGGTGTTTGGGATGGTGTTAATACAAGAAATTGTCGCTGGGGAAGTATGCCATTCTGACATGTTTATTGGGCCTCCTCATCTTGTGAGAAATATACAGCCACAGTGCTTTATTTTATTAGTTGGTGTCCTTGTTTTACATAATCCAGGGGTAGGATTGGTGGAGGTTGGGTTGCTTGATTCTAGTAAACTGTTCACTGCAATTATATTGTGTGTAATACTGGGATCCAGCAAATACTTGGCCGTGATATATCTTCAAATTACAATGATCAAACCAGTGCTTTGTTGCTATGCTGTTTCTTGCTTACTAAATATTTGATTAATTTGATTACTGTTGTACCAAGCTTACTATACCTACCTTTGGCAGATTACAGACGCTGTTGTCGCTGCTCGTATATTAAATGCTACTCTTGTTATTCCGAAGCTGGACCAAAAGTCATTTTGGAAAGATTCTAGGTCCGTAATGGAGACTGCAACTTAAATTTGAAATTTGGAATTCATATTTACATTTAGCTACCTATTCGGAACACCTATTTGCATTCACTTCCAACACTGCTACCGATAACAAATTTCTTACTTTGTCTTGTGCAGTAACTTTTCAGAGATCTTTGATGTTGATCAGTTTATATCATATCTGTCAAAAGACGTTAAAATCATTAAGCAGCTCCCAAGAAAGGGAAAGAAAAAAATTAGTATGCCCACCATGCGTGTTCCAAGGAAGTGTAGTGAAAGATGCTATCACAATCGTGTATTACCTGTTCTCTTGAAAAGGCATGTAAGTTTTCATTTCTTTGACACTTCTTCTGATTGCTTGTATACTCTTATGGCTTTCGACAAGCCCTAAAGTATCAAGTTCAGTTCCACCATTTGACAGCCAACCAGTGCCACTATGTCAGTTGTACCTTTTAACCCTATGCCTTCGTAAAATGATGACCTTTTCCCCATGGATATTAGTTCCACTATCACAATTAACTTCCTTTTTCTTTTTTTTTTTCTGGCTCAAAATAAATATTCTTATGAAAAATGACAAACAATTTTATTTTTGTCCAGTCAAAACCAAGTATGTAGATCAGGTATGTGTTTGGGAAAATATCCAATACATAAAAAAGCTATGGGCTTGACTCTTTTTATTATAAATTAAAAACCATGCCATCCATCATTCCAAGCTTAAGCAGTTGAACCTACAACCTACACTAACTGATCATAACCCATGACTTAAACCTTGATTTACCTTTTCCCCACAGCTCACCCGTCCATTTGTTCCCTCCAGATTATGTAATAAGAAATCTGCCTGTAGCAGTCCTACCATAATGATCCCCTCTTGCTGCAGTATTTGGTGGATTTTCCACTAAAAAATTGGGAGAAAAAGGTAGCCTATATGGTAAGAATAATAAAGGTCAGTGAGAGTGGTGGTGGGTGGGCTCCAACCCTGAATAAATGGGTTGGGTGGGGTATGGGTATAAACTATTTAGTATGGATAAATATTGATGAACTGCTCAATCCCACACCCTCAGTTTTGATCACTGTTGATTTTGTATGGCACAGACTCATGTTCTACCTTGAATATGCATCTGTTTATTCCAAAAAAGGACACTTACTGGTCTTTGTTCCATGACAGGCTGTTCAGCTGACTAAGTTTGATTACAGACTCGCAAACAAGTTGGATACAGATTTGCAAAAGTTGAGATGTAGAGTTAACTACCATGCTCTAAAATTTACTGATCCGATACTTGAAATGGGTGAAAAATTGGTCCATCGAATGAGATTGAAAAGCAAACATTATATTGCATTGCATCTGAGGTAATCTGGTTGGTCTTTGAACCTTTATATCTCTGATTACTACTATGGTTTAATTGGAGTATTGAGTCATGTTTGGCAATTAATGTCACTTGCGTTTGTTCTCTGCAATTCTTGTACCTTTTATATTAATGCCAATGTGCGAGCATGGTTTTGAGCCTATGTTCAAACTTTCATGTTGATGGTCATCTCCTCCAGACATTGGAATAGACTGTCATTTACATGCACATGTGCTTCTACGTCTGTGCGTGTACAGACATGCGCATTTACACAAGTTCATGTACATTTATGAATATGCACACACAAAAATGGTTGCACAATATTTGCATATATAAGCTTAAGAACGTAGTCCTCCATTTTCTTTTAACGTGGATATACAACAGCATAGCCATTCAAGGGTATAATTTGAATTCTGACAGTAGGGTGTAGTGTTTTTGAGTGATATGAATTGGATTGATCATGATAAGCTTGACTGCATTTTGTGGAAAATAGATTTTTGTTGCATATTTTGCATTATACTGGGCAAGCAAGGCCTTTTACATTCTAGAATCTGCCAGTTTGGACAGTAATTTTGAGAGTGCCCTGACGCAACCAGATCTTTGTTGTCACAGGTTTGAACCTGATATGCTTGCATTCTCAGGATGTTATTATGGTGGAGGAGAAAAGGAAAAGAAAGTGCTGGGTGCAATACGAAGGAGGTGGAAAACTTTACATGTAAAGCTCAACTATTCTCCTTTAGAATTTCTCTAAGCTAAACCTGATCTTCCATGTTTTAGAGATGAAAAATGAAAACCTGAAACTTAATATGAAACTGGAAGCGGGGAATTTTAATTTAGTTTTATGTAATTTTAGAAGTCAAGTGTATTTTTATTGGTCGGTTGGCTTTTATTTTAGGTTTTATTAGAAAACTAGGTTATTACTATTTTATTTAATTACCTAGAGTCAAATTTTCTGTATTTCAATAAATGAGATTTCCCAAGTCATATAGAATTATGGTTTTCCTATGTCAATTAGAATTAGGGTTAAGTCATGGTCTATATAAGCATAGTATTGTACTTTTATTGAGACTATTTACAGTCTGATTGATTAATAAAAATTCTTGGAAATTTTCCAATGGGTTGGGGCCGACTCCAGCCAACCCTAGATGTTATCTCCTAGATTTGTTCTCTCTTACTAAGTGCACTCCAAGCAAGACTTGTTGCCAGCTCCTAGGTTATCCATCTTTTATTTTCTGTATTTTCAATTTTGTTGCATCTGTTTTGGTTTTTGTCCTGCATCACAATATTTTAGAGTTTCTGCGTCTCACACGAGACATTCAGACTTTAAAAAGGGGGAGGGGATGTGGGTTGTCTGTGTGTACGATATAGAAAAGAGAGAGAACATATATTTGATGGAGGCCTTATTCAGCATAGCAGCCTCCCAACATAGAAAATGTGTGCACACGCACACGTGATTATCTTTAAAATAGAGAGAAGATGATAGAAAGACGTTTTCCTGCATACCTATATAAATATTTATGTGAATTTGATTTGGCTCCGACCGCATGTATTTAATCTAGAGTTTATGAAGCACGTCTGAGACTTTTTGGATTGACTCACAGATTAGTAATCCTGATAAGGAAAGGAGGCATGGAAAATGTCCACTTACACCAGAAGAAGTAGGTCTGATGCTGAGAGCACTGGGATATGGCAGTGATGTCCATATTTATGTGGCATCTGGGGAAGTTTATGGAGGGGAAGAGACATTGGCACCCCTAAAAGCGCTGTTCCCTAATTTCTATTCAAAAGAGACTATAGCCACCAAGGAGGAGTTGGAACCATTTTCTTCATTTTCTTCTCGCATGGCTGCACTTGACTTTATAGTTTGCGATGAGAGCGATGTATTTGTTACCAACAACAATGGTAATATGGCTAAAATATTAGCTGGAAGAAGGTATGTCTTATTTCTTTCCATTCCCTCCCACCTTCTCTTTTCTGTTTGATTTGCTGTTTCATTTTACCTTCCTTTCTTGTAGGAGGTATTTTGGACACAAGCCTACCATTCGTCCAAATGCTAAAAAACTATATCGATTGTTCTTAAGCAAAAGTAACATGACTTGGGAAGCATTTGCCGCTGGAGTTCGTACTAATCAGAGAGGTTTTATGGGGGAGCCAAATGAAGTGAGGCCAGGCAGGGGTGAGTTTCATGAGAACCCGTCTACCTGCATATGTGAAGATTCTCAGGCCAAGGCAAAGAAAGATTCGGGACCTAGAAAATATGGCAAGGGTTATGATGCCACAAGAAAAGATGATGTAATAATTGATGATCAGAACGCTGATGATGAGCCAGAATGGCCTGATACAGATGATTATGATCTGAATGTGCCCCTAGAGAAGGGTCTCTTCAATGAAACTGTTTTGGATTATGATGGAGCAACCTCTGATTACGGTGAATTGGAAGAGATGCTATCAGACTAACTAAGCTATTTCTAACCAATGCTTTAGGCCAAGACCTTTTGACCATGGTGTGCATATATGTCATCCTGTACATAAAACCATGGGGAAAGAAAAGTGTATTCCACAATTTAGTCATGACAGTGAGCTATTTATAAAATTTCAACCTCAGGAGCACACTACTAAGTCGTGGGATGGAATGGATCTCAAATGTTGAAGATGGAGACATACATGAGCTTTTAGTCTATGCAGCAAAACAGGCACGAGGAAGATGCAAGAAGGGGGAAGAATGGGTGCTGGAGTCAAGAATTATTTTTGGAAGGTTTGCTAGATAAATCAAATTATTGAACTGCTTATTGCTTTTAACAAGGGAAATCGTTGTTTATGGATCCAAGTCATTTCCAAATGGGAAAGAGTTGATGTAGCTTTGTTCTCTCTTTTTTTCCTTGTTAATTTTCTTTTCCTTTTTTGGTCATATTATCTTCTTAGGTGATGGAAATTACATCATCTCCTGCTCATGTCAATCTAGGCTGTTGGTTCCTTGTATGAAGAGAGGGACAGTCATTGAAGGCAGCTGTAAACTATGTAAAAATGTAAAATCACGTCAAGTATTTTTGAAAGAGATTAATCATGCTTGAGTTCAGATGCAATTGACTTTTGTGGTCTATTGTTGTATATATTATATTTTGCTTTAGTCTTTAATGTGTTAATGAAGAGGGGTTGTAGGTAAAGAAGCAGAAGAACTTGCTTACTAAACAGTCAGGGCTCGCTCTTTTGTGACGCGAGTGCACAACCCCTCCCGCGGAGGGCATGGTGTAAGGTCCTCTCGATTGAAAGCCCCTTGGAGAGGAATGCCAAACGTGCTAAAAAGCTCTTGGACAACCAAGCTGCAATCTGCTCCATTCCATTCCAACCTACCAGATCTAGAGCAACAAGAAGGGCTACAGAATGTAAGGGATCCACATATAGGGATCATGGTGAGACTCGTTAATCATATGAGAGGCCTATTATTATATTTTATAGGAGGAAGAAGTATTACTCCCAGTGTGCTCATTAAGTTTGTGTTTTGGTTTTAGTAAATTGGTGCAAAAACGGCATTTCCCTCACTAAAGCTTCCAGTACACCAAAATAGAAGCAAACAGATTTTTGATCAGGATACAAGTACGCACTGTGTTGTGCTGCTTTGCTGGTTCCTTATTACACTGCCTGTGTTTTTTGGTTCCTCGTTTGTTTTCAATGAAGCATCATTACTTATAAAAAAAAATAGCTGCTGTGCCACTGATATTACTCTTGAGGACATATCTGCAGATGTATACAAACGACATTTCTGATGATCTTGGTGATGATACGGCTCTCTAAATTATTCATTCTAGCTCTTCTGAAAGGATCTTTTACTTGGGATATGTAGGCGAATTTCTAATGGCAGACCTCATTTCCATACCCTCAATGTCTGAAGACTCTGAAGTCTGAACATCAGTTGCCAGATACTTTAACAAGAAACCAAAAAAACAACACCGATACCAACATGTGTCTTCCTAAGATTTAGTCACTAAAGTAAACAATGCCCAAAATGTAGAAGAACCAGGTCCAAAATGGAAGACATGGAAGCATTAACAATGGAAAGAATGAATTAATTTAAAGAGCAATTCACAATATTCTTATAAGAGTTTCAACTTTTCAACCAATATATATATATATATATATATATATATATTGGTTGAAAATATATATACATATATATTTTACTACGTAAGAGAAATATCACTGAAGCTGAATAAACTAAACCATCTAACTGAAGTATGAGGCCAAAAATCAGCTCTCTTCAAGGAGGCAAATCTTCTGGTGAGTCATCAGATGGAGGTGGTGGAGATGACCCAAAGTCTAGATTTGGGTATACACCAGGAGGCCTTTCTTGAGGTTCGATTGAAAGTAACTGGCTTGAATCACCCACAACATCCGCCCAACCGTAATGAGGTTCAGCCCTTCATCAAAAGAGACAACTCATCAAAATTAAATTTAACTAAAACCCTTTTTCTTCTATGAAGGTCACATTCACCTAAGGAATAAATACTAGAATAAATATTTATTGGAAAAAATACAGTGATTTTTCAAAAATAAATCCCACATTTAGAAGTTTCAAATCAAACCTTAAGACTTTAAAAAGTTCACTTCAAACTAGAAACTCATTTACCCTCACGTTGTTAATAAAAAATGTGTAGACAAAACGACATTGTATGGTTATTTAAATACATGTGCCTATTGTACATGAACATTATTTCACTCCAAGTCGCACATGTAATTTTGTTTAAGCATTTTCCATTAATGGATTCACACATAACAAGTTTATGGTTTGATTTTTTTTTTTTTTTTTTGAAAAAGGTAAGAGTTTAATTTGAAACACCTTTAAACTACACGGTTTAAAATGCAAGTTACCTATCTTTATTTTAATCCTCACAATTACTTGGGCTAGTCGCATTTAAATAATTAAATGCATATAAAGACAAATTTAATAGTCAAGTATATTCTTACTCATAATAGGTTTCCTCATCCACAACAATATCCCAGCTTTCACCTGTTGTGCTCTTCCCGTATTTATGCACTTTACTGCTACAGGGAAAAGCCATATCAGCATCCAAAAGAGCATGCAAAAAACAAATATGTACAAGTGAGTTCATACGATACTTAAATTTCACAAATATATTAAATATAAAAGAATGAAGATTTAACCATTAACTTCAGATGCAGTAAAATTTGAAATAATCTGAATATAGCTCTATTCAAAAATCATTTCATTGTTAATCTACTATCTATGAGGAGCTTTGCTGGATTAATAAATTGATTTAACAGCTTGATATCCATACCCGTTTCCAAAGTGTTCTTCCCCCCATGTTCTTGACCAACCTGCAAAAGAAAAGACAAATAAAAAAATTTTAAAAAATTCTTACTACACCATACCTCACAGTTATGCAGGTAAAATCAAATATGAAAAATCTAAATGACTGACAAGGAATTAACTTATTACAAATCCTAGGCAAAAGAACAACTGAGGCCTCCATCAATCCTGTCCTTCATTACTCGAAAGAATCGTAAAATTCAGTTTTTCATGCTTTTTTAAAGGGTAGACCCCTTAAGCACGGTATCGTTTCTTGTTCATAAATCAATAATGAAAACAAAATAGAAATTAGGAGTCCCACATTAATTTGGTTGCCACAACTGTAGAAATATACTTCAACATTTTGAAAGACAGGATTGACCATGCATGGCTCATAAAATGACTGGCATTACAATTTATCCTTTTTTTTTTTTTTTTTTTTTGATAAGTAACGAAAAATTTTATTAAGAAACAAAATAGCCAACCCAAGTAAATTGGGGATGTACTGTGGGGGCAAAAATCAAGAACCAAAATTACAATGATCAAGTAAAAGAGGAAGTGAAAAACAAGAAAAATGCGACAAGGCCACACTCCAAACAAGGAGAGTGTGTAAGAAAAAGGACTTAATCTCTAGCAAGGACCGTTCACATCCCTCAAAACAGCGAGCATTTCTTTCCCTCCAATTACACCACATCAAACAGTGCGGCACAAGTCTCCAAAAATCTATATTGCGATGCCGCCCAAATTTACCTTGCCAAGATTCAAACAACTCAATAACCTTAAGTGGCATAACCCAATGCAGCCCAAACAAACAAAACACCAACGACCACAACTCACAAGCTAAGGGACAATGAAGCAAAAGATGATCCACTGACTCTTCACACCTCTTACACATGGGTCCTTTTATCCTTTATATCAACAATACTCCCATTATGAAAGTAATAACATAAGTACCCTTATGCATCTCCAATTTGTGATTGCCACTATATAACCGTGCAGGTAACTCTCTTCATCTATAAATGAAGGCATTCTTGTGGAGCCAGTAGCGTGAAAACTGGCGGTCCACAGGTAAAATGATGCTAAGAGAGTGTATGTGTAAGGACTACATGATTCTCTTAAACTTTTTCTCCAAAGATACTTTAATCATCAGTCCATCTATTTCCCTCAGACAGTGAAAGGGTTTTAGTCTCAGAAAGCCTAAAGGTATGTCCAACATCATTCCACTAACTGATTTTACTCTAAAGATATTTCAGGGTCTGAGACTCTGAAACGCAGTTTCTCTGCTCTAGTGGCCATTTCAAACTCAGTGACATGAGACACACACCTTTTCAGATATTGTCGTGGTTTATGTTTTGAATATGCCTAAAAAAATTAATGCACAAGACCATTTTTTTTTTTGGAGGGGGGAAAAAATGGAAACGCGCTTGCACATATGTGATATAAAAAGAATTTACTAGAAATAAAGAACAACTAGAAAGAAAAAGGAATTCTGTACAAAATTTTGAATGAACAGAAATAGATAATTGTTGCAGCATAAGAAATCTAAAATAGCATAAAAGGAATATCAAAGAATATGTTGAACGACCCCAGATGATTACAGATAAATGTCTACCGGGCAAACGTGATATAGAAAATAAACATTATCACCAGAGAATACAAGGATTACACTTACGTTCCCCACCAGGAGTCACATGCCATGTCTCCCCTTGCCGTGAACCTATGCCAGCAAAGAACTTATCTTCCCACTTGTCTCCCCATTTGGTCCCAAGTACTGTCTCAGCCCATTTATCAGTCCTGAGGAGGTTAGAGAGAGAGAGAGAGAGAGAGAGAGAGAGAGAATCAAATGGGAAGCTCAGACTGTATTAAACACAATACATAGAAAAATCCAAACTTTGTGTATATGGTTAAATCTTCTTCCCAAACCCCATAGCACAGTTTCAAATAAAGAGATGGGAAATACAAATGAAAGCCTCATTTATCCTCCGTTAAATTTTCTACACATAACGAGGTCTGTCTTTGTTTCTATGGGATGTTACTGCAGTATATTATATAACCATAGTCTATATACTATTAAATGGGGAGACAATTAATTTTCTGCCAATGTAAGGCGGCTTCATGTTTATCAGTACAGAAACTTGTTGCTGCATATACTGTGCCACAGTTCTCCTTTTGAAATATGAAATTCTGGAACTTCCTGAATACTTTTTTCCCTGACCCGTTACTCAGTATCATCATCAATCTAACATTAAAGTGATTTCAGGAAAAATCTGAATCTTGTATTCCACAGTCAAATTAAAGAACATATGAACTACACTAATGTCCAGAGAGGAAGGAATTTGCACAAAGCACATTTAAGTTCAAAGTGATATGAAAGGAGGAATAAAGACCATTTGAGAACAGATCCTCTTCCATCATACTGCTCTCCCCACTTCTCCCACCATGACTGTTCATTTAGTCTTCCATATTTATAAGCTTTTTTCTCAGTCCAGCCTTTAGCATCATATTTCTCCCACCTATATCCACATTAGATGTATCATCAATATATTATGAATATACAATAGGTCATTGTTCGCTCAAATATACAACCAATGCATACAAATCCCATTATTGTGCATTGGAATACATTAGCTTACCACTTCTCATACCATCCAGCATTTTCAGTGCCAGATTTTGCTTGTTTCTGTGCACTCCTCTCTATCATTGCTAGATTACTGCAATGTCAAAATCATGAGTTATTGACTTTTTGTATCAATTGAAGTGGAGCAAACAGGAAAGTTACAATATTTTTAATTTGCTAGATCAAAAATCAATCTGTTGATTTTTTTTCCTCTTTTGTTTTGTTTAAGGACAGGAAGACTGATAAAAACCTCCATTCATCTTGATGAAGATTTTCTTGCCAAGTTTCCCACCATGAATCCCCTTCAGCATTTCTACCAGATTTCTCTACACCTATGAGAAGATATAGAATTGAATGAATGCACATATAATAGATTCAGATTAGCCAAAATATTGAAAACAGACAGCGTTGAGAGACAGCTCTAGATTTAATTACACAAACAGTACTTGGAACTGTGTGTTGGGAACAATTGTCATTGCATTTACTCAAATATAGATGAATTTGCCATAGTGGAATAAGTGGATAGTTAACAGACATGGATAGACAAGGATTGAAGTATTGCTTAAATCATATAACTCAGTCAAATTACAGTATCTTATATCAATTGCTACAGTAATATATAGAGCCATATTTTGTACAAACAAGACACATGATATAGAGAATTTGAGTCATACTTATATGTTTCTAGAAGTGATTTTAGTTTTTTTTTTTTTATGTTGTAATACTAATACCATTTATAGTAAATTTTCAGAAAATTTCAGGTTTCAAGATAAACAGGCATGATATACACATGTCATCCCTGGAAATCTATGATGACTGGAGGCTACTTGTCCCAATTTAATATTACTAGAGATGTGGAAGATGACATTGCAAAATTATCAATAGAAATGGACAGTTTTACTTGGATGAAATCATAACTCACTACATTTAGAACTTATATAAAGATCTGGAAGGGTGCAATCTTTCACACTTTATTACTATCAGGCAGCAGCTCAGTTCAGATCCGTAAGTTCTAATTTCAAAATAATAGCTTCACACGAATTTTTCCAAAACATGTGCTATAGCATCAAAAACTAACTCGAATTTTCTACTGATCCACAGTGATAACCAGCTGGTCTAGTAAAGGCAAGCAAGTACCTAGCTCTTTGTATCCGGTCCAGTCACTTTTCTCCCACCACTGTCAATGAGATCAATAAATCCAATTAAATGCATGCACCTGGGATGATACTTAGTGAGGTTATAAAAAAAGATGTCATCTGTTAACTAAAAGTAGACAATAAATCATAGACTCAGCAGCAATTTGAAAAGTGAAAGATCACTCAAAATAGACTCCTAAGTTATGAAATAATTTTGGAAGAAGAGAAGGCATTACCGGTAATTTTAACTTTTAAGTAAATTAAATGCATCTCAATATAAACAATTTAGATAACTAGTAGATAAAGATAATAGTACTAGTAATTTAAATAATTTTGAAGTCAATGGAAAGATATGTTTGAAGTTAAAGTATGCTAATCAAATCTAATTTTCAACTTCCAAAGCATGAGAACATGATAAAACTATTCACTTTAAATTTGAAATTTCATGTGATTTTTTCAAAGATAATGCGTTAGTAATACTAGCACTGTTTTCAAGAAAGTTCATGTCATCCTAGGACGACATAATCATACATTGGTATATACCATATACTAATACATTAATAATTTGAGGCTACACTGCTACATAAACCGTAAGTTGTGATCAGGCTTCAACAATATTTGAGAAAATGATAATTTCATGGTCACATCAAAGCTAACTCATAGATTTAGCTTCATCATCTGTCAGATAAAGCATGATAATATATCATGTATACACTTTGTCATGTCAATATTTTCCAAAGTGCACAAAAAATGTGCATTGAAAATTCCCAGAACTCATCCAAATTTTATGGCAGTATTAATTCAACAATTTGCTTCAAATTTGTTTGGATTTCGATATGTATTAGTCACATAACACTCCAGAGAAAGGCATCACTTTTGCCTGCTTATTCTCCAACATATTTTTATCCTCATTATGTCTAAACCCAAGGCTTTCAACAACAACCAAAAAAAAAAAAAACCCTCATAGTCGTCAATCTATATCGATCGTCTCTGCCAAGAATTTCTTCTTGCAAATTAGATAATCATTAATCATACAGGTGATTAATGATCATCTAATTTGATCATTAATCAGATTACAGATGCAACATCAACCGCTTCTTGCATAGAAATTCTAAAATCAGATTTCACCTTGAGATTCCCAAAGTGCTTGTATAACATTGAGCTTTCAGGTTTCAACTAGAGTCAAATATGTAACATATGCAATGAGCTACATACTCATTCATTTTAAGAGTTTACCATGTTCTCTCATCGTTATAGGCAGCTTCTTGTTCACCTTTCTAGATTTAGTCGATATTTAACAACAGAATTCAACACTTTTATCAAAGGATAGAAGCTTGTGAGACAGCTTTAGACATTTTTGTCTTAAAATATCAAGAGGTAAGGCTCAGTAAATCATTAGTAAGTCAAATTTATTTAATTGCCTTCTTGCCAATATAAATACAAGAAGGGTAAAACTTAGGTACAATAAATTAGGTTCCCAATAAAATCCAAAAACATAGTTGTATTGAATTTAATTGTTCTTGGAAAATAAAACATGGTTTGTGTTTCATTGGTCAACAAAACCATGTATTTGAATTTAATTGGATAACCTAATATACTGAACGTAAGATATTGTACCTAAATTTTGCTCATACAAGAATTTTTAAGTGCCTAAAAAATGGATTAGTGATGCCAATTACACGAAATACTTCACAAAGAAATGTTTCCATTTAGCTTCACTCCAAGTCAATAATAATCATACATATAATAGAATGATTTCTGTACCGTTTCTTTCCATTCAGAGGAACCATCATGTGATTGACCACCCATCCTTGTCCATCTACATCTGTATCCATTTTCGCCCAAGTCTTCCCGACTTTCTCGATACCAAGTACTTCCATCTTCATTAGTTCCAGACTCATTAACATTTTCACTTAATAAGCTGATGCCCCAGTCCTTCTCGTTCGCAATACCAGTGTCTACACATTAGTGAACACAACATGCTTTATTATTATTCTCAAATCAAAAGGCAACATAAATGATATTTTCATCTGTATCTTCAACATTAGCATGACCAACTACAATACATTAGAAACTAACATTGTGAATGCATTGCAAATTACCTCTTCTTGGAGGAGTGTCACGAGATTGCGGACCAGAATTTCTCGGGGTACATCGGGGGTAGATTTTTTCTTTTTTCGAAACAAAGGGCGATCTGCATACATGATCAATGTCATTAATCAAGACCTTGTTTGGTGCTACCAAGTACAAGGAGTGAACATATAGAAATGCTTTAACAAAAACAAAAATCTTTGTTTCTTAAGCACTTTCAATATAAATTAAGTTTTCTTAGTAATCATTTTCAAACAATTTTAACCATTTCCTTTCCATTGACCCCGTGATTTCGAAGAACTCAAAAAAAAAAAAAAAAGTGTGAAATCCAATTCCATAGCAAAGAATTGAATAACGAGGGGCTTTGTATCTTATAAGAAAAGTCGGTGCAAGATGAATCTAACAGAACTGGTTAATAAGAACAATTCACTTCTACATTCATAGATAGATATATATAAGTGTGTGTGAGTTTGAGTGTGTAGATACATATGAGAGAGAGAGAGAGAGAGAGAGTACTGAGGAGAAGCGAAAGGCAATGCAGGGGAGGCATGGACTCGGACTCTGTGACTGTGAGAACTTTTCTTCGGATCGAACCGCCAATCTTCGGACTTCTCAATGCTCTTACCCGACCCGCTCGATCTCCGGATCGGCACCACCGAGTCAGAGCAGCAACAGCTGATTCGACTCGTCCCGATTCGGTCACAAGAGGCCTCGACTCTTAGCCTCCTCCGCTTTCTCACCTCCAAGTCCAACCCAAGCTGGTTACGCATCGGATAATCACCAGGTTGTCGTCCCAGCTTGAATTTTAGCTGAGCCGTAAAGCCTCCTGGACTTGCCGCCATTGATTTCCTTTCTTCTTGCTCTTTTTCACGAAAATGCCATCGAGAGCAAAAGATAAACCCTAGCAAAAAACTCAAAGTGGTTTACCAATGCGTAATGGTTTTGAATTACAAGTATTGAGTTTTTTTAGTGTAGTTGAAGTTCAGAGCAACAAGGAGACCTTTGTTTTTGTTTTAGAAATTAGGAAAACGAAAAAAACGACGAATGGGAGTGGAAGAGAGAAATTCGGGGGAATCTTGGTACATTTGACAGTGAGGAGTTGAGAGTTTTGAAGTATTTTGAACTTTGAATGTAAGATAGAGAGAGAAGCGATCAGATCGGAAAGGTGTTGTGTTTGTGTTTGTGTTTGTGTTTGGCCACATGGTGCTGTGCTGTGAAGCGAATCCCGGGATTTAATCTTACACGTGAGCAGTTTGAGGGGCCCTCTTTTGTGTTCCTTTTTTTATGCTCATTGGCTATGCCACGTGTCCTCGTTAAAACTGTCATTTCTTCTATTCTATTCTCTTTCTTTCCTTCCTTGCTGAGTTGGAAGGATAGAAAATTAGAATTTTATGGTGCGTTTTGGATATCAATTATTTTGCTGAAAATTGAAAACTGAAAATAATAAAAAAATAATTTTCAGTTACTGTTCACACTCACAAAACATTGTTCATTTGCCTTAATGCAGTATTCATGTCCCAGGAACAGTGCAAGAAGCGTTGGTCAAAAAAAAAAAAAAAAAAAAAAAAGTGCAAAATGCAAAACGTAAAATGTGGACTCTGAATCCAAAGATATACTTAGTCTAAAAAGAAAAGCTTTATGGAGTTTCAGGACTTATTTGGTAAGAGAATTTTAGTAACGTTGTTTATATTTTTTGAAAATATGTGTGGATTAAAAAGTATGTGAAAATAAGTGTAATATTGTTTAAACACTGAAAACTGTTGTTTAAACAACGGTAACAAACGGACCCTCAATTTTACAACTTGCCATAAATAGTTCAAAACAGTTACTACTAGAGGATAAATTTGCAAATTAAATAACATTCTTTTTTTTTTTTTTAATTACTTGGGTTTAAGTTGAACTCAGCTCTCTTCTTTAAAAAAAAAAAAAAAAAAAATTAACTTAGTTAAGTGGTGGTAGTAAAAACATCCTTTGTGATGTCAAATCCTATCTCATTATTTCCCAAACTTTAATGTGATCTTTCCCATTTTCTTGCTTCAATTGTCCGGCCCAATTGCTTATGGGATGTTGTCCTCTATGCATGAGTTTTGTACACGTAGTTGGAGCCAGAAGTTTGAGTTAGGGGGGCGGTTTTATTATTGGCTGTGTGCATTAGTTTCAACCTTAAATTCTGTTACTTAGCTGTTGAGTTTTTTTTTTTTTGGTGGGTAAGAACAAAATTATTTTTTGTTAGAATTTTTAAAGAGCAAGGTTATTTATTTTGGATAAAATTAGTTAATTGAGTTTAATTTTGTTTTTAGTTTTACTGGTATTTCTTTTTTCTTTTTTTTTTTGGCTTGTATATTTTGTTTTAGATTTTAGATCTATAAATTTTTTTATGATCACTAAAATGAGGAAAATGCTAGAGTTACAAGTTTTTTATAAATTACTAATGTGATAAGTGGTTACTAGTAAGTGGTAAGTAAAAAAATGATGTGAGTGGTGTGCCCATATACGAATCAATAAGAATTTGCTACCAAAACAGTTTGTAAAAATATTATAAAAAAGTTTGTGAGTATAGCATTACTCTTAAAAGAATCAATAATGTTGTTAAAGGGAAAGAAAATGTAATTTTATAGAACAAAATTGCTAAAATTAGTACACATATATATATATAAATATATATTGTAGGGATGAATGGCCTAGATAAGGATATTGGGCCGTGGGCCGCACCCGATGACGTCAAAGAGCCCAAAGACAAGTACGTATTAATGAAGGCAAGTAGATTACTAGGCCGAGGAGAAGGTCTGATCGTAGTAAACAGGTGATGTTGTCCGAGGAGCAACCCCTCCTTGGCCAACAAAGTGAAAGCCTAAAGTCCGATCACCCATCAAGTACTTGGTAGTGGGCAACTGTGCTTGGGAGGATAAACTTTAGGGAGATGTGAGTCAATAGAGAATTGAGAAATATCTGGGAAGAAAGCTGCTACCACCACATTGAATGCTTTGCATCTAACCAACTGGCCGCATTAATGTGAAAGTGATACCTGAACAGTAACTTCCAGCCTTACAACTATCCACACAAATTTCAGGAAGGTGTTTATGGGACAAGTATCAAAGAGATTAACAATTTGATCTACATGTGGAAGGCTGGAATGAAAGAAGGGAAGGAAGTATAAAATGAGAAGGATTCCATTACAGAGGGGGGATGAGAAAATTAGAAAAGAAATTGTTGTGTAACCAAAAACTTGAATATTTGTATAAGTCTAAGAAAAATATATAAGAACATACCATTCTCGGACCTGACCGAAGAGTACTTTTCTTTTCAATCTGTTTGTCTTACTCATTCTAACACCAACTAGCCTATTGTGATTTATATTCTAACTCATTAAACGTTCAATAACTAGCCCACTCTTTAACAAATTTATTGATTTGAGCTCATTGGGCCATTGTCCAAATCTCTTGGGTTGTGGATCGAAACGTGTCCGTACATATATAATAATATATTTTTAAAAACAAATTTGGGGGGAGGGGGGGGGGGGGGGGCATTGCCCCCCTAGTCCAAGGGTGGTTCTATCCCTATTTGTAGGTTCATATCTCCCATGTACATAGACAAGACAATCGCTTTGCTCATTTGTTGGCTAAAAATACTTTAGATATTGATGATTTTTTTATTTGGATTTAAGATAATTTTTGCTCTTTTCCTTGATGTAATTGTTGCTTTTCATTCATAATAAAGTTTGATATATTCCCATTAAAAAAAATCCTATCTCCCCTCCTCCTCACTATCTACTTATGAAATAATAATAATAACAAATAACAAGCCCTTTTAATGTACAATATACTTATGATTTATGAAAGTGCCACTGCTTGTAAGAGCCCATACTTGAGACATAAAGATTTTCATTTTTTTTTCTATAATAATTTATTAAGATGATAAATTGTAATTGGTGTAATATCATTTATATAGATAAAAAATTAAAATTATTTTTATTGTTTACTTATCAACAATTGTAAATTATAAAATTTCTATATAATTGGACTTATTATTGGTGCTACTTGCTAGTAGTAAGGACTAAGGAGTAGTCGGTAGTCCACTTACTTTGTCCATGTGCTCGTTTGTATATGAGGAATGGCAGATGGGGAAGCATCTACCTTGCATTGTCCCATTGATGTTGGATTTGTAGTTGTAGTGATGTAGATGAGTTGGACTAGTTCCTTTATCCTCTTTTATTTAATAAATTAATATTTATCTTGATAGTAAAATGCCATCTCTTATTTTATTTCTTAAGAAATAGATCAAAAGCTCAAGAAGATAATTATCAGAATTTTTTTTAAAAAAATTTTAAAAACCGAATTTCATCTCGTCATCTATTTGCTATGTGCCTATGCAAGTAATAACTAATTAAAGACAAAGCAACGATGATTTGTAGGCGAGGATATTCTAGCCCATAAAGGTGCATAAAAACCAAAGCTTGCTGGTGCCCACAAAATATTGTTTTTTGTTTTTTGTTTTTTCATAAATGTTTCTTGATTGTATTTTTTTTTTCTTCTTTGGATAAAGTATAATTTTTGTGATAGAATTTGGTTGTTTTTTTAGTTTTTGCCACTTGCAACAACCTTCATTGTTTTATCTGGAATAGAAGGAGAAGAAAAAAACATATGGGCTTGTAGCTTGTGGTTGTGGATAAGGTTGTAACGTATTAATCAAGCAAATCTTAAAAATTAGAAATAATTTCTTAATGCAATCTTTGCTGGTGATTACGTGGCTGTAGGTTAAAGTACGCCAAAGAGACATGATTCTGAAAGTGGACCCTTTTTTTTTTCCTTTTCTTTTGGATGAGTGACTCAGAAAGTGAAGGTTATCCATGTGGAAAAAATTAATAGCTACTAAGTCCTAATCCAAGTTGTAGTGTTGTACTACAACTCCGACTCTTGCCGACCAGAGCCACCATTTTTCTTTATGTTCCACCTCGTTTCATCACGTGTCAGCAACTTGCTCTATGATGACATGGCAAGACACCTGTTGACCATGAGCTTGTGGATAAAGCTGAATTGAATTACGTGGTTGGTTGGTTGGCTTACGTGTTAAAAGGTACTTGGTGAAAAAGAGTGCCACGTACGAGTCAAAACGGCAGAACAAGTGTAAAAAAAACACTTGGATCTCTGCCGTCGGACGAGGAAGCAAGAAATTTATTTGTGACTGCGTTTGGATAAGCTTAATGTCACTTCAAGAAACACATACTCTACGTAAAAACAAATTTTAGATTGTGATGGCTGCGCTTTCTTTCAAATTTAGAGCGATATAAACGCATTCCTTTTCAAGAGGTAATTTGTTTTCATTTGCAGTTGTTTTGCAGAGAGGCTTTTCTTATGAGGAAAAGTAAAGGGGGACATGTGAACCTTACATTTGGTTTGGTTCTGAATGGGAGCTTTCAGAGACTTCCATATAGGCCATTATCATTACAAAAGAGACTTCCAAATAGACCAGTTATGCATTTTTCCCCACATTTTACTGTTAGGCAATAATCCCAATCAATGAGAGCACAGAGCTTCAATGAATGCTTCGACTTTATCTTTGAGCAGTGTAACAAGAAACCAAAAAAACAAAAAACGAAGGACAAAAGTGGCTAAATTTTGTTAACAAACATCAAACCACCACCTCCATGAATGTTTAGCTCCATTCACAGGGTTGGTTGCTACTGTAAAAACAAACAATTATGAAATTTTTGGCGAGATGCGGAACACTTTGGTTCTAATAAGAAATGTGGTCTGGGGATCCTCAAAAATCAACTAGTAATACTACTTTCATTCTGTATATTCGAAGGACAAAAGTCCTCCAAATGAATGGAGACCATGGAGGATAAGTCAGTACTCAGTACGGATTAGGCCAATTAGATATTATAGATCACTGGTAACAATGGCCATTATGTTAAAGAAATTGCATTTCAGCTTTTTCATCTTCACCATGTTCTCAGCTCGGAATTGGTGGATAGGATACACATAGTCTGCAACAGCCAACAATGGTCAACGAAGAATTCACTGAAAACTATGGATGAAAAATTCTCTAACTCTAGACTTCCTGTTCAAGAGTTCTTTATTTTTAGGCAAAGCAATGCCTTGAACTTATCACAAACAGTATAGTTCTGATTCTCAGGGAAAAATTGCAAATTAACATCAATCCTCAAACAATTTTGTTAGTTAGCAATATTTCTAAACTATTTAGAAAACTAACATCTCAAGTTTGAAATAGTAGATTTCACTGTAGCAACTCAAGTCTAAGATACTCGAATTTCATGTTGAACTCAATTATTAAAGAATCGATTTTCCCAACCAGAGAAGCCAAACTCAACGAAGAAGAACTAGAACCCGAGAAGACAAGAACAAAAACGAAGAACTACCAAAGAAGACAAGAACAAAAATGACGAAGAAATAAAAATGACGAAGAAATAAAAATAACGAAGCAAGTTAAGTAACAAACCCAGCAATGGCGGCGGATAGGGATGATAATGGGGCGGGGCCGAAGTATGGGGTCTTCATCCCCGCCTCGCATGATTTTGTCTTGTCCCATCCCTGCCCCGCCCCGCATGACGGAGAAAACTTTCTCACCCCATCCCCACCCCTTAGGGCCCCGCGAAGCCCCGCCCTACCCCATAAAACTCTACTTTTTTGTTAATTTTCCTTACAACTAGTACAATTTTTTTAATGAAACCTATTTCATTGATAAAAATATACTTAAAATTACAACTAAATTTATCTCATCAAATCAAATCAATTTTTAGAAAAAATTGAATAATATATCTAAGTGTTTAACAAGAGAATCATTAAAAAAAAAATCTCATAGTATAACACATAACAAAATAAAGGCAGAGAATCACATTGGGTAGAATAAAATAAGGTAATATTGATATATTTGTTTAGATAGTAGGGTTTTGGTGTATATGTTATGTTAAAACCTTTAGCAATGCAGGGCAGGGCGGGGACGAGGACGGGCGGGTCTAAAAAATCTAAATCCATCCCCGCCCCGCCCCGTGATGCGGGGCTAAAATCTTGCCCCATCCCCACCCCACCACCTTTGTGCGGCAGGAAAAACCCACGCGGGACGAAGTGGAGAGGGGCGGGTTAAGTGGGGCGGGGAAAAATTGCCATCCCTAGCGGCAGAGACAAGGCGAGGAAATCGGCTCAGATTTAATGTGGGTGTTCTTAATCGGCTCAGATTTGGGTTTGATTTTCTTCTTTTTTCTTTTCTCCTCCTTCTTCTGCCATGTGGGTCTGGTTGGTCTGGAGAATGATGGGTCTGTTGGTCTGGAGAATGAAGAACGAAGGAAGAACAGTCGGGTCAAAGAAAAAAAAGGAAATCGAGTGTGTAAAACTCGAGTTCCATAAATCTCGAGTCTCTTAGACTCGATTTGCTACAGTGAACTCGGGTCTAACATACTCGAGATGTTAGTTTGCTAATATGTTTTAAAAACCTGTTAACTAATGAAATTTTTTTATAAAATGGTGTTATTTTCAAAAAACATCCCTGATTCCCATCCAGTTTCACCAAATCCAGTGAGGCATACATCCCATTTTATTCTTAGGCAACAACTTTGCTATGGAGACAAATTTTTTCTACGATGATAAATTGTGAATAAGAAACCATCACTTTAACATAAATCCACCATTGACATTACTTTTATTTTTCATCAATGGCAATTTGTAAGCTACAGGTACTATTTTCTTTGTGGGTGGTATAACGAAAAGGACGGTCCCAAACAAACCAGCCCCATTATGACTGCTATTGACCAATCAATAGCGCCTAGTCTCTCTACAAATTTAAAAAAAAAATACAAATTTAAGGGCTAGGGGAAGCCAGGCATTTCAATGCATTACAGCCAGTTTTATTCGTATGCTTTTGATAAGGTGAAGATGTCAAATAGAACAGTTCATCTCAAACATACATGTAAAATGATTACCAAACAATGGTTGAGCTTAATGAACAAAAAAAAATTACAAAAATGGAATATAAAATTAACCTGGGAATTCCATGAGCGGATATCGTGATAATAAATCTACCTAGATTCATATGAAAAGAATGTATGTAATGGAGTTGTCCTTCACTGTGTTGCTTACTGGACAAAGCTATTTACGCCATCACCTGTTACTCAGCGCTAACACTCCCAAGTTCAATTTTAGCTTCTGGTCCCCTCTGGTGTCTGTCTGAACCCGACCAATGAATGCAAAATGATATCAGCAAGAACCATCACCAAGTAGACCAGTTTTAGCAATGTGCAATTCGTGTCGAGCTTTATTTTCTTGAGAGAAAAGGCTTGACTGTTTCTACAACTACCTGTTTTGCATGAAAACAAAGAAACAAACTATTGAGATCTGGAGAAATGTCAAATGGGTTTCTACATTTGTTATGTGGAAATCACTGTCTGTTCACACCCTTGATAAAGGAAATTCCAATTGAAGCACATTACTGGATCGTATAGGAAGCCCTGTATGACAAAATCATACAGACTCTAAACTTCATGCTCACATTGTGACATTGTGAGATAGAAGGGCAAAGCCATTTGGTTAGTGGTTCTGGCTATGGAGGTCTTAACATCTTTCCCAATAAACAATATCGGTTGTCTCAGGCTATTTCACTTCTTTTTTTCTTTTTTCTCTTTCCCAAGAATACTAATCAGCAGTTCTACTGCTTTATATAGCAGATTACTAGTGTTCTTACCCTCCCATCATAGGATAATGACGCAAAGATCCAAGGCTCACGAACGCTCCAAGCAAGGCCTTTAAATCAAGTGGAAACTGGTCAGCTTTAGTTATTAGATAAAATGCATAGAAAAACCAAAAGGATGCAGTGGTTACCATAAACACTGTCTTCGTAGTCACTATATGAATTAAGTAATGGATTCAACCGCCGAGTAGGTGAATCAACCAGGCTGCCAAAAACACAAACATTGATTATATCAGCAGACTCCAAAGAATGAAATAATATGTCAAAGAACAACAGAAGAAAACAACCTTTCAGATGTAAAATCATCACTGCTAGATGGAGAAGCCAACCACAAGTTGACGTTTGAGTCTGTACCAGCACTCTGCAATAGGATACATTTTATCAAAAAAAACATCAATAACTAAAGTACCTGAAAAACACGATGACTGGTTTCATACTTTCAGTGATTCAGTCAGTCAGTCACCAGATATTTAGAGAAATAGTGGTCTTACAATATTGGAATATACAGCACAGATGAGGCAGCAGTTGCACGACTTAGACCTAAAACCTTTTTATAAGCCAAAACAAGACCTTACAAAGGCTTGAACGTAAAATGCATGCTATTGTATCCGTTCAGGATTTTAAAGGCTTGAATACATATGTATGCATGTGTGCATATGAGAGAGAGAGAGAGAGAGAGAGAGAGAGAGTACCAAGATCAGCCGATCATATTCAGGGTTACACTTGACAGCCCATGTCCTGGTGATTTTTTTACACAGGTCAAAATTAGGCAGCTAAAAGTATGTGAAAATATATAAATTCTGCTTTAACAAAGGATATGGCCAGTTAAAAACACCTATAAGTGCACAAATATAGAAACACAAAACACTTTAAATGCATGTATACAGAATGGTTCATCAAGCAGAAACATGGTTGACAAAGATCAGAACTGCAACAGTGCTCAATATATATACCAGTGTGTATGTCCAGGAAGTTCTTGGATGGGAACCTTTGGTTTTCTAAGATCCCATATGTTTATCCCAGATTCATCTTCTGCAGTGACCTGCAATAATTGTAAACTATTTATTATGTTGCAGTAAAGATATTTCTTATTTTTATGCTACTTATAACAAAATTTAAAAAAAAAAGAAAAAAAAAAGAAAAGGATATTTCTTATGCTATGCGAAACAATGTGAACATTCTATCTACCACACACAATGTAACATACAATAGATACACATATCTTTGTGAGGACAGACACCCACTAGGCTCTAGCTGCCAAAGAAACTAGATATATGTCAAAATCGTACAAATTTATCTTTTAAAAAAGAATTATATCACGCAGAAGAGCACGCTTAATGCAAAGTTACGTTCTTACAAGTATATGCTTTTTCGTGGGGTTGTAATCAATATTGCGGACATGGCCACGCTCAATTGAATTTGTCTTCCTGCAATTAACAATGCCATCAAGCAACAGCAAGATTTTGTGTGAGTTGTCATATGAAATTAGCAGTTCTACAAAACACCTTTGCTCCCTTTTTGTAAATCAAGAAGTCATTCACAATTTAAAGCAATGTATTAATGATGTGCGAGAAGTATAACATACTTCATTGTCCGTAGATCCCAAACTTGGACGGCTGATTCATAAGTTGCAGCAACAGCATTCACATCATGTGGATCCCATGCTCCTCCAGATAAGTTGTGCAACATGCCAACCGACTCTTTTGATTGTACCTAGATTTTGCAAGAAGGCCTAAATGAGAATCAGCATGAGAATTAAAGAGTATAATAGTTACACTATGCAGTTGCTCCACAACTACAATGATTAATTGCACGGTATGAAAAACATTTATGATAATTTTAAACAAGAAAATAGAACTCCCCTTTTAGATAGTTCAATAGTTACAACAATGGGGGAGGGGAGATTTGAACCCTGGACGTCTCTGTTGGAAACTCTAGGAGGTGTCAGTTGAGTTACAAGGCTCTTGGCTATCTTGCCAACTAAGAGTTTAAGAGGTTATATTTGCACACAGCAATAAATTATATCAGACAATCAGTATAAATTGAAGAAATTTGACATACGTCAAGAAAGTAGAAAGTGAGCGATATCTTCCAAGCCATTTGACCAACAAGTGGCCCAATCAAAAGCATAATCACTACAAAGTACAGACATACTTGGCCCAATTTTAATACCTTACATGCTGTGTTTTCTTAATTTTGGAAAATTCTTGATTGGGTGTAGAATTTGAATTCTAATCTTATTACCTTACATTTTGTTGATTAGTATGAGATTTGGTAGGTAATCTTTAAGTTGTTAAGGTCTTAAAAAGGTCTAATCAACTAAAGATTATGGAGGAAAAATAGGATTACAAATTCACATATTCATAACTAAAACTAAAATGAAATTATTTTGTTCTTTTTTTTGTGTGGGTAAATTACACATGCAGGTTGGGACTTAAAACACATGAAACACATGACCTGACCCTCCACCCCATTATTAAGGAAGAAGGAGGTGCCATTTGGGCCTAAAGCTTGGAATGTGTTGTTGTTGTTGTACATGCATTAGGTCATCATACTTGGGTCTTGGGAACGGGAGAATCCTATTAACTCTACAGATCCATAGCAACCGGACAATGAAGAAAGAGATGGTCAACCAATTCACCATTACACTTGCACATGTAGCACCAATCCAATATCCAAACCTTCATTTTTCGTAAATTGTCAATCATTAAGCATTTCCCTAAAGCAACAGTCCAAACAAAGAAAGCTATTCGAGAAGGAATCTTCTATTTCCAAATACTTTTCCAAGGAAAACAGTAGTCGTTAGAGCCCACTAAAATACTATAATAATCCTTAACCATGAACCCCTTATCTCTATCAGGTTTCCAACACATCTTATCCTCACCAAACCCCCTTACTAAAGAACCATATGTGGTATCCATGAAACCCGACATAGCCTCTAATTCCCGAGCATGCACACCCCTAAAGAAACTTACATCCCAAAAGAGGACTCCATTAGCGGACTTCATAAGCTCAGCCACACTAGCCTCCTTATATAGGGCTTCTAGCTTGTTGGCAAGGCAGGTTTGGTTGTCATCGAAATGGGTACATATGGTTGATTGTTCTCCATTGCTTATTGTGGTGTCTTTGGAGGGAGAGAAATAGTAAGTGTTTTGAAGGTAATGAGAGATCCATACCAGACCTCAAGTTATTTTTCTTTAGAACTTTATTGGATTGGTTGGCTGCTATGCGAAACCAACCATTCTTTTTCTTTTCTTGATTTCCTAGATTCTTGTAATTTTTGTAATTGAATTGTTTGACCCCTTGTACACTCCCTGTGTACTAGGGTGTTCCATTTTTTATATCAATAAAACTTATTACTTATCAAAAAAAAATCCTAATAACTGTAATGCTTTCGGAAGCGAGAGAGGAATCTTAGCCATTTACTACATTTGCCACAATCACAATTGGTGGACATATGCTCATTGTACAAATTTCATTATGAGCTATACCTGAGCTGTTTTTTTGGAACAATCTAAGCTCCACAAGATAAGGGTTTCCTCATCAATGCTGATCAGCTTGTCATGCCTTCCAGAGGGCCACCAAAGAATGCTGTTCATGGTGTACAAAATATAGGGTAAGTGAGCTGATGAATCACACGTATTGATCAAAGAACTTAAAAGCCTAAAAACTAAAAAATAGATAGATTGTTCTTAAGTAGAAAAATATTGCAATATAGCACCACACAGTCACCACTAGAGTGATCCAAATAGAGCTGAAAAGCTACATGATCTAAAAAGAAATAGATGGAGAAATTATACATTCTTGATAAGTACCTGATATGCCACATGACATGATACGAGGATGGGGAAAAAAATAAAACTTGTTCTTGATTCCTAGAGTAAAGAAATGAAAGATTAGGATAAACAAACTTACCATTTAATCTTTCCAACATGAGCATCAAGTGAGGTAATTCGTTCCAACTGAGGAGAATTCAACTCGCCGTATAACTCAGGGATCTGCCATATTGCTGCTCCATATGATTCACCTTCAAGAGCATTGAACAAAATAAAACAAACCAATAGCTTTGACTTTGAGCCAGTAGACTTGCTTGCAAACAGAAACAGGTGTAAATAATAAAATGCTCAATCAAGAATATTCTGCTGTATGGGCTTTCCCCAAGGTGTAAAAAGTCTTATCTAGCTTTAAGATCTCGATCCACGGCTTAGTAATCCGCAGACGCTTCATATGAAGCCCCAGATCCGCTGAATCAGGAGAATCCACTTTTCTAGGCAAGTGAGGAAAGACTAGCTAACAAGCGAACAAACAAGAGCTCCTACTCGTCTTCCTGCTCCAACTCCTATACAAGAAGCTACATATGCTCTGACAAGATGCTTTCTATTCTCTACTGCTTTCCTTTTATTATTCCTACTGCTACTCTTAGTCCTCCCATTAACCTTTTTGGAAGAATTATTGGCGAAAAATTGGATTTAAAATTCTATAATAATAATTAAAAAACCTAAGTTAAGGTGATAATGTTTTCTGAGGAGAGCCACTAATCAGACCTAGTAAAAATAAGACTCAATAGTCATCACTCCCAATCACAACTCATGTTAGGGAGAGTGGCTTATTGAGGGTGACCAAATTCAAAGTCCATAGTGGGAAGAGTGATTGCATGAGGAATAGGAGTACCTAGTAAAGAAAGTCAACCTTGATGACATGGGGGACTGAGGTTTCTGCAGGTACAGATTTTGTGGTTGTGCTTTGTGGGGGCATGGGGCTGTGTTAGCCTGTCTAAGTGAATGAAAAAGGAAGCAAGACCTTATTATAGTTTTGCTATAATCCTATCCTAGTCTTGTTTGGACACGTTTTACCATTCTGTTTTCTTTATGAATAAGTATTAGTACTTATCAAAAAAAAATATATTCTTACCATATAATTTATAATTTGCAGATATTGTTTGAACTACTAGCCTAAGGTGGAACCATTAAGGGACTAATAAAAGAAAAGGAATTGGTTCAGGTAAGTTACTTATAGTAACTTGTACAGATATTTCTGCTGTTTTACTTCAAAAAAAAAGTATAGATACAATCCTTCTCAAATGATAAAAAGAAAACTTTTATTTCTCATACCCTTGCCATGAAATGCTCACACAAGATGTCTAAATTTGAAATACCTAGGATTGGCTGCTCAATTTCAAGGGTTACATGGTCTTGGACTACTGTAAGAGTGAGTATGCAGGAAGCAAGAACAACTAGTTTTAGTGGATGTCCTTGTATCTGAGGACTTTAATGAAACAAAACCTTTTGAAGTAGGATTTGTCTATGGTATTGCTCATATTATGATGCAAGGAGCACCAAAATCTTTAAGATTTTATTTTTTTGAATTTGAAATTATTTTTGTTTTTGAATTTGGTTTTACTGTTGAGAGTTTAATAAGCATTTCAATGTCTTGGAGATATGGTATGAGCAAGAGAAGCTGAATGGTTTTTAAGCTTGTGTATAATTGAACTTTGAGTATGCTAGTTGACCTGATTTCAGCCTATTCAGGTTATGTTAATGTGATATGAGCTAAAACTTGAACTTCTTTACGGGTCTAACTGAGGTTGGTTAGTGGCCTTATTTGATCATCACTTTTATGTTAATTCAATATTAATTCTAGTAAACTCCCCTCCGTCCTCCCCCAAAAAAAAGCACCAAAAAAGAAAAAGAAACTTGCTTTTGAAGCTATTGTGTCCTATAGTATTGTTGATTGACTGTATGAATTTTCATCATTTCTTACTGACTCCTGGGCAAAAGATCTTGAGGAGTTGTTATTGCAACTTCATTGGATCATCAACTGATGTTAAAGCGTACAGCTGTCAAGTTTTGTCTTGTTAGGCAATCAACCTGATATATGAAAGTGAGTCGCATGTTGGTGAAAAAGCCCGAGCAAGTGTTTCCCTAATTTGGGACTAGTTTCATTAAGTGATGTTCTATGAGAGAGATGGTTTACACTGCCAATCAAATGGTTGCAATTATTTGAATGATAATGACGATATAGTAACATGGTGTAGTAGACATTGTGCAAAGAATCCTCTCATTGTTTTGAAAATAACAGATAGCAGATCCAGTGGAGATTGAGAAAATGGTAGATAAAGTGCTTTGAGAGAACCCAAAGCAGCTGGAGCAATATCGTGGGGGCAAAACTAAGTTACAAGGTTATTTTGCTGGTCAGGTAAAAAATTTGCTGGTCTTAATATGAAACTTGTTATCTATTTTTATCCTGGTTAATTTGTTAATATTTTTCCTATATACCAAGATTATTCTGCATTTTTGGGGATGTGCAGGTAATGAAATTGTCAAAAGGTAAAGCAAATCCTGGGCTTCTAAACAAGATACCTTTGGAGAAATTAAATGCCAAAAGCTGATGCTTTTGTTGGTGGGTATCTGTCTCCATATATATCCTATCACAAGAAAATGAAAAATGCATGCAACTTTGTTACTCATGGCATAACTCTTGCCAGCTTCCATCATTGAAAGTTGTCTCGCCTTGGGTTGGTCTAGCCTACATAGTGCACTTACTTGAGGCAAATTGGTGTTGTCCCAGTGATGTGATTTTGCTGACGATGGCACCCCAATGAACTTTACTGATGAATTTTATATCCTCTTTACTGATGGTAGAAGCATATTTTAACTCTAACCAGCTTGTTCGAGCTTTACTTCTGAACTCATAATACTTCCCAGCAACTTGCAGTTTTTACCTGTTCTGCAAGAAACATGGAGCGGAATTGCATGGAAGAGACTGGGGGCATGCTTCTCACTTATACATTATTTTGTCACTTGATTGGCTTTCCATAGTAGGATAGATTCATAGTGAATTGTAAGCGCATTTTGTGTTAGTATTTATATGTATCTTGTAGTAAGTCAAGCACACTGTTTTTAAACCAAAAACATTTCTTTCTCTTGATGATTATAATTTAGTGGAAAGGGTTACCATGTTATTGTTACTCTGTCCATTTGCAATCTTTCAACATATTTTCTTGATTGTTTCAGTTTTCATTTTGAATTATAATTGGCTGGCTGTGGCCAAGTAAATACTAATTGAGGTTTATTGATAATCTTGCCAGTTGCCAGGTTATGGTTCCGCTTGTTGTTCACTGAGTTTTTTTCTTAGCTTGTCTGTCCAATTCATTTCTGGATTATCAATTGCTTAACAAGTTAATTCAGGAGAAAAAGTGATCTATAGTAATATAATAATAGTATTAATGAAAGAAGAGAAGAAGCTCTTTTGGTTTATCTAAAACTTCATGTTAGATATTGGTAGTCCTAAATAATGATTTCCTCATAATGCAATGGAGACTAATTATGATAACAGTATGGAGCAATCTAATTCTAATTCAATTGCAAGGATAAGAAATTCTAATTCAAAAAATTTAATTAAAAAAAGTTCCTACTAGTACAGTGTCAACGGGTTCCTAAATTACCCGGCATTTTACTGGTACTAAAGCCAATGATATAAATCTTGAATTAATTATAAATTTTTTTCACTGTACTTTGTTGCTGAGTAACTATTATAGTGTGTCCTTATATTCTTTGGGAGCTGAGGCTGGTGCTCTATGTGGGAGGACAATGTTCCTGCAAAATTCAAAAGTCGAGGACAGGAAGTAAGGATAGTACTACCCTAATAATACAACTATGCTGTATAAATGGTTAGAGGATGGATATTTCTATTTGGGCCATTGTTAAATAGGCCCAAAAATCCTGGAATTGTCCAAGTTGGAATAAGTAATGCTGTAATGGGTTTCAAAACTTAAAAATAAATAGGGTAAAATATTATTTTAGTCCCTCAATTTTACCAAAAGTTTGTTTTTTATCCCTAAATTTTAAGAAGTTCATTTTTAGTCCTTAAACTATTGAAAAGTTCATCTTTTGTCCTTAAACAATTGAAAGTGTTTTATTTATGTCCTTAAACTTTACTAAAAGTTTATTTTTCATCCCTAAACTATTGAAAAAAATTTCTTTTTTCATCCCCATTTTTGTTTCTAGAAAAACTCTTTACAAAGTTTAGGAATGAAAAAAAAATTATTTAAAATTTAGAGACCAAAATAGTATTTTACCCAAATAAATAAGACAATGTTTCTAAGATATCATGATTCAAATCTTCCTATCTTCAACTATTGAATTATAAAAAAATATTAATAATAATTATTTGTTGTCCTTACAAATTTGGGGGGTGATTTCATTTTGGTACTCACAAATTCAATTGCGTCAATTTTCATCTTGATTTTTTTTCTACATTGTCAATGTTGTCTTTATAAATTAGGCGTAAATACACTTTTAGTCTTTACATTTTGACTTTTTTCTACTTTAGTCCCTACATTTTAATTTTATCACTTTTAGTCCCTAAATCAATTAACGCGTTTCATTTTTGTCATTTCCGTTAACCAACCAACGGAAATTGCTTAGGTGGCAAACTGATGCTGACGTGGCCAATTAAAAAATAAAAAAAAAAATTATTAGCATTAAAAAAATGTCATGTCAGCTTCTAAATATAAAAAAATTTATTAATCAATTTTAACGAAATTAAAAATGAAAAAACAAAATTAAAAATAATAAAATACATCAATTCAGATCTAATTCATTTTGAACAAGAACACAATCACATATTTAAGCATCAACACAAGAACATAAAACACAAACCCAGAACCAAACACAAAAAACACAAACTCAAATTTAAACATTAACACATGATCACAAATACAAAGAACACAATAATATACATAAATCTCCCAGCCAACCCATAGCAAATAAACCCAAATACTCCAATAGAACCCAAATCTCAAAACTCCAAAAAACTCAATAAAACACAATAACAAACACAAATCGGGAAGATATTTGGGCACTTTCATCACCGAACTATTGTGGGCAGTTTTGCTTTGACCGGTGTTGATCAAGAGCACCTAAAGTCGGTTTTCCAGCATATACTGTGGCCGTTTTTGTCAAAATTTTTGTCGGTGCTCCGATCTTTGATAGGAAAAAGAGAAAACCAGTTGCAAAAATTGAAACAAACAAAGATCTTAGCATTATGAACCAAATCGAAGCCAACACAAACCAAATCTAGGTTCAAAATCATTAGATCTGAGTTCGAATTGAAGCCAACTTGAAGCAGATCTGGGCAAATCTAGGTTCGAAGGCTTTAGATCTGGGTTCAACTTGTAACCCGAAACCCTCTCCCTTTTCTTTGTTTCTTTCCTCTGATAGTATCTCTTTGTCTCACATACACACATACATTCTATGATTCTCTGCTTCACACACACATACTTACATGTTTTACAAAGCCTCACAACACTGAGCACACAAACACATAAATCAAGCTCTTACCCTCAGTTATGCACACACTTGTTCACACGCCACCACGTGTAGGTCCACGTGCCACCATTGTCTCAGTTCTTGGCAGATCCGTGAGACCTTTCACCTTTACATCCACCTTTTGTGGTTCATGCGCCGTTCAAGGCGCTTTTAGCTTGTTGATCGGAGAGTGGTTTCTGTGGTTTGAGAGTAGAGAGACTCGGTGAGACATGGCTCGGGTTTAGAAGAGAGCTGGGCTTTGGTCACAGTTTCAGAGTGTGATAACAGGTAGAGAGATCGAGAAGCTACTTTCGTGGTGAATTAGATCTGGGTTCAATCAATAAGGTGGTGGGTTTTCTATTGAGTTTTTTGGAGTTTTTAGATTTGGGTTCTATTGGAGTATTTGGGTTTATTTGCTATGGGTTGGCTGGGAGATTTATGTATGTTATTGTGTTATTTGTGTTTGTGATCATGTGTTAACGTTTAAATTTGAGTTTGTGTTTGGTTCTGGGTTTGTGTTTTATGTTTTTGTGGTGATGTTTAAATATGTGATTGTGTTCTTGTGTGTTCTTGTTCAAAATGAATTAGATCTGAATTGATGTATTTTATTGTTTTTAATTTTGTTTTTTAATTTTTAATTTCATTGAAATTGATTAATAAAATTTTTTATATTTAAAAGCTGACATGGCATTTTTTTAATGCTAATTAAAAAATTTTATTATTTTTTAATTGGCCACGTCAGCATCAGTTTGTCACCTAAGCAATTTCCATTGGTGGGCTAACGGAAAGAACCAAAATGGAACGTGTTAATTGATTTAGGGACTAAAAGTAGTAAAATTAAAATGTAGAGACTAAAATAGAAAAAAGCTAAAATGTAGGGACTAAAAGTGCATTTACGCCTATAAATTATTGTCATTTCATTATCGAAAAATGCTAATATGTCTAACGGATTGTTTACATTTTACAAGTTATGCGCATGCTAAAACTCAGCCTTCAAGAAGATTAAGGGTACAATTAATTTGTAATATGGATTAAAAACAATCTATAAGGGGAGATTTGAACAAGAACAAAAGTTTATGTAAAAAGCCACGTAAAAGGGCTATCTTTCTATATTTCTTAATAAAGATTACAAGTCTTTCTCTAGAACAAACTGTAAATTATGCCTATCCAGATAATCTCTATTTCTTTCTCTCTTTTTCTCTCTCCAAAATCTATCCTCCTCACTTTCTGCCCTCCTCCTCCCTTATATTTGTTCTGCCTCCTTCTCCGGTATGTGTTGTCCCTATATAGCTGGACTACTTTATGTCCCATCAGGCTCTCATTTCATTATTTTCATGACGCAGGAGACTCTTTTGGGGCTTTTTGCATTGTTCAGGCCTGTCATTCAGCAATAAATGCTACTGTATCAGGCAGGTAAGCTTCATTAATGTAAAGGTGACTGTAGAACCACCAGGAAGTTTCAGAAAGCTTCCTCGGACAATTTTACATGTTCCAGAATTTCTTATTTACTCCTCAGACGATGTTTCATCTTGTCCTGCTCAGTAGAAACTTACCCTCAGATGTGATCTCAGATGAGACTATGGGTGACATGTCAGTTGAACTGAGAACTAAGCTGTGACTTCAACTTTATCATTGGGGCTTGCTCTTTGGGCTTGTGTTGGGCTTTGTTTTCATATAAAGCCCACGTTGACCAGGGCTATTCGGGCCTTAAATGAAACCGTCCCCCTACAAGTTACATTATTATAATAAAAAATAACTAGTATAAGATGGTCATTTCAGCTACATAGGGAATTTATGTCATATAATATGTTGCCATTTCTATTCTTTTCTTTTCCTTTTTCCTCTCTTTTCTTTACTTTACAATCTAAGGGTTTTTTTTTTTTTTTTTTTGGGTAGCCAAGAAGAAAATAAAAACAAAAGCTTCATCAAATAACAATCATTCACTTCATTCTATAATGATAATAATAATAATAACAATCATTCACTTTATGGTTTTTGTAAGCGCTCTAAAAATAAAGACCCAAGTCTACTTAGAACAACATTGCCTAGTTCCTCAAATTCGAGCCCAACAATAGAATTTCTCTAGAGAGTGGGCAAACAATTCAAGTGCAACTCTAATCTGAATTCAAATCAAAGACTGAAGAGTCTGGAATGACAGAAAGGATTAATACAAGTATATGATAAGAAAAATAACTCTCCTTGAGCAGATCTAAGGATTAGTCTCTTGTAAATAAGGTCTGAGTTTTACACCCAATAATGCACTGTATACTTTCTCTTTTTTCTAGTTTCTCCACAAGAAAAAGGTCCCCCCCCCCCTTTCTAGGAGACTCCTCTCCTTTTATACCCCTCTTCTTCATATCCTAGTCCTCCATCTATATGCCTCCAAGCGTTTCTAAGGACACTTGTCCCATCAACACTCTGATGAAGGTGGTGGAAAGGGTTACTAGTTGTGAAGATTTTGTTCAGGAGTCATTTCCTCATTAAATGCAGCTGTTAAGGTTGTTCCAGAACATTTAATGCGAAGGGGGAAGGTAAACTTCTCCAGGAAGCTTCCTCCCACTGTCACTGCCCCCCTCATGGTCCTTTCTCTTCCGCACGGGTTTACATGAAGCGCTACTCCGTATCCCCTCCCATGCTTGGGTCAGTGAAGTCCTCGAGACTGATACACTTCTACAAGCGTGTTTGTGCGAAACATTTCATGTTTTAGTCCTCTTCGGTCCCCAAACTCCACACAGTTTTATTTGACACTTTCTTTGAAACTTATATATTTTACTACATCCCTAAACTATATTATAAGATTTAAAATATAGTTTCCCAAAAATCCTTTCATGAACGCTACATAAATTACTTATCACCAAAAGTAAACGCTTTTTTGAATTCTATAAATAAGTTAAAGAGTCTTGTAACTCAACTGGCTGACACCTCATGATAGTTTTAATGGAAACATCCTAGATTCAAATTCCTTCATCACCAACTATTGAATTATAAAAAATAAAATAAAAATAATCATTTGTTGTCCTTACAAATATGGAAAGTGATTTCATTTTGGTACTCACGAATTCAATTGCATCAATTTCATCATGATTTTTTTTTACACTGACAAAGTTGTCTTTTTAGTTTACTGTCGTTTCATAACTTTCATTGACCAAAAATGCTAATATCTCTTCTTCTTCTTCTTCTTCTTCTTCTTTTTTTTTTTTTTTTTTTTTTTTTTTTTTTTTTTTTGGTGAGAAGATGCTAATATCTCTAATTGATTAAATCACATTATTAGAATAAAAAATAACTAGTATAAAATGGTTATTTCAGTTACATATGGGCACGAAATTGACATGTCATATAATATGTTGCCTTTTCTCTTTGTTTTTTTATTTGTTTCCCCACTCTTTTCTTTTACTTTACAATCTAATTTCTTGGTAGCCAAACAGAAAAAAATAATAATAATAAAAATTTAGTCAATCAAATAACAACCATTCACTTTATGATTTTCTTTGTTACTTTCTTTGAAACCATGTATATTAATTTATTATGTCAAATGCCTTGTAACTGAATTAGCACCTTTCCATGCACAAAGTGCTCGGGAGTCAATAGGGAAAAATGGTTCAAGTTACGAGGTTAACAGCATGTTGTAATTATTTCTCAAAAAAAAAAAGTATATTAATTTATTACACCCTTAAATTATAATTGGGAAATGCTAACGAATACCCTTAGGGCATTGGTTAATAATCCATTTAAAGAAAACTTTTATGGGAAAATGAAATAAAGCAATTAATATTTTGACAGTTTTTTTCATCTCCCATAAAAGTGGTGTCAAAACTTTCTTAAAATGGATTGTTAACGAATGCCCTAAGGACATTCGTTAGCATGACCTATTGTTAAGTACCACTTATTTAATTTCAAACACACACATTCTATCCTATTTAAAGCCCAAGAATACTTATGCTTAGCAATATTTGAAAAGCCCATGATTCAAATCCATGACAAAACAATTTTATGGAATTCAAATCCATGATCAAAGCCCATGATTTAAACCCATGGCAATTTATTCAAAGCCCAATTTCTCATTGGCAACATCAAAACCCAATTCTTATTGGCAATATCAAAGCCCAATTCTCATTGGCAACATCAAAGTCCAATTCTCATTGGCAATATCGAAGCCCAGTTCTCGCTGGAAATATTTAAAACCCAATTCTCATTGGCAACATCAAAGCCCAATTCTTATTGGCAATATTTAAAGCCCAATCCTCATTGGCAACATCAAAACCCAATTCTCATTGGCAATATCAAAGCCCAATTTTTATTGGCACTATTTTATCAAAAAAGAGCCCAAAATTATCAATACTTGGCAAAGAAAAAATATCATGGTAAAATATCACCATGGCAATTGTCTTATAAACCAAAAAAAAAAAAAACTCATTGGGAGTTATCTTGAAAATTATGTTCTTATATTATAAACCCATGAAATACATGGACATCATTTGCATTGTGACATCCATAATATACGCCTTCGACACTCGTGGTAAACATTCAAACCCACAAGCTCATCATTTAAGTTATGATGCGATTATTAGAAACCATGAACATTATTGCAAACATGGAATTCATCAAAGTAATATTATTTACAAAAGTATTTTGAAACTTGTCCTATTGTTTCAAATATTACAACTAATTGCTCAAAGGCCCATTGCAAGTATCTATGAAAAACACAAAAAAAAGAAGTATATTTACTAATAAAAGTCCATGAGGAATGAAAGCCCATGGCAACATGTGCACACAACCCAGCCCATGTGAGCAAGCCAAAGCAAAAAACACCAGTAGGAGGCAAAGGAGAACAGCCCTTGTTCATTCCTAACCAAAAAAAGAGTAACTAGGGACTCATACAAGGGAACCAAGCCTTTGAGAATGGACTAAGGGCTGGTCCATCAGTTTTCTGCCACTCTCTGCCTGATGTGAACAGTGCCCAAGGCTTGTCATATCAACTGAAGTCAAAAAGATGAAGGGGCTCCATCATCTTCCTCAAAGCTGCACCTCCAGCAGAAGGGAAGCTGAAACAAAATTATCCAAACTTCAACAAAATGATGCTATAAATGTTAAAAATGCTCTAAACATAATTCATGTACCAAGCCCATGAATCCTAAAGGGGAAAAATTGGGAACATGTGGTTTGGAAGGCATAAAAGGATCTCCAGCGGAACCCCTAGAAGTAGACTAGAACTTGACACCTGGCTTGGGGTGTTAAATTTTACTTCTCAAGGGTCCGAATCTCAGTTGCAGCATTAGGATTCGCTCTTGATACACACCCCAATCACAATAATTAAGCTCAGCCCCAAATCCTAGCATTTAAAGCAAAACGCTCTAAAATCCCATCATTACCTAAAAAGGCAAGGCAGCCCCTGAAATGGATTTTCCTACTTCTGAGCAAAAATCACTGGGAAGCTTGATTCTGATTCATCACCCCTGAGTGGTCATACGTTTTTTGGATTTTTGTCAATAAATGCTTCTCTAAAAAAACTCCATTATAAAAAGCACAAGCATGCTAACCAAAAACCAACCTGGCTACCCTTCTCAGAGACTTTGAAATTCATTGGTCATTCTTTTTGCTGGTGGTTCAGTTCTCTTTTAGCTCACCACCCATCATCTTAAAGCCCAGACTCATCTAATCTCAGACCTTCTTCTCCTCCCTTTACACTATCACGGCTCATAAGTGTCCTCCAGCTAGCCACAAACAGCCCATTACCCATAAAAGGCTTCGGTCTCAGCATCAATCCCATCTCCCTCACTCAGAAGTAGCCCACGTTCATCTTATTCATGCCTTGTAAATTTACACTCACTAAAATCTTAGCCCATTAAAATCTTAGCTTGATACTTGCTGCACTGAGCTGGGGATCTCTCTCTCCTTTCACACCATGCCAATTAATCCTCCATTTTTTCTTCCAAGGGAACCTTTAATTTTTACTTTTTACTTTACCATTGAAGGATATGATGTATTTGTAACAATTGAACTCTTCCCTCACTTTGATGTAATGACGGCTGAAAGCACAATAAATCCCTCTTGAATGAGACACATAAGGACCTAAAATTTGCTTAAATTTATCTCATTATTAATGGCTAGACCGTGTAATTCCATCTTTATCATTGGACAATTCATCTTTTGGACTTAAGTGTAACTTCACCCTTATCGCTGGAGAACTTATTTCCCTTGAACTATCAAAACAAAACCACTAATGTATTAACTAAGTATTGTAAAGTATTTTTCATTGGGCTTTTGTTGCTGTTTTGTTAAGTGCAGCCTTTGTTTTTCTTGCTTGGATAGGCTTGTCATCACACCAAAAGCCTTTGGGTGTCATCTCAAGAGCCCAAAGTCAAGTTTCGACTTGGTTTCCCAACATCTTATTCAGAGGCACAAATTTCTCCCTCAACACCCATTATAATTTTACGAAATCTTTTCATTAACGCTACATAAATTACTTGTCACCAAAATTAAATGCCTTTTCAAACTCTTTAAAAAAGGATGAATTTGAAAGTAGGGGTGTCAATTCGGGTTAGCGTGTCGGTTTGTGTCGTGTCGAGGTAGGGGTATTCGACTAAATGGCTCAACCCTAACCCGACCCATTTAATAATCGTGTCATGATCCTTCAATCCTAACCTGACCTGTTAATAAGGCGAGTTGACCTGACCCAACCCATTTAACACGCTTAATAAACGAGTCGTGTTGGGTTGACATGAATGTAACACAACCCATTTCAACCTGCATAATATTAAATATAGCATCTATCTAGAAATAATTTTTTTTACATCGATCCCAAAAAGCAGTGCATACACTTCAAGTCTTCAACCCACGTTCAAAATAATATAGTTCAACAAAAATATAACATTCATCTAGAGTTTGAGAATTGGCATGAGAAGTGTAGTATGGCTGAAATTAAAAAGAAAAAGAAAAAAAAAAGAAAAAAAAAAGATATTTATAAGAAGGTTTAGAGGTTTAGGGTTTGTAGGGTTTAGAGATCTAGGGTTTGTAAAGTTTCAATTTCCAATTATATCCCTTGTAAATTTTTGGATTTACTCACTTTTCTTTTTAAATTTAAAATATATGTTGGATATAAAAGTTATTTGACAAATCTAAAATAAAATAAAAATTTATTTGTTATACGAGTTAAACGGGTTGTGTTCATTGGGTCATTTCGGGTTAACACAAATAAATTGGTGTGTCAAACGTGTCTATTGCGGGTTACGCGGGTTGACCCGCTTATGACACGTTTCTTATCGTGTCGTTTTCGGGTCGACCCGTTTATGACCCAAACCCATTAAGGTCCAACCCTAACCCGAAAAAACCTGTGTCGGGTTCGCGGGTTGGGTCGAACATTGACATCCCTATTTGAAAGTGGTATGAGCGTTTCTGCTCTCATGTTGCTGTTTTTTAGTTAAATGAATTCTCCTGTTTACCAAAAAAAAAAATGGTACACGCGTGTTTGACAGCGAAAACTCATATAATAGTTTGTTGTTGTGACAACAAAAGCATTGATGCTAGTTTGTTGCGTGAAAGGGCACTCTCATACAAAAGGCAATAAAAGAACTATTTTTGTTGGTTGGTAAATAGAATAAAAGAACCTTTATATATCTATTTACATATGACCTACCTTAACATTGAAATGAATCGTTAAATTATCTTCGACTTTTCAAAGTGGGTCAAACTTTTAACTAGAGATATAATTAATTGATTATAACTTAAAAGGATCATGAAAATGAGTAACACAACTAATTTTTTCCAAAGGCCTGACTTGGTCCACTCTAAAGTGAGATTATCAAAAATCAAAATACTACATTTTTTTTTTTAGAATCAAAATACTACATATTTAAATCTTTCTAATTGCAAAATATATCTATAACTTGTCAAAAACAACACCTTATATATTAGTATATGTTTCCTAAAAAAATTATTGGTTGATTAAACTTTTATTTTATTTATTAAAGAATGAAAAATAAATTATTAATTAGCCAAATGCATTAGTTTCAATTTAAAATTCAAGGGAGTGAGGAAAAACGTAATTAAATAAGAAAAGAAATACATGTCTTTTCAAAAAAAAAAAAAAAAAAAAAATGAAAGAAAAAAAAAATACATGTCAAATAGGAGAGTTTTAGAGCTGAGAGCTGCTTCTAGAAATATTTAATACTTTAAAGTAAAAGGCCATTTCATTTCCATTGTACATGATTGAAACTTGAAAGACATGCATACGATTTGCCTTTTCATACATTAAGTTGCCCACAAGAGCTTGTTTTTGGGTATCATCATTTGAACAATAAAGAATTTAGGCTCCCTCAATCATTTCCTGATAAAACCGTGAGGCAAGAAATCTGTTGAATGACTTTGATCATTGTCTTTTTTATTTTTTCACTTAAAGAGGAGGCAATGGCTTAAAAAAGTTTGGTTACCATTTTATAAAAAAAGGAAAAAATTAAAGATATCCCCCTCTCCACCGGTCCACCCATATTAGATTTAAGCCCAAATAAGACAAAATCATCATATTTGCTTAAGTTTTAGAACTTTGAAACATAAGCAACTTGTTTATATTGGTGTTAGTTGGTGTCTTAAAGATCAATCTATCTATCTATGTCCAAAACAACTTTCACTTTGCATGGCTAATTAGCTGAGCAACCGGTGAACCAAGTGGCCCCCATCATATATTTGACTATTTGAATTGTGTGGCGCCCTTATGATATTAATCATAGTTTAATCTTGCTGATTAATTTAAGCCAATGAGATCAGCAATGGTACAAAAAGCTTTTAGAAGGTCATATTGACAAAGAAAATTTATTAAATTTTGATTATAAGAATCAGAATCTATCAAGAAAAAAAGTACATGGTGGCGCCAATTCCATTTAAATTATAATAATTGGTTTTGATTTGGTAGAATTGAATGTTTGAGAATGATTAGCTTAGGCACTTCCAACTTCCAATTGTTCTAAGGTTATTTATGAGGGAAGGAGCCAAGAGTGTTAGAAAAGGAAGATTTGTAATTATCATAAAGGCTTCCATTGCCCAACTTTGGAAAACAATTGGAACCAACATCAAGGACAATGGGTCAAGTCTTTGGGGCCAACTTTGCAGGATCTTGAATAGTTCTATATCACAGTTCAAAATTTGATTTTTCTTTCTGGTCGTAAACTAATAATAAAGGGGCCCTAATAAAGAGTCATAGACTCATAACCTACCCTCGATGTTATATTTTCATCCATGCACATTTTAACCTTCGGAGTTATTGCATCATGTCAGTTTGTTCCACCAAATATAAAGTAATAAATAAAATGAATTTTCTAGTTCATAAAAATATGCATTAAATAATAATAATAATAATAATAATAATAATAATAATAATATATCTTGCACCAATGTGCACACCTTAAAATAAAGAAAATTGGAAGATGGTATATTATCCTGTTTATTTACTTCAAATATTGTATGAAACATTATTTATATTTATATGCTTTAGTTTTACAAGATTGAGTGTGATCACTGATCAAGTTGAGACACAGGCATTTGTCGTTCTCTTAATTATCAACTAATATAATAAACTTTTGGTCATTCTATCGCTAGGATATTCTAGCAATCTAGCCTGTCAATCCCTAGTGCTAGCTATCTTACTAATCGACATTTTAAGTACTATGATATATAGTATTATATAACTAGATATATGATATTAGTATTTGTAAATTAAGAACCGAAGTTGAGAGAAAAACACAAAGAAGAATAAATCTATCTAGTGAACTAATGCATATTTCTCAATTAAGGGGAAGAAAAAGCGTCCTTTATAGGCAGTATAAACTAGTAAGTTATACTTTTTTCAACCAAATAAAAAACTAGTATAAGTTATACAAAATAAATTAGTATAAAAATATGAAATTCATATAGTGATAATTTTCAAATAAGTGGATTTCTAATTTCTATTAGCTCAATTACATTTACACAAAAAATAAATTCATTGGTGTGTTGTCCAATGATAAAATATATATATATATATATATCTTAAAATAAATATCATATATATGTTTAAAATCCTTCGGTATATAATAAAACAAATCTCAAAATAAAAAACGATCAAAGTGTAAAAATTTTATAGTGACCTTTGGCTTTTCAATTAATGAATAAAATTGATCATATATATCACTGTTTTTATTAATATATTTATATAGCTCGGTAAATTAGAATTAGAAAGCATCTACCTTTGAGTTAGAGGCTCACCTAACTTCTTCTGAAAAACAAAAGGTCACCAACATAAAAGGGGGTCACTTTTAAGTTTAACTACACAAATTTAGTATCGATTGAAAATCAAAATTCATGACAAGACTCAACTCCACCTTCTGATCAACTTAAAAACTCATTCATCCAAAAGAAAGGAAAAGTTAAAACGAAGTAATTTCTTCTTAAAGCTAAAAGCCTAAAATTGAAGTTGTTTGCATTATTTTCATTGACACGCACAAAACAACCACACCCAAAAAAAAATCGATTTTTATTAGTAAGTAAAGGAATAATAAATAAAAAAATCAACATCCCATTTGAAGTACCCTAGTTAGCTAGGTATACAAATCACAAATGCCAACTCTTAAGACACCCAATTTGTATAGTTTGATCTTCATCAATACATTGCTTCATGATTTAGCAAGAAGTGTTACTCCATGGATATATGCAACGCCATAAATGAATTAATTAAGTAATATACGAATAATTTTTAAGTATTTTTAGAGTATGGAAAATTGTACTTCATTCTCTCACATTTATGGTGGAGTTTACTCATTAAATTCATTGTAGAGTCTACCATGTATATGAGAGGTATAAGCACTATTTTTTCGTACTCCAAAAATACCTAAGAATTTTTCTTATTATATGCTTGCAGTAGTCAACTCAAAGTTAGCTGTTTCTGTCTCTCTCTCTCTCGTCTGTGTGGTTGACTAGTGTTGAGTATAGTGAGAGTATAGTAAACGAAGTTGCAATGGCATTAAAGAGGATCACATGAATGGGGTGTACGTGCAATGCAAAATTGCAAATGTTGATTCCCCTCGTGCACTGTGTTCATCATCAATTAAATTATTAATTATGAACAAAAAGGCACGTACGAAAGACAGTGGAAACTCCTCCTTCGCATCACGTGCAGAGTCATACCTCCCCCTAAGTCACTAGTCAACCGACAACCCATGTCCATGAAAGACTGAGAGTGAGAGTATGATCAGATGAGACAATTGATAAGAGCTTCACGTTTTTGGAAATTGATAATAAAAGATTCTACCTCATTACTAGGATCAGACAATTTTTGCACTCACTCCATCAATGCTCAAATCTTGATCCAATATATACTGCTGGAACTTTGGGAATTAAACACAACTCTGAAAAATTCAAGTCCAAACCAAAAAAACTGATATTGAAATTCATTTTTAGACATTTTTAGACTAATTTGGTCAAATAGTATAATTTTAGAAAAAATTTAGAAAAAACATATCTAACCAAACTTATTTAGTTGTATAACACTTTTTTAGAATTCAAGTTTGTCAAATTTAAGTTTCACGGGAAGCTCGATTTTGTCAAAATCGAGTTCCAAACATTATGAGCTTGTGTAGCAATATGATCAAACATAATGCTTGAAACTCGAGTTTCATTTGGAACTCAAGTTTGACAAACTTAAACTCCAAAAAAGTGCTACACAACTAAATAAGTTTGACCGAATGCATTTCTCATACATTTTTTCTTAAAATTATGCTATTTGACTCCAAAAAAAAAGCCCAATTTTTACTACTAGTATGATGTACTTACCCACTCCCAAATCTCCCAATTGCCACTTTATAGTATTATATATGTACTTACTTATATGGGCACACATATTTTAGTAAATCTTTTTATAGGAAAATAAAAACGTGATTGACTTTTTTGACAGTTTTTTTAATTTTTTATAAAAAATTTTCTAAAATATATAATTAATATACTCTAAAGACACATTAACCCGACCCTACTTATTTAAGTTCTATTAAACTTATTTGTGTTCAACTTCAACAATTAAGTATTTAAGTACAAGCATATCTAATGGCATGCAGTCTCACTGAAAAAGTTACCAAAATAAAAACTATTCAGTATTTTTTTGTGTCACCAGACTCACCACTGACATAGTCCATGACTCCATGGCAATACCGGGCATGCATGCCACGCCGCCCACGCGAGGACTTGGTTTTGCTGAGTTTATAAAAAGAGATGTGCGTTAAGTTATCATCTTCATTTTTTATTATAATTTAACTTAACTGCCAGGTTTTGTAACTGTCATCAATTTCTAGGATATAGTAGTTGGATTCATTAGTAGAAGCATCTAAAAGCAAATATTATATCATACTCAAAATTATTAGACTATATTATTGAGACAGATATAATTAAAAGGGTTGGAGATCTGATAAACAACATACATGTCTCCTCCCAGTATCGACAGGCACGTCAGTGTTGCTGTCTCCAATAAAACAATAAACATAACGTGTCTGCTGTGTTTCATGCCTTTCATACTTCTTATTGACCTTATGTAAACTTAGGAAGTAGTCACACTTTATGCCGTGTTTCATGCCTTTCATACTTCATGTAAACTTAGGAAGTAGTCACACTTTATTTAGGGTGTTATGTTTCTGTCATACTGGCTATTTTATGTTATAATTTTTAAGAAATTGTTTGTGTTATTATGTCGTATTTGTGTTCATAGTCCACACCTATGTTCATGTTTGTACTTCCTAGATGCTAAGTACTCCATGCAGGTATTATATCGACCAATTCAGCCTATATATATATATATATATATATATAGTATAAATTCTATTTATATCAAATTATATTAATTATAAAATAAAAAAAGATTCTAAACAGAGTTTACTGTAACAATACACAGTCTACAGTCTACACTAGCATTATCATCCACGTGCGTGAGTATGGACTATGGTCCCTTATTGGAAAATGCATTCCCCTCATCCCAAATTACTTATTATCATCGTGGGACCTGATTTTATTTTTATACAATCCCACCGCTAGCCATTGCCGTTGTGAACTTGCGGCAATAACTTGGCTTGAATTCAGTGCTACAATATTTTTTTGTGTATTAAACCCATTTAGATAATGACATATATCACTATATCACAATTGAGAACTTGCAGCGAGGTACAGTTGGTTTGAATCCAGTGTGACAATGGGATAATGTACAAGTAGTCCTGTGTCTGGAAGATCTTGTGAGATCCTAGATGGTGAGTAAATTTGGTGCATCCAGCTGAACCGGCCGGGATGTTCAATAATATATGTACGTACCATTATCTCTGGCCTCAGCAGCGTCCTCTCTTAGACACGAAACCAGAGCGGATCGATGTATGGTGTATCAAATATTTTTGGAAAATTTTGGTGACATAATTTTGTGCACAACTCACCTATGTGACGAGTTGTGATTGGTAGAGGGTGATACACCCAGAACCACTTAATATTTTTCCGCTGGATATATATGGGTCCCAATCTGTAGGATGGATACATAAATTAATGGTGATTGGCCCCATTAATTTATATAACTCAAAATTGATAACTCAAAACTCAAATTTCGTGGGCCCCACTGAGTTGCAATTTGTTTGGCGTTGTTTTCAGTCATGGTTTCTAAAACTTGTTTCTCAAAAATTTGAGACATGGGAATGAAAACTGAGAACTGGTTTCATGGTGTTTTCAGTTTTCAAAAACTGGGTTTGATGGTATTTTGGTTATTATTTCATCTATGTGGGACCTAGTGGCAGTGTATAGATACAACCAACACAATAACAAGTTCAACTAACAGCACCTATAACCAAAAAAGACAAAAGCTATTGCAGGCTGTGGCTGTGGGCTCCACCAAAAGTGAAAAAATTGAGAATTAAGATGTGGGGCACGGATTTGAGATATTAGAGCCAAACAACTTTTTTCAGTTTTGGGTTTTGAGTGAGATAGAGTTTTGAGAATTGAGTTATGTTTCTGAGTCACGTGTTTTGAGTTCAGAGTTTTAAATTTTGAGATACTTTCAATCCAAACACTCCCTTAATATTTTGCCGCTGAATATATATGGATCCCAATCTGTAGGATGGATACATCAATTAATGGTGATTGGCCAGATATTCTTCCTCTTCTTCAAAAGGGTCCCTAGCATATAGAGTCGTAAATAGGTGACACGAGTCATTACAGTACCACTACATTGGTATTTAATATGAGGAAATCCACTTCTACACGATAAGCTGATCAACTCACCAGACTTTTTTTTTTTTTTGGGTTAAAAACTCACCAGACTTTGACCCGGCCACATATATATATTCACGACACATATATATATTAACGACCATTTCACTTGTCGTAGTGCTAATTTGTGATTCGCACGTGAAAATTTTGTGCCAATACAGAATAGGACAAAATTTGGCTAATTATAGCTCTATTCAATATCTACATTTTTAAAAAATAAAAAATTAATAATTATATTGTCAATTAAATATTTAAATTTTCTAGTATAAAAATTAAAATTATAAATCGGTAATAAATAATATTTTATTAGTACAAAATTTGATATATATATATCAAGAATATAAAGAACATATAAATTAAATGGTTATACTCTCAAAATATGTAATTATATTTAATTTTTTTAAGTAAGAATTATAATCGTTAGCTACAAACTAGAATAAACTCTACGGTGATACAATTTTTTGTTCTATTACAACTATTTTAAAGAAGTTGTGTTGATATGTCATTGCTTATAATAACTCTAGAGACACAACAAATTTCACAATTCTTGATGACATATTACTAATGGTAAGCAAAAAGTTGTGTTAGTGGTGAATGCCAAATAAAAATGAGTAAAAACTTGTCAATTTAATTATTACAAAAAAACGATGTAAAAGTTTTGAGCATGTAGCATTACTTTATGAGTCATGTTAATGGGTACCCTTAAAACAATTGTTAATAAACCTGTAGGGCAACAAATTGTGCACTCAAGTCCAAAGCATGCAGGACCTGGGCCCAATAAGTCCGCTGCAATAAATTTGTAGAGAGTGGGTTAAAGAATTAGGTCCGAATGGCGAGAACTACGTTCAACCTATTCTTAAAAACGAACTAAAAAGCTGATCAAAGGGCCAAAGCATATCGAGATAATTTGGTATAAATAAGTTTTATTTAGGTTCGAGGAGACATCATGTTATGTAATTCACGTTCTAGTTCTTTTCTTCTTTTCTTTTCTTTCGATCTTTTTCCTTTTGCCCAAAAAATAATTCCCCCCCTACAATGGAGGGGGAGTTACACTATATAATCATCTTCTAATCATCATAACCTTACACTTGTCATTCATCTAAGGCGTCCCTTGATACTTGTCCCATCAGATTTTTTCTTTGGCTTCCCTGTGAGAGGTAATAGTCTTGGTAGCACTGTTCAGAGGTCTTTTCCACATAAATGCGGCCAGAAAAGTAGTTGCAGGGTATTCAATGTAGTGGTAGCAGCCTTTCTTCAGATATTTTGGGGATCTTTTCCTTTCCAGTAAGTTCACAGAGGTCATTTCTGTCATTGGGGATTCCAGGAGGATTACTTCAATCACTGGGATTCATCCTTGAACTGAACTCTTCTAATCCGAGGACTATACCCTCCTCGGACAGAATCGCCGTTTCCTATGTGCGAATCTTCTGAAAGTAGAATGTTTAATAAATGCCACACTGTTCGGCCCATGAGTCTTCCTCGAATTAGGCCCACAGCCCAAGATGCGTGACTCTTGGTAATTTGTCTTCACAAAACCATTTTAAGAAAGTTTTGATACAACTTTTATGAAAAATATAGAGAGCCATCAAAACAATTAATTGCTTTTTTCTTTTGCCATAAAATTTTTCTAAAAATATCTTCTAAACCAATACTTTAGGGCATCTGTTAACTTTTTCCTTAATTGCTTTATTGCTTATAGTTCTGTATGAAAATGGATTAATGTAAAAATAGAGTCTTTAGGCTAAATATTCTTTTGCCATGAAATTTTTCTAAAAATATCTCCTAAACCAATACTTTAGAGCATCCGTTAACTTTTTCCTTAATTGCTTTATTACTTATAGTTCTGTATGAAAATGGATTAATGTAAAAATAGAGTCTTTAGGCTAAATATTGTGCAAATTGGAGTTTATTTGTAATATGGATATTACTCAAAGCTATTTAAGGAAATGAGAAAAGATGTAAATTTCAGCAATAATATTACCAAAATTGTGAGAAAAAGTAAGAGAGAGAAAAGAGAAATGATGTGACGAAAAGAGAAGAGAAAAAGTGATTTCGACAATGGTATTGCTGAAATAATTGCCCAATTTTTGTGCTGCCCAACTAAACTAATTGAAACAAGGAGAGAGAAAAAAATTTAATTGTGGCAATGTCATTGCTGAAATAGGAGGAGAGAGGAGAGAGAAAAAATTTTAATCATGACAATCTCATTGCCGAAATAAAGGAGAGAGAGGAGGGAAAAAAAAGTTGAATTGTGGTAATTAAAGTGCCAAAATAGGAGGAGAGGGGAGAGATAAATAAAAAAAATAAAGTAAAAAGTTGAATTGTGGCAATTCAAAATTTTTTTTTCTCTCATTGTTTCGATCAAAGTTAGTTGGTAAAATTGGGCCGATATTTCAGCATTACTATTGCCGAAATCACTTTTTCTCTCTCCTCTCTCATACTTTTTCTCACAATTTTGACAATACTATTACCAAAATTCACATCTTTTCTCATTTTCTTAAATAATTTTGAACTTTGTCCATATCACAAATAAACTCCAATTTGCATAATATTTAACCAAAAGCCTCACTAAAAATAAATATTAAACCAATTACAATTTACTTTCTCAATAGAAACAGGCTGTGAAAACTAAAAAGAACGTGGCTGTAGTAATACTGTCATATGGAGTAGAATAATTTTATGCATTAGACCGATCGAGGACTCAGTCAGACAGCGAAAGCATACGTTGACAGAGTGGAAATTTTGGTCAAAAAAGATTGACTGAAGTAAGCAGAAATTGTTGCTTCTCTAGTACTCGTATTGACTACGGAGTATCCAGGACTTGGTCGCTCGGACTAGCTCTCTTTTTTCTTTTATTTTTTGGATAAAAGATTAGAAGGCTCGGAGTCTAACTTTTTCTTTACGCAGATTGTTTTTCTTCTTTTCCCTTTAAGGGTAAGTATATGAAGTAAAAGTGAAAAAGGAAACAGAACCCCCTTGACAGTGTGAGAAACATTGATGACACTGTTTTACTATGGTGGGCAATGCATATACAATGTACGTAGGGGGTTGATTGAGTTAATAATGTCTCGTGTTCGATTATATAGGTAAAAGCATTATTGCAATTCTCGAAGAAATCTCACACTCTGGCCTCTGAAGATAATATGCTTATCACAATGCAGAATGTCTGCATAGTATGTTTGTTGTTTTCTAGCTATTTTCTTTCCTGATCAAACAAAGAAGATAATAATTTATCTGCAAAAATAAGACAACTTTGGAATTTTATATGGGAAGTACTCAAATGTGTCCTTTGAAATCAAGGGTAAATATTTGGCAAAAAAAAAAGAAATCAAGGGTAAATGTCTAAGAAGATTCGGTGTCGGTTTCAGTGGATTTATTTTGTATGAATAAGAAGAGATTACTCAGATATAAAACTTCATGGAAGGGGAATGAGTTTTAGATCCTTGGTAATTAGACTTGCTTGGTATGCTGATATTTGGAGATAACAAAATGTATTCGTATTAATACGGGTTCTTTGTAACATACAATTCAATAGTAATGTTCAATAGTGATATTTGGAGATAACATAATGTATTCATATTAATACAGGTTCTTTGTAACATAGAATTCAATAGTAATAAAAATGTAGTCATTTTAGGTTTTAGATTGTGAACATAGGTCATTCGGTCAAATTACGTTAATTATCATACTCTCTCAATATATCATTTATTTCTTCTTCCTATTTTAACATGGTATCTAAGTCACAATATTCGTGACTATACCATGTTAATTAACCTAGACTCCTTAGATCTACATTCACGTCCTATCACCATTTGAGCATTACATACACCTTCACAAACTGTTTCAGTCCTAATCATGTGCTTTCTTGTGGTTGCGTACTCTATTTCTTACCTTGAAGACGTCATCCATATGTCTCATATGCACTTCAAAATTAGCGCCAGTTTTCATTTTGGCAATACACTTGACCTATGATTTGACTTTTATAGTTCTCTACTCCACACAATACGGGTCTATTTGGTATCACAACTTAAATAACCGTTTTCAGTTTTTAAACAATATTACACATATTTTTACACACTTTTTCATAAATATATATTTTTAAAAAAACTAAAAACTATTGTTTAAGTACATGTTTTGGAGATGCAGCTACTTCCACTCCCGCATCATGCATTTCATAGACTTCTCTTGCTTGGACGGTGATATTTTTCATGTTTCTTTGTGGGCCTTGATTCTTTCAACAAGCATTGGATACATTCTTTTCAAACTCAAGTTTTTGCTACTCCTCCACCTTAAGTTTGAGTGGGATAAGAGAATATATTAGCATAATACCGTAAATGTGTAGCTCATATAATATATTAAGATATTGTCATAAATGTATATTGCAAGGTTTTGCAAAATACCATAGGCTATCATAGTTTTAAGTGTACCATATTACACTTAGTATATATTTTTCATTGGGTTCTTGGTAACATACAATTTAGAAAAGTAAACATGTAGCTTTTAAGCGCCTTTTACTATATATGTAAGTCATTATGTTGAACCATGTTTATCTTTCTCTCTCTGTATTTGTATTTTTACAAATTACATGCACTATCCTAGCCAATAAAGTTGTCTTCAAGGAATAACCCAACCAAGAAGCACAACTCCATCGACCCCATTGCAGCCATCAATGGCCACAAGACCACCATTGACCTCGTCCCACTAGTATCTATAAGAAGAACAACAAGAGCAAGTGATCAATAAGTCAACTCTATCGAGCTAATTAAAGCCAACAATTGATTTCTTATTCGACGATAAGATATTTTATCAGTTAAATTATTTGAAATTCACACATATATGCGAAGATATCAATAGATCATACTTCATAGCACAATTAATTGAATTAAATAGAGAATATAATAAATTATAGCACAATTGAATGTACTTTATGTTTAAATGATTTTTTTTTTTTTTTTGAGAAGATAAGTTTAAATGATATAATTTGAATTTTCTCTCTCTACATTTTAGATTAATTTCACCTTATTTTTTTTTAGTGTAGTTTCACTTTATCCATGTATGATTTAAATTAAATTAAATTAAATTTGTCAATCTATAGTTGAAAAAATTCATACTTTTGCCCCCTTGTAGTTTTTTTTTTCCTTATCGGCTTAAACTTTTGGATTGTGAATTTTAACCATAGTATTTATTATTAATTTTCTTTTTTCTATGCTTATTTTTCAAGAAACATAGTTTTTTCTTTTTTATAATTCAATAGTCAAAGAATGCAGTGTTTAAATCCATAATATTTTTAAAAATATACTAATTGAGTTACATGATTCTTGACAAATAAACATGATTTAAATGTAAGATTTGTTAATGATCTTGCTGTAAGTAAAACATAACATTTTGGATAATAGTTGAACAAATCCAATCAAATGGATAAAGTCTAATTATGGTTTCCAATATTTGAAAATTCAAACTTTTTTTTTTTTTTTTTTTTTTTGCTGAGAAAATTCAAACGTTTTAACACTTTTAAGTTTTAACACCTTATATTTCAAATTATACGATATTTTATCCAAGACTGAAGCCGAGCCAAGATTTACAGCCTTTTTTTTTTGTTGACCAATCGATACTGACCCAAGATTTTTAACCACCTTTTATTTATAGTATTTTATTTAACCGTGGTTAAATATTAGTAAATCACAGTAAAACCATCCCAATAAATTCGCACCCCACTCTCTCTTGTCTCTGGCGCTCACTTCTTTCAAGTTTTTTTCTCTCTCTCTCTCTCTCTCGAGCTTCGCATTTCCATTTCTCTCTCACACACCCGCATGCGAGTCTTTCACCTGAAGTTGCAGCCACAGTTTCGTACTACCTGAGCTCAACCTCCGCCGCGTGTACCAAAACACCATACAATGACTGTGTTCTCCGGGAAACAGGTGTTTCCGGTGGACTACGAGGCCGAAGTTTCGCAACGCCTTCTAGAAGCTTCTCTCTCCGGCGATCTGAAGTCGGCGTTGGAGCTCATCGCCGATCCGTATGTCGACGTTAACTTCGTCGGCGCCGTGTGCCTGAAGAGCAGGAAGACCGAGGTGATACCGTGCGATGAATCGGCGAGTCAGGTCCGAGTCGAGTACAACGAGTTCAAGACTGACGTCACCGCTTTGTTCCTTGCCGTACACTCCGGCAACGTCTCCCTCGTGAAGAAGCTGCTGGTAACTCTCTCTCTCACTCAAGCTTGAGTTTTTCGTTTTTTTTTTTTAAACTGTTTCATTCGCATTGTTGATTCTCAGTAAGTGAAACTGTTTTCTGTGTTTTGAAAAATATTGAAAGTGTTTTGTTTTAGTGATCAAATTTGAGATCCGTTTCTGTTTTTAACTTTGAATTTTTTTCTCTTTTGTAAAGTGTTCTGTTTTGTTTTTGAAAATATTGACAGTGTTTCTATATGCATTTTGGTGATTCAGATTGAGATTTATGGTTTTTTGTATTCTCATTGCTGGTTTTCACTGATTCCAAAGTTTTTTATGCTTATTTTAGAACAGTCCAAGTGTTTTTAATTTTACGTGTGATTCAAAGTTTTCATTTTTACTGATTTGGAAGCATATTATGCGTGAAAATCTAAGGCTTCTATCACCATATTTTGTGAGAGTATTTACTATTCGAAAGTGCTTTAAGTTTTTTTTTTTGGAAAAATTTGAGCATATTTGACTTTTTATATCTGCTCCTTAATTACTGTGAAGATTTAGGTATAGTATTAAGATTCTTTTTAATTAAGCTTTAAATCTTAAAGCAATGCTTTGGGAAAGCTAAGGTTTGATATTTGAATCACCACACTATGATTTTGGGCATTAAAGTTGTTTATGTCTGTCTCTACTCTTTTAGGATTCATAGTCTTTAATGATTTTCCCTTCATTAGGTCCCCAACATAAATGGCTCATTATCTCTCATTAATGTAAATATGGGCTGGGTTCGAATCCAAGTCTTGATTTTCTGGTTTTTCATTTTTATAATAGGATAGTTACCATGGGTGCGGGGATTTGAACTCTGTTTTCGTTGTAAACACGGGGCAGTTGAGCTACAAAACTCTCTTGCCTTTGTTTTTATAATTTTCTCTTTATCTTTAGTTTGTGTGGGACCGTGGGGCCTGTCTCTCTGATTATTTACGTGAACTTTAAGACTCTGTTTGTGTGATCAATTTAGCTGCTCAGGTAATTAAATGTGTTGGTGAAGCATTGTGATTAAGCGGTCAGTACTTTAATGTAGCGTTTTCTCTTGGTTGGGTCGAAAATACAGAAGCAATAAAACAATTTTTCTCAACCATCAGAGCGGAGTCATGGACTTTTGTCATAGCTGTTACACATATCATGCCAATATTCTAGAATGTTTTTCTGAATGGTCTGTATTTACTGAAGTTTGTTGATGATTTTGACCCTTAATTGTTTTGTATTTTTTAACTGTTGTAGATTGTAGAAACCCGAACTGTTGGTATTCATGTTCTGTTAAGCATTGATTGGCAGTTGGGTTTTTATTAGATCTACTCATCTATAGTTTGTTTTTTGTTTTTACTTATGGGAAATGGAAAATGCTGTTTTTCTTTAATATGTATAAATGGAATAGTCTTTTTTTTCTTTTTTTTTTTCTTTTTTTTTTTTTTAAGTTTGGAATAATGTGATACTTGGGGGAGGGGGGATTTGAACTCTGGATGTCTCAGGTGGAAAAATTGGAAGTGCCAATTGGAAGAGTTCAATTATTTTGACAGCATAGTGATCTTTTGCTTAGGTTGCTAAAATAGTATGCCAACTATCCTCCACAAAACTTTGTACAAATTACTGTTAAAACTTTTATTCATGCGTAAGCACAAAAAAATGTGATGATCTCATGATCCTTACTTCCTTGTCATGTGTTGCATTTTGTTACAAAACATACAGTAGGGCTGTTACTGTGAGTGTTGATATTTCTCTATTGCTTGTGCAATTATTTATTTAATATCGGATGTTCTGGTCTTCTTTTAGTTTTATATAGTAAATGTGTGTAATTCGAGGTATAGAGTAAATATTCAACGTTGTGGCCCAGTCATTCCTATTGTTTATCCTTTTACTGAGCTACTGTATTTCATAATTAGAGTTAATCATAAAACAATAAAAAGGCATCAACTAGCCTATCATAAAAAGGTAGGTATGTATTTTCAGATCCAATTACACCCACCTCCCTTCCCTCCGTAACTGAAAAAAAAAAAGAAAAAAAAAGAAAGAAAAGAGTATCCAAGGAAGAGATGAAAGGAGAGATATTTAGATCTACCTTTTTGGTTTTATCAGTATTAATCAGTCCTTAGTGCTCATATTTAGTTGTTTCTGACCTTTGGCCAGAGCAGGATAAGTACATAAGGGTACACATATGATACATCCCCCTTTCTTATTAAAGGCTTTATGTACTGCCTAATGAAAGTTCCATACTTGGCTCACCACTTCAGATTTGTTCCCCATTTTGTCTGCTTGTGGCATTACTTTCTGTAATAATGACGAGCCCAAAATGCTTAACTTTCTTAGAGATTTTGAGAAAATAAAAATAGAAAAATGAGTGTATTGTCTTCTTGTGGAGTCTTGTCAATGGCTTTATAATGTACTAAGGATTGGCACTTCTAAATGACAGAGCATTGGAGCTGATGTGAATCAGAAACTCTTCAGGGGCTTCGCGACAACAGCAGCAGTGAGGGAGGGCTACCTTGAGATTCTTGATATCTTACTTAAAGCTGGGGCATCGCAGCCAGCTTGTGAAGAGGCTGTGCTGGAGGCTAGCTGTCATGGTCATGCAAGGCTTGTGGAGCTGCTTATGGGCTCTGATCTGATCCGGCCCCATATTGCTGTTCGTGCTCTTGTCACAGCATGCTGCAGTGGGTTTGTGGATGTAGTAGACACTCTCATGAAGGTAAAACTTTGTATTCATATTGGGCTGTTAATTGCCAACTTTTTAGATATTACTGTAGACCATTGTAGAAAAACAGAAATGAGCATTATATGGTGCTTTTTTAATGTCATTTTTTTAATATTTTTTTTAGATATAAGATAGAAATTCTACTCTAGCCTAATCTAAGTGTATATATGTGTGAGTCTCCCTCCTAGAGATTTGAACTTCGGCCCTTGCCTCCGTACACCCCACAAGCACTTATACTTGCGGAGTGACCATCGCATTAAGGGTGTCACTTTATATTAACTATGCCTCACACACACACAAATATATTAGTTATTAAATATATATACTGTTACTGTCCCTCTACACAGTTCACCTGTGTATACTATGGTGCTTACTTGGCAGTTGTAACACACCAATGTGTTTTTAGCTTTCTTGGTAAGTTTGGCTTCTTGAAACTTAGATGTGTCACTGACAAGCTTTTCAACCCTTGCAAAAAATGTCATACCTAGTATACAAAACTCTCACTTTTGCAGGGTTTGGATTTGAGAGAGATGGTTGGTAGGCTAATAAAAATGAGAGCCTCTCACTACAAAGATGTCCTTTGCGTTTTCATGTTGCGTGGGGATACATTTCTCTCATTTTATTGCAATGTGTGACAAGAGTCCTTTCACGTGGTCAATTAATATTGTTATTGATTCCCTCCTCTATGTTTTATTGAAAGCTTGTTTGATTTATCTTGTTGACATGATTGTCCTTGCTTAATGGCAGTGTGGTGTGGATGCCAGTGCAGCTGACCGGGTCCTGCTTCGGTCATCTAAGCCTTCTGTTCACATGAATGTTGACTGTACTGCACTTGCTGCTGCTGTGGTTAGTAGGCAGGCCCCCATCGTTCGTTTGCTACTCCAGGTGAGTCTTTTAAGGGTCGCTATTAATTATTAGAACAATCAGGCACATGGTTTTGTGGGCTCTCTTCTTTTGCAGTTAATTGCTTACTCTTACTGTGCTTACACCTCATAAATGTACCAATCAAGTGAAATTGACCTTTAATATCAAACAAAATAGTAGTGTAAGCATTTGCATATGACCCTGATTAGTCTCTTACTCGAAAGTCTGTTTGGCTCATTAAATGGGTAGGTCCCTCTGTGATGTTGGTATAGTAGACATTACAGCTGGATGACAAGCCAGTGCGAATGTCTGTAATGCTTGGGGGGGAGAGGAGAATAAGATGAAAATTTGGTCATTTGTCTCAAATTCATAAATCTGTTAGAACCATTAAAGGTGTAGGTCCCTCTGTGATGTTGATGAAGTACCCATTACAGCTGGATCTGTACCTGCGAATGACAAGCCAATGCTTCACATTTCTAGAGCTGCATGAGAATTTGGCTATATTCATACTTTGTGATAGGATCTGTACTGCAGATTCTGTATTGGATAAAGATAGTGACAGACTCATCACTGTTTTTTCTTTTAATATTTGTTTTCTTCTCCTCACCTTGATCTGTCTCCTAAAATGTAAAAAACAGGCTGGAGCTAGGACGGACATCAAAGTGAAGTTGGGTGCATGGTCTTGGGACATGGCTACAGGGGAAGAATTTCGAGTAGGTGCAGGGTTGGCAGAGCCTTACGCCATCACCTGGTGTGCAGTGGAGTATTTTGAAGTGAGTGGTGCAATTCTGCGCATGCTCCTACAACAAAACTCTTCTGATTTTCCTCATTATGGAAGAACCCTCCTTCACCACGCTATCCTATGTGGCAATGAAGGGGCTGTTAAGGTGCTCTTAAGTTGTGGTTCCAATGTAGAATGCCTTGTTAAGACAACCAAGAAAATTGAGTTTCGCCCTATACACATGGCTGCTCGTCTTGGATTATCCACCATTCTTCAATGCCTAATTGACTCTGGTTGTGATCTAAACTCAAAAACAGATTGTGGTGACACGGCCTTGATGATCTGTGCAAAATATAAGCATCAAGAGTGTCTCAGAGTGTTGACCAAGGCTGGTGCTGACTTTGGCTTGGTCAATGTTGTTGGTCAGTCTGCAAGTTTAATTGCTGGATCAAACAGGTGGTCCCTTGGTTTTCAAAAAGCAGTATTAGATGTAATCAAAACTCGAAAGATACCAAGATCTGGAAGTATGTCTGTTTTCTGTCCACTAATATTTGCAGCCCAAGCTGGTGATGTTCAGGCTTTGGAAATTCTGATCAGTTGGGGAGGATTTAATCTTGATTATCAGGACGAAAATGGTTTGTCAGCAGTCATGATTACTGCTCTGAAGGGTCATGTTGAAGCATTCAGGTTGCTGGTCTATGCAGGGGCTGATGTAAAGCTGCACAACAAATCTGGCGAAACTGCAATCACCTTATCTGAGTTAAATCAGAATCGTGACTTGTTTGAGAAGGTAATGCTAGAATTTGCCCTAGAAAAGGGCAATCGCAATGCAGGAGGGTTCTATGCTTTACATTATGCTGCTCGACGTGGTGACTTGGATGTGGTTAGATTGCTTACCAGTAGAGGCTATGATGTAAATGTCCCTGATGGGGATGGTTACACTCCACTCATGTTAGCTGCCAAGGAAGGCCATGGTTCAATGTGTGAGCTCTTGATCTCACATGGGGCCAATTGCGATATTAAGAATGCTAGAGGTGAAACTGCCCTCTCACTTGCAAGGAAAATCGTTGGCAGGAAAAATGATGCAGAGAGTGTGTTACTAGACGAGCTTGCGCGCAAATTAGTCTTGGGTGGTGCCCAAGTACAAAAGCACACTAAGGGAGGCAAAGGAAGTCCACATGAAAAGGAGATGAGAATGGTGGGGTCTGCAGGGGTGTTGCAATGGGGAAAGTCAAGCCAGAGAAATGTGATTTGTCGGGATGCAGAGGTTGGGCCTAGTCATGCCTTTAGGAAGAATAGGAAGAGTAAGGGTGATGCTGACGAACCTGGTATTTTTAGGGTGGTGACTACCAAGAACAAGGAGGTGCATTTTGTGTGCGAGGGTGGGTATGAAACAGCTGAACTTTGGGTGAGGGGTATAAAGCTTGTGACCAAAGAGGTTATTTTTGGTAAGCGGAAGGAAACATAGTTTGAAGTAGGCAGTATGTATAGATGTTTGGAGGAATACTTCATCTTGAAGTATGTTAAATCCTGTTTTTAAATTGTAAAGGTTTTGGTACCCAGTAGTTGTAAATTAGTTCACCTTTCTCAAGTGAAAATTTGTTACATTTTGAGCCAGCTCTTCAGTGAGGACTTGAAATTTTTGACAAATCTCAAACCTAAGCCCGAGTATTAATTGAGTATGAGTCTAATTTTCGAGTAATTATTAGGTACTTTCAAAGTACAGTAACGTGATGCGCCCTCACACATTCATGGTGGATTTTATTAGTGAGATTAACCATGAATGCAAGAGGAACTCTGGGAGCATCTAAAAATATTCCCTAACTTCCTCCTATTGCTCTAACTAGACTTGCCAAGGTTGTTTTCCTCATTTTTTCAATCTTCTAAGTGTTTGGGAAATATAGGTCATTTTTTTCAGCATAAAACATATTTTGGAAAATGTTTATCTCATTTTCTCATTTCATCTTCTAAATTAGTTCATGTTTCTCATATTTGGGATTGTTTGTTTTGGCGTAAAACATTTTATAAAAAATGTCATTTTTCTTATCTTTAAAACATTCCCCTTTAAACCACTAAAATGACCCCCAAAAAAAAAAAAAAAATTGCCCCTAAAACCATTGAAATGTTGAAAATACCTTCTAAAATTTCCAAAATGGCCACAATATGTCTCAAAATTTCTAAAATCACCTCCAATCTTTTAAAAGTCACACACACACCAAAAAAAAAAAATCTAAGTGCCATTTTGGACGTTTCAAGTATTTGTACTTACGCATTTGAATTTTTAAGTTTAGTTTTCAAATGCACTAAAATGAATATATATAAAAAATTTTAAGTTACAACTGAATTGAAAATTTGGGCAAACATAATGGTGTGTAATCTGTAATTTACATATATTATTATTATTCTTTGAAGACATATCTTTATGAAGTTGGTGAGAATAAACATTATACTTATTATTTACAAGCATAATGAACATAAACATTTTGAACCAATAAATTTTGAAAAAATCAAAACAATTAGTAAAAAAAATAACAAAATATACTCGTAATAATTACTTACCCATCTCTTTAGCTAAAAATACTTTACATTGAAATAAACGGAGCTATGCTTTAAAATTTACTTACCCAAAAGAGGAAATATTAACCCTAGAGACCGGGGGCATGCATGACTTCGATTACAATGGGATTATGATTTTTCTTAATCCACCCCAAACTCTTCAAATTGAGAAATTTCCAATCCATACTAAGTCATAGTAACTCTTGAACAAATACATAGGGTGAGTTGTGTTAATTTTGGTTGGCAAGTTGAGACTCTTTTCTTAGGCCAAATAATAAAAAAGAATTAGTATTCAACTTTGTAAACCTAATATTTCAAAAAAAGTATTATAATTTAACAATTAGACATCATATTTCAATTTAATGAAAACTAAGTATCATAATACAATAATAAATCGAATTAACACATTTAAAAAATCCATTTTTTTAACTATTAATACCATGGGTTGGATTGGACTTAGATTTAAAATGTTGCTTACACGAGCTGGGTACAATCCAAGTTAAGAAAAAATATTTATAACCCATGCCAACCCAACCCTTCAATCAACATCAATAAAGAAGAAGAAAAAAGAAAGTGTTAGATTTGTAACCTTACTGGTGACACATTTTGTAGTTTCCTTGATTTGATATGTCCATAAGGCTGGCCAAACCTTACTTCATTTGCCATCAAGCTTCAGATGGATTAAGATTCTCAAGAATTTTCAAGTAACTTCATTGTAGAGTTCTTAAAATCATATCTATTTATTTTGAAATGAATTAATTGGATTTTATCACATCATCAAATTGTCTCTTATCGATTCGATATCTATTTAAATTGTTGACGATGTGATAAAATTTAATTCATTCATTTCAAAATGAATGATAAAATTCTAGGAACCCAAGTGGAAGAAATGGGCTTTAAGAGAATGATTTTCAATAAATGACCTTCAAAATATTCAAAATCATTCTCTTAAAAGCCATTTCAAGTGTGTTCTCCCCCCTCTCCCACCTTTTGTTTTGTAGGAGGTTGCCTCCCAATGGGTTTGGAGAAAAAATTTTCTAACACTATATGACAATTCATTAAACTATCCATGTAAAGTTTGTCATATCACATATGACCTATTTATTGAGTTATATGACTTGTTTAGTAATACACGTTGATAGCATTATGAATCTTCATGGAGTGAGTTGAAGGAGATTTCTTCAAACTTGATTGGAGGAAAACTTTGTACTGGTTAGAGGCTTTGTAATTTTGTTCCTTTGACATTATCAACAACAACCAAAAAAAAAAAGACCACAGCTGCTCCTACAAATACATAACAAGATTGGGACCGACGCAATTTGAATTGCAATTGAGATCATTAAGTATGCGTTGGAACCAAATAGCAAATCATACCTTGAAATGGTTACTGTTCAAGGCAAATGTTTGCAAGCATGAAGCATGAATTGAATCAGTGGACATCCTTTATCACATCATTTTTTCACAACTATTCTATGTGGTGAACTGTGACTAGTTGCTTATCACTTTCAAATGTACTCACCACTTGCAGTCTCCCACATCAAAGTTGTGGCAAAGTTGTGTTATAGTCCTAGATTTTCTTGGTGGCTTATTTATGCAGCCAAATTTACTGCATGTTAACTCCAACTACCAGAACAAAAAATGCTATAAGCACTGCCTAATATGCCAAAGCTAGACAGTCAGATGCCCCAGATGGGTTACAACATTTGAGGTTCATGTCCTTTTTAAATCATTGGCAATTCCTCCAGGCTCCAGAAAATTTTCCAAAGCTCTTAAAAATATAAATGAAAATATTTGTCACATCAAAAATGTTTCTACATGATTTTTTACTGAAACTGCCATCTAGCTGCAAATGCGATTGACAATTTCCACTGACCTCAAATATATTTAACTATAAAAGAAACATGGCATAAGCTCACTTTATCATGGAATCAAGCACCAAGTATTCTGATATTAAGGGGTAGTCACCAAGATGGAGATTTTTAAAAGCTGTGTACTCCTGCAAAATAAACTCAGAGTGCAGATGGGACACTGCATCTCAGCCTCCAGTAATCTCCTTCTCCTTTGCCTTACACATATCCTCTGCAGACTTGACAAATTTTTTGGTCAACTCATCAACCTGGGAAAAAGAAGGGTCAGATAACACTCAAAACATTGTAAAACTGATCCACTGTTTTAGTTGTAATTAGCTTAGAACTCACTTCCTTCTCCAATTTTTTTACATCATCCTTCGGGGCATGTGAATATAATTTCTTTGCCGTATCCATTGCCTGTAAAACCAATAAACAATCTGCTTAGGCACAATAAACATTAAGAACACTGGACCATTTCACAACAATGCATAGAATCAATCATTATCCCTATCTATAATGGCACTCCTAGTCTTGTTGCCGCACAATGCTACTAACAGTGTTTTGCACTTCAATACTTGCCACAGTACATTTTATTATGAGCTCACCATGCTAGACACCTAAGAGGCTAGACATTGTCTACTGAAATTTTTTAGATCATCCACTAAAACTGAGGTGCCGGATAAATAAATGTGAACCATCTAGACCTCAATTGTAATAATTTTTCACAACCAGTGGAACAGCAAAATCACACTTGAGACAAATTGAGCTGTCAAGTATGATATAGTTCTAATATCAGAAAATAAAGAATAAGGTCAACCAATTCTTCACTCCCTCCACCAAACCAACCTCTGGCTAGCTAGTGCATGATGATTCTAGGATGAAAGACAGTAAGGGAGTGAAGAATTGATATTTTTGAAATGAGATGTGCTATTTAACAAGATATAAACCTGCCACCGAAGCACACAGTGATACAGACATGGTGCTCAGATGACCATAACAACCTCATTCCTCATTCTTTTTTATGTTTGAACAGCAGGGGGAGCAAGTATAAACATTGTTTAATAATACTCCTGAAATCTAAACATAAAGAAGAAAAAAATTACTGCCATACCTTCTGGCGAGCCCTTCTTATACTTTGTCTGGCATCTTCACAAGACTTGGTAACCACCTTACACACAGCCTGGTAGATACAATATAGTGGTCATAATAGTGCAGAGATGAAAAAGAAAAAGAAAAAGAAACAAATAAATAAATGAAAGGAAGGGTAATAATTGGCTTACCTGTATATGCTCTTTTGTCAATCTGGTCATTGCAGAGCATAAAAAATGTAAATAAGTCAATCAATATTTGTGTAGATTGAACAAGCTTTATCATGGAAAATACTTACGCATCATTATTAAAAAAAAAGATCTTAAAATATTGTATCAACCAAAACCACAATTGTCTTAAGCCAAATACTTTTAATGGCCATTATCAGCAAATGGGCTGCTTATTGGACAAGGAAAGAAGCAGTGTGAGATTAAATAGAATGACTACTTACGGTGGAATAACTGCAATCAATCGCTCACCATCCACTTTGGGACTTAAGCCTAACGGAGAAGCAACAATGGCGCTCTCTAACTTTTTAATGGTCTGCATAAAACAGGCGCTACCACTTAAATGAGTCTTTCAAACTGGGACTGTTTAGATATGAGCACCAATCAGCATGTCAAAAATAAAAAATAAAAAATTGAGGCTCGTATTGTGCAAAGCAGATTAAAGAAAATGAACTAAATTCAATAATTTAAACTTAATACAACTGATATAGAAAATTTTCATCCTGATCGCTAGATCCACAGATTTGAAGAATCAATGACTGTTAAATAGTATCGGACTCTAGACCATGTAATAGTATAGGAAACAAACAATTACATATGCTAATGAAGAAACCCTAGAATTGAAACAAATAGCAAACTTGTTAAGTAAAGTTTTTGTTCATTACATTTGGATCATAAGGATTTACTGATAATGTCTTGGAATCCATGACCGAAACAACAGCTAAGTGGCTCAAGGGCATCTTTACACCATCAAGTTCAACAATAATGTGGTCAAGCATTCCTGTAGAGACATTCTCACTCATAACTGTGTCAATAAATCTAACAAACATACTAAGAAAATAAATAAAAACTAACAAATAGCGATGGCTTAATGTACCTGGAGATGCCCTTCCTGTTCTTAGTTTGTTCAACTCTCCTGATAATGCAGCAATTGCTGCCTCCATCATTGAGGTAGCATTTGCCTTAATAGTAGGCCCAATATCAGTCGAAACTTCAATAGTGCTCACAGCATCATCATCCTCTAAATGGTGAAAAAAAAAACATTTTAATGGAATAGTGCTTATAACTCTGCAAAAGGCTAACATGCGATTTATATAAAGTTAAACAATTTTTGTTATTCTTGCAAAAAGAATCCCTTCAGCCAAGCTCAGTAGTGCAATCAACAAAAAGCTTCACCTAAAATATTTCATAAATAGTATCTCACAATAACCTTTGCATAACGCCGAATATTAATTTGTGACTTCTTGTTTCTTTATACCAGTTAGAAAAATTTCCCCAATATAGAGAAAACAAAAAAGTATTCAAAAATTCACTTACAAAAACCACCTTAAACTATCACCTGATTTACAATGTGCCCCTTTAATGTTAGAACTCAGCAATCAACCCCCCTAACTTCATTGAAAATTAGGAATAGTTTATGTCAAATGGAAGACAGTTTTCCATCAAATAAACCCGAACTTTACTCCCAAACACTCCAAATTTGTGTAAACCCTCTAAACACTCTACCGCGATAAATACCTTCAATAAGATGGAAATTAATAAAATTGAGCTAAGTCAGAGAGTTGATTGCTCAGTTTAAAAGTCTAGAACCATATTATAAACCATGTAATAGTTTAAAACGTGGTTTATGTGTGTTTGCGTGCGCAATTTACCAAAAATCATATTAAAAAAAACACTAAAAACAAAGAAGATCATGCTTGATAAAAACACAGAAATGAAATCTCATCAGCACTCTTTTGATTCTCAGTCAAAATGGAATAACCCAAACAGGAAAACACACATTTCATTCAATCATTTGCTTTACAAAGCACAAAACAAAAACAAAAATTGCCATAAAAACTCAACAGAGAGAGAAAGAGAGCAAAAGGGTACTTGATTTGCGCCCTTTGGCGAAGCCTCTGCGAGAATGTGTGAGGAAATGAAGTGTGGTGGGAAGAGTGAGATCATGAATGTGGGTGTTGGAGTTGTTGTTGTTGTGGGCACTGTTAATGAGTTGATGAGAAAGGTCGCCACCATGGAAGGCGGAGCTGCGGAGGAGAAGGAGGTTCCGATGAGAGAATGCGCGTCTCAGAATTATCGACATGCCTCTTCACTCTCTAAGCTTTCATGCTCTTCTTCTTCCTTTGTTTTAGGGTTTTAGAATTTTTGATAAACCCTTTAACCCACTGTGCTGTGCTGACTGTGAAACGACGACGTAAGACTTGAGAAAGACCCACAGGTAGATGTTTCTAAGCCCAAGTGGATTTACACCACCGGTGACTTTAGGCCTATTTTGAAGTGGACTCTCCATCGGAATTGCCCACAATGTCAAGTGCCCAAACCTAAAACCTCTTTTACTAAAGGCCCAACTATACTTTTTCACCATAAAACTATCATCCCGTTTACACTTAACTCTTTGAACTATTAAAGCGTATGATCGGCCCCTAAAGTTTCGTTTGTTTTGGTGTTAAGTTAATTGGTTTTTGGACTTAAATTCAATTAAAGTTAATAACAAAAAACAGTAGGGAAGTGTAATGTCTACTAACTATATAAAAAGAATGAAAAATCTACATTAACATTTGATTTAGTATATTTGGTAGGCAAAAACACACTGTTTCATGTGTTTTATTTGGGCTGACAATTAAGTTTAAAAGAAAGAGAGAACTCACAAGTCACAACACTTATCTCCTGTTATGGTTCTACAAAAGTCCAAAACTCAACGTTTTTGTGGGAAAGAAAAACAAGTTGGACACGCAAGCAAAGAGTACGAAATTTCTTGTTCTTCTGACAAACTCGTTAGATAGATAGACAGAGGGAGTAATTGAGATGAGTACATCTACAGTGCCGGTGCAATCAATACAGATTTGGAGAGAGAGAGAGAGAGAGAGAGGGTTGTAGGTTTGTAGGGGGAGAGGATTGGTTTAAACTTTAAGGGTATGTGTTGGTTGGGTGGATTTTAGGGAGGATGAAAAAAAAAAAAAAAAAAAGAAAGAGATAAAATGGTAGAGAACATTTTTTTTTTTGGTGTTTGGTTGGAGGGAGGGGAGGGAAAAAAAATTGGTAAGGCGTGGGTGTTTTCTCTCCACGCCCACCAAAATAGGGAGAAAACTAAATGGGGATTCTGAATCTCTTCATTGACAAAAATGCCCATGTGCACTTGCACATGGGCTTCATTTCGTTCCTCTCTTTTTTTTTTTTGTGCTTTCTTGGGCACGTTGTCTCTTCTTTCTCTCTCTTTTTTTTCTTGGGCTATAAGTGTGATAGTTGTTTTTTTTTTTTTTTTGTTTAGCTAGACATGATTTTTTTTTTAAATGATTTTTATTTTTTAATAAATTTGGGTGATTGTTTTTTTTTTTGGGTTGTTTGCCACTTTTTTATTTTAATTGGGCATTATTTTTTAACAAGTGTATATGAGTAAATTTATACAAATTCTTTTTTTTTATCCCTCCACTTTTTCACTCCCAACCAAACAAAAATAAAAAATATTAAAATATTTTTTTATTTTTTTACTTTTTTTTTTTGATCTTTTTACTATTTTTTATTCTCCCGCTTTTTCACACTTCCAAACAAACGGACATTCGAAGATACTTCTCTCTTACTTTTTTCGGTGGAGATTGCGGGTGGACGTGGGTTTCTGGTAAGAAACTGGACTGATAGTAGATCTTTCCAAGCCCACATGGGTTACAGTTACACAGGTAACTTTAGGCCCATTATGATCTCTTTTATATTACAGATTGTGCATGATTGCAGCAGATATCATTTTTTTGGCACGTGCTTGCTTGCTTACAATTCCTCAGTGGCTGATATTCTGCCACGTCATCAATCCATATCCAAGGCTTGCCCGTCGGTCCCTGTGATATTTGCACTTTCTGACTACCTAAACCAAATAAAAACAACAAAGAAAACCAAAAAAAACATTCCTCTTTCTGCTTCACTTTCAATTCTTGCTGAAGAAAAAAAGGTAAAAAAAAAAAAAAAAATGAGAGCTTTCTGTGCATTCCACTCAGCCAAGCTCTCATGTCTCTCAAAAGTAGTAATTTTCACTACCACAACCACACCTACAATCACAAGGTACTTCTATTCCCATAACCCAGTTGCTTAGTTTTTAATTAGTTGTTGCTTACTTCATTTTCTTTCTTAGTTTGTACTAATAGTTTATGTTTACTTCATACTTCCTTAGTTTTTAATTAGCAGTCAGTTCTTTGATGTTTTGTTTTAACTGTTATTACTAAGTGTTGTGAGTTTGTTAGGGAATTAAGGTTGTTGTTGTTGGACAAATTTGTGTTTTTGATTTTGTGAAAATTTGTTGACATGCTTTGGGAGAGGGTGATTATGTAATGTGGTGATGGTATTATTCACAGGAGGTGATGAAATGGAGGTTTTAACTTTTAAGTACTAAAAATATTGGCAATTTTGGAATAACCCAGTGAGAGGAAAACCAAAGGTGTTATGGTGCAAGAGATTCATGTGCGTTTGGATGAGCTTATTTTGCCTATCTTGAAAAGGTGATCCTTTGAAAAGCTGTACATACCTTTTTTGATGGGGAAAAAAAACCTGAGGCAAATGGATTGGTAGGGAATTGTGTAGGCACATTGTAGAGGAGAGAGGGAACTTATACAGGTATGGGAGGTCGAAATTGAAGCAGCCATAGTGAATGTGAGGCTTTTGTTGGATTGGAAGTAGTAGTTACAGTTCTAAAATTTTTTGAACTTTTAAGTAGTTACTAGGTGTTGAGATGCTGGCATCCAATTGTCATATGGGTGAGAGACTAAATGTTGTCAGAGATTCTAGTAGTTGTAGTAGCTGAAGCTGCTTCTCCCTTCTTTTTTTTTATGCATTTAGTTTGTCTTTTTTCTCTCCCTATGAGGTATGGTATGGAAGATTTGATTTTTATTTATTTATTATTATTATTATTCAGGACTCGGCTTTCTTTTCCTGCCAAACTCTTCTCTTGCCAAGCACAATTCGGTAAGCAATTGATTTTTACATTTTCTTTCATGTGGTTTTTGCTTTGTTATTTAATTTTAACCTCCACATAAAAGCCAAAACATTTTGACATTTTGCTTCTGTGATTCTCTCTTTTACAATGTTAACATCCTTTTTACATGTATAAATTATACCAGCTGATTCAGGGATAGATGGTTCATTCAGCTTGAAAGTGGTGTCTGCAACCCTGTTAGCAGCAGAAAGAGAAGAAGCTAAGGCTGTTTTGTCCTTGTTCTTTAAGAAACAAGGATTGAGCAATGCAGTTGCAACAAGAACCATAAACAAGTCAGACCATTTCATCAACCACCTGATCGCAAAGCTTCATTATATTTATAAATCTCGGTATCTAGTAGGTTCGATTCATCATATTAATGCTTCTCTGTAGCCACAGTTCAATTTAGCATCTTTGATTCTAAAATGGACCCATGCTAATTGAATTCCCCTTGGCATGGCAGGACGTGAGCTTACAACTCTTGAGATCAGGGATGCTCTTATTCCTTACCTTGAGTCCCTTCTGGAAGAGCATGGGAACATTGTAGTAGATGTAGTGGAAAACTTTCCAAATCCACCTGTTAAAGAAAAAACAGTTGTGCCAGTTTCTCAGCCCAAACCAACCCTTGACTCAAAGAAGCTAAAGGCCATGTCTCGAGTGAGTGAGATAGACCCAGATGGCAAGCTCCGCCCTCACGTTCTCTATCTCATAGAACTTGGCTTGGATCTTGAGAAGATCAAGGCAATTACACAAAGATTCCCAGCTTTTGCCTACTATAGTTTGGAGGGAAAAATCAAGCCAGTGGTTGAGTTTCTTCTTGATCTTGGTGTACCAAAATCAGATATTCCCACCATCCTCAACAAAAGGCCTCAATTGTGTGGAATAAGTCTCTCTGAAAACCTTATACCCACTATGACTTTCTTAGAGAATTTGGGTGTGGACAAGAAACAATGGGCGAAGGTGATATACCGCTTTCCAGCACTTCTCACTCATAGCAGGCAGGTTAATTCAACATGTGCTCTATGAATTAAGCCATGTGTTAAATGAGCTACATGTGCTCAAATCCTAACTAACTCATCCTAATCTCAACCAACTAGCTAACTACCTAACTAAACGAATTACAACAATTATTTCATATTCCTAACAGGAAGGATCACTCTCATTAATGGTACATTATCTTCGTTTCCTATGTATTTCATGTCAACTTTTACGATACCAATTCACATTTGAAGGTTCCTTTAAATTCCATCTAGTTAGTTATGGCGTGGGCATGGAGTGTTCTTTGTTGAAAAAGGGAGGATTAGGAATCTGTTGTAGGAATGCATTAGAAAAACATGTTTCATTTCTCCTCTTGTTGTTATTGTTGCCATTTGTGAGGGAAAATTTATAAATTGGAGATCAATTACTGATATTAAAACCAGTGTTAGGGTTAATCACCTAACGCATGTTTTCCCAAAAATTCAACATGATATCAAAGCATTGAACTCTGAACCTTCACAGCTGGTACCACTTGACTTCCGCCATTGTTGGCAATTGGTCTTTGGTTCATTTCAACACCGACAACCACTTTCATAGCCAGGGCTATTGTCTCCAATTTCTCTCAGTGCTGAAAACATTAATAAAGTGGTCACCCAACACCTGCAATCACATTCCCTACCCTTTTTTTAGTTATCAGCAATCACGAAATATGGTCACACAACTTCGATGACTCCCTACCTCCCCAATCTATGCAGCTTTTTGTAAACCCCAGACAACACTGACATTGTGTGACACTGACAACATCCTAAGCCTCTAGATTTTGCCGCTTTCACCAATCCCAGACCACGCTGGTCTTGTGAAAACCAAATATTATATAGCAAGACTTGATTTGACCCATACCACACTCCTGGACTTGGTTCAACATTACCGTTGCTACCACCCTCCCCTCGCCAAATAGAATGTATTGGGTCTAGAAGTTCACAGCAATTTAAGAATTGATTATCTCTCGGTATTGCTTAGTTCGAGGTTCAATTCGTAACAAAATTGCTTCTTTGTGTCTCTACCAGAGTGTATTTTTTTGCTTTATTTAATTATTATTTTTTGTGCTTTATGAAAGAGTATTAAATGAGGGTGGAATTTTTTCTCTAAATATTTCAAGTTTGTTATAGGGGATGGCTCTCATTTTCACTTTTGGTGTGATCCTTGGCGTATGGATTGTTCTCTAAAAGACCTCTTTCCTTACTTATTTAGATTGATAATGGAAAAGGGTGCTTCAATAACCATGAATCTTGCTAGGTATATGGGATTGGAATTCTCAATTGACTCAACCTTTTCAAGATTGGGAATTAGAGTTTGTGGAGATTTTTTTTTTTGGTCTTTTTTTTTTTTTTTTGGCTGTACTCTGATATTCCATCTAGTGAAGGAAAGGATCAATTATCCTGGACTTTGACTAGGAAGGGAAAGTTTGAAGTCTGTTCATACTATGACATTCTAAGAAAGTCCACAGGAGTTTACTTCCCATGGACAAGCATCTGGAGGGCTAAGACACCTCCAAGGGCCACTTTCTTGACTTAGGGAGCATTTATATTGTATGTGCGAGAGCGAGATTAATGGGGAGTCAGTTGAGCATCTTGTTTTGCATTGTTCAACAGCTCGAGATATTTGGTCACTTGTGTATAATTGTATATATTATTCCGGCTAGTCTGGGATGCCAAAGACTCTGTAGCAAAAGCTCAAGTATTGGCAAGTAAGATTTAAACAACACAAGCATTCCAAGATACAGAAAGCAGTTTCACTAATGTGTCTTAGGAAAAACTTAGCAAGAAAGGAAGAATAGAATCTTTCCCATTCATGTCATTAAACAATCCTAGTGTGATCCTTGTAAAATTTGAGACTACAATGGGTAGTAGCATCCAGTCATTTTCTTTTCTTGATTTCTTAAATCTGTTGAATCTCCTATTACAATCTTTTAGGAGTGGTCCAATGCACGGACTGTGCATTCAAACTAACTCCTCTCTCAAATAAAATTATTTTTACAACAACACCACCTTAGACCCAAAATTTTGGGATTAGTTAGGGTCGGTCACATTTATTCTTTTCTTCCATGCTATTCTATCTAAATTTGTATGCTCTGTTACTTCCTTAATTGACATGTCATTTTTTATATTACTTCTACTAATGTGATTTTTACTTTAAAAAATAATAATAATCTCCAGCACCTCTGAGCTATAGAATGATCGAAATCAGAACCACTAATGAATGTCTTAGTATAATACCTATCAGAAAGTAATCAAAAATCCCAATCATAACTCTATTTGCAATGTTTATAGTCGAATACAATGCTTGCAAGCTCCTTAAAAAGTCGAAACAAATCATCCAAAGCTATGCATTTCATTGTTAAGTAAACATCGCGGCGGCGTAATCAAGTTTTGAATTATATTTATATAAAAAAAAAAAAAGATCAGGATCAATGAAATCAAATACCAGAAGAGTAGACAGTGGAGAAGATCCGTTGATCGAAGGGACAGGAAGCGAGGTCCCAGATCTCGTTCGGGTGCGAGAACAAACCCTCGCATATGAGCTCGGTTCCACCTGATGAAACCCGAATCAAATGCACCTGAAACAAACAACCTCAAAACTCCATTAATTTAAGAAACCAAAAAAACACAAATTGAGATCAAATTTTGCTAACAAAAAAAAAATTTTGACTAATATATAAACCTCGTTTTCTTCTTTGAGACTGAGCGTGCCGGTGATGAAGCTGGTGTGATCTGTGTCTGCTTTCACATCCGAAATGCATCTAGCCTGGACAAAGATTTTTAGGGTTTTACATTTTTTTTTTTTTTTTTTCAAGATCTTGAGGCTCAGTAAAAGAAAAAAAAATTTGAATTTAGGGTTTGGATAATTTTGAATAATTGACCTGGTATTTGAGGCCATATCCAATGCCTGATGATCCTCCTTGCATTGGTTCACCGATCTAGCTGGGGAACTATCTTAGCTTTACTTCTTAACTGTTAACGGTAGCAAAAAAACAAAGAAAGTTCTAAGAGTACGACTGGATATACTTAGAAAGGGTTAATACGGTGCGTTTTGGGAGTGTAACGGTCAAGGCCCTTTTCGTCTTCGTCGTCTCGTGCTCTCTCTTTGTTGGATTTGATCTCAGACTGGATCGAGTCAGGCCCAGTATTGAACCGATCGAAACACGTTAACCCAGCCCATAGCTGTTCCAAATCAAAGCTTTTGCAATTACTTTGCATCTTAAATAATTGAGAAAGGGAGATTCGAATCCTAAATATTTTTATTGAAATACACAAAAAAAATACTAATTTAATTACAAAACTTTGGGCAATTAATATTATCTTTTACTATTTTTTTTTGGAAAACTAGATAACATTAACAAACAGATCTAGCACCTACAAAATTTAAAACAACAACGTTTCTCATAATCCATGTATTGTCATAAAACAAAAGCATAATATCAAAAAACACAATGTCTTACTCAATAGATGGACTTTTTTTGCCAATGCATTTGCGCACTTGTTTCCTTTCACATAAGCAGTGACTCATGGTCATTGAGGAATCTTTTTCTACCTTTACTTCATATTAGCATGTAACTCCATGCAAACGCATGGATGCATTTAAAATTATACAAAAATTTTATTATAAAAATATAAATAATTAGTCAATTTTTTTTTTTTAAAGTATGTAACATATGCATTCATGCATACATATAGATACATTTTAAATTAAACACAATTTCTATCATAAAATATAGATGATTAGTCAAATTTTTTTTTAAGTAAACGTAATTAGTCACATATTAAAATTCTTACCTAAATTTAATACTACTTATGATCATTTTTTTCAAATTTTTAATAAGATAGAACGTGTGGTGATTTTTGTTATGTGGTGATTTTTATTTTATTTATTTATTGAGAAACATGTGGTGATTTTTATTGAGTATATGTGATTTAAAAAAAAAAAAAATTATAGTTCATTAATATTAGATTCTTAATATTTTGCACTCATTAACTCACTTGACACAAAGATTAAAAAACTTAAGTAAACACATGGCACAAGCTTAAGTGGATAATTATGGTGTAGTTCCCATATAAATTTAGACACATGACGCAAAATTGGATTATAATTTCAAATTCTAATTCAATTTTCTCTAAACTTTACATATTAATATATATATATATATGACTTATGAATTGAATTTTTTTTAGTTATATGATTATGTTTTTTATGGTTTATTATATTAGACTCCTCGTTTTCTACACTAAATTAACTAATTTGGCACAAAAATTTAAAATTTAGATTAGATGGGATACGTGGCGCAAAATTAAACTCTAATTGAAATTCAATTTTTACACTAAATTAACTCACTTGACACAAAATTCTAAAATTTTGATTAGATGAAACACATGGCGCAAAATTAGACTTTAATTGAACTCCAATTTGAAATTTAATTGAATTTTCTCTCTGTTTTACCTATTATTATATATATAGATTTTGTCAAAGATTATATAATTTTCTTAAAGAATATATTTACTTTCAAATTGAAGTTATAAGGTTGGTGTTTTTCCATAAATTTTTTTTATTGGTTTCTCAATAACAAATGAGATGTGGTGATGTAACACTATTAATAATTTAAATCTATCCAAATCATGTAAATTTGCAAAAAGAAAAAAGAGAGAGATATATATATATATATATATATATATAAATGCTTTGAGGTGGGTTTCATTTCTAAACGGTCCATCTCAATGTTCATAACAAGCCCATTGAGAAAGAAATAACTTCAACCAATATACGTCGGCTTTAGATCAATTGAGGCCCACATTATGAATTGACTTTCAGAATGAAACCAATTCAATAATTAAGCTCTAAAAGATTGATGGAACAATAATGACTCGGGCCGAGTATTGGTAAGTACTAAGTACCACAAATTTTTTAATAGAACAGTTCTTTTTTCTTTTCTTTTTTTAAATAAATACGCTAGATTTGTATATTTTAGCGATGATATTTTCTAAAAAATGAGTCATTTAAAAAAAATATTTTTTCTATTAAACTATCTCATTTTCCTATATTTGATAGCAACTTTAAATGAGTTGAAAACAATCTCCTAACTTTTCTTATTTAGCTTACTGTGAGATAGAGTTGTTTTTCCAAAAAAAAAAAAAAAAAAATAGTGAAAAATCATTTCTAAAAATAAGTCATACTTTTTATGTTGACTAAAGATATTTTTCTTTTAATTCATTTTTTCTAATATTACCAAATACTGAAAAATACATAAAACTATCTTTACACAATGTTTTTAATTTTAATACATAACTTCATTGGATTCTCTTCTCTGCTCTTCTCAAAAAATAAAATAAAATAAAATAAAACCTTTATTGTATTATATTTCCATTGCAATGGGTCAATAAGGATCAAGCTCATATGAAAGCTATACAAAATGCTATTGCAAAAGTTCGGTAAGCAATATTAGTCTGTCAAGCAAGCCTGTGAGAATTCTAAAATCAGTTACACAGAGTTTCATTTCACCCAAAACTCAGTTTAGCGAGACATTTATAAAAAGTCAGTTTCAATCTTCTCACTACTATAAGTAATGCTGAAATTAAAGATAACACATGGCAAAAATGGGAAGTCAAAATAGGTGGGGTAGTTATTTGCCCTAAACAGCGGCAAAGTTAGGAAATTTTTTCAAGAGAACCAAACTAAATATAAAAAATAAAAATAAAAATAAAAATAAAAAATAAATCCAAAGAATCACACACACATATATATTATTTATTTATTGCTTCTATATGAAAAATGTTTGTAATTTTGATTTAACATATGGTATTTTTTTACAAATACAAAAATATTTATATCAAGTAAGTTTTTTTTTTTTAAATTATATCAAGTAGGGGGCACGTTTGGTACATTGAATGGAGATTACAACATGAATTGTAATTTTTATTAATATGAATAAAATATGTTGTAATAGAATAACTAAACATATTTGTAAGTTTGGTTATGAGTTGTAATATTAGAATAAAACTTAAATTTATTTTAGGAAATATCTCACTCATACAATTATATTTTCTTAAAAATAATATTTGTTAAATTTGAGAGAGAGATGAATTATTTTTTATGATTTTTTATTTTTATAATATATGTATATGGAAAGTTTATTTATTTGAAAATATATTAATTTTAAAAATTATTGCATCTCCTAATGAATAGCTATTACAACCCATTAGAAATGAATAATTATTATTCATTTGGAAGAATAGCTATTCATAAGAAATGACTATTCCTTGTAATAAAAACATAATCAAACTGATGATACATAGAAAATTAGTAGGCTGAATGCTCGGGGCTTCAATGAGCTTGAGGTTGCTTGGAAGACCTGAAAAGAAAGAAGCACGAGATCAAAGGTGACTAGGGTGAACCGGCCAAGAACCCTCCGATACTTTAGTTAGTTTTCTCTCTCAAACTCAAGAATTCCAACTTTATAAGTGGTGAAAACTTACCTTGATTTGATATGGCTGAGTCCTTTTTTATAGTGAGTTTTGGAGTGGTTACTTGTTTAGTAACTTCCCCAACGTGGGTGGAAGTTAAAAGATTCAGATTTAACTTTTACAACTGCTATTGGAAGTTAAGAACTTAGTGGGAAGTTAGAGCGATGAATAAGGATTTCGCTCCCACTTCAGAGTAGTAGAACGTGGTCCGAATTATAAGTTTTTGGATAGAGATTTACTCTGAAAATTTCTAAGTGTTGGGCGGTCGTCTAGATGACTCCATGCCGGATGACCTTTTTGCACTTGGACGACTTCCTTTGGAGGCACTCATAGGTTAAATCTCTATTGCAATTTTGAACATTTAATATATCAGGTGGACGACCTTCCTGGTCTTGGACGACACGATGGACGAATTGGAGATAGTCCAATTTTTTGGTTCACCATCAGTTGCCCCCTTGTCCAAGGGTCGTCCTAGCCACTGTAGTGGAACTTTGATTTCATTGTTTACTTTTGACATGTGTTGATGTTTCAATGGTCAATTGATGTGCCATGTGGTGTCCTTGTTTTGGTTGAATTTTGTCGTCTCAGATTACGCCACATGTCACGATCTTATTGACCAACCCGTCGCTTCGATTCGTTTTTCGAGGGGACATGCCACGTGTCAATTTCTGGTTGGTTCGCGTCGCTTCATTAATCCACCCCTAGGGCCTATAAATATGTATATTCTCTTTCTTACTCTCACTTTTTTGATATTCTCCTCTATGCCATCTCGTCCAAGAGTTTCGTCTAGTTGTCCTCATCCTTAGTCTCTCGCCAGGTAAGTCCTTTTCTTCATTCTTAGGTTTTCGTCTTTAGGAAATTCTTTATATATTCTTATAAATATGTCTTTGTCTAGTGGTAGTACTGAGAGAGAGATAGACGAGACAAATGGTAGTAGTGGTAGCTCTGAAAGTAGTAGTAACAGCAATTCCCAAGACGAGCATTATTTGTCTGGGGTCCCTGGAATTCCTTTAAAGGTCTTCCGAAAGGAGATGCAACGTAGGGCAGCTTCTGGGATTGAGGCTAGCTCGTCCAAAAGGGACAAGTCGTCTAGTCTCCCTCAAGACGAGGAAGAAAATGCTAATGTTATTTATAGCTATGCTCCAAAAGTTGCGTCCACCTTAGATGCAAATAGATTAACAACCCTTGTAGGTAGATACCAAATTCCTCTTGAGTTCAATCCTCGTCTACCTGAGAGTGGAGAATGGTGTTGTTTTCCTTTTTTCAGTTTTGGTGTATATGTTTCATACTTATTAGTTATTAGCAGGTCTTAGATTTCCCTTTAATTCTTTTTGCAGAGACCTTTTTCATAGGTTGGGTATTAGACCAAATCAGCTCAACTCTAATGATTGGAGGACAATAGTGGCCATGCAAGTGCTATGGCGTGAGGTGTTTGAGGGGAATCGTCCAATCACAGTGGACGAGTTCCTCTTTTGCTATAAACCCTCATAAATTAAACAATTTGCTGGTTTTTACCAGTTCTCGTCTAGAGGCCCCCAATTTAGTTTGATTAGGGGTCATAGTTCTTCAGATAGGTTGTGGAAGAGAGAATTTTTTTTTTCATTTCTGGAAATTGGGCTGGGGACCCATATGATGCAAATAGTGCCTCTTTTCCTCCTTTTACCAATGCCCTAGGTCGCCTTCGTCCTGAGGGTACGTCTTTCATCAACTTTACTTCGTTCATTTTATTTATTTCTTTCACTTGTCTAATCATGCCTTTCTTTTATGCAGCCATCACTCGTCCACATTTGGACAAATTTTTCTTAGAGCGTATTGATAGAGCTCATGCTCATCCAGAAAGGTCCTTCCATAACTTGGTGACTTTACGTCGTCTTGCTGCTTAGGGGCTTGGTCCTGAGTCCACTGAAGAGAATCTTCCACACGAGGAGACTACTCGTCAAAGTATGTGTCGTCTTTCACTCTCTTTTTTCTTTTTCTTTTTTGTCTAACTTTTTACTTTTCTTTATTGCGGGGTTAACCACCATGAAGGAAAATAAGGGCAAGAATATGGCTAGTGGCACCGAAGAGGAGGAGGACGTCCAAGTTCAAGACGAGCCAGCTTCATTGGCCATCCAGAAGTCTGTTGTTCAGACTACTGCCGGGAAGAGGAAAGGCATTTCAAGCAACATAGATCTTGGAAATATTCCAAGATGCTGAGGTCTTAAGAAGCAAAAATCTGACAAAACCCCTCCTCCATTCTTTGTCCATTGTTGAACATAATATTTTGTGCATGAATGAATTTTCTTTAGTTTACATCATCCACGTTATATCCAATGGTTTTTTAAGTGTGGTCCGTCCACCTGTAAAGGCATTGAGTTCATCCATGTTAGGACAACTTTTTCATGCTCAACATTCTACCACTTATTAAGTATAACTCGTCTATGAATGGAATTTGTTTTGCCGGCTTTCTTTGTCCATAGGTTTGACTTATAGCTTGCATTAATCTTCGTCCATAGGCTGGACGGCTCATTATTAGTCTTTGAGCAAGACGCTTCCAGCGTTTACTTGTCTAGAAACTGGATTGTTTAGCTGGTTACATTTATCTATGGAGTTCGAATATTCTTGCATGCACGCTTTTGCCTCGTCCATTAGTTAGACGAAGATACCTTAGGTTTATTTTATTTTGCTTTCACCTTATTTAGGGAAAGTTTATAGACGTTACATCCCTGCGTCCAGAGATTTTATTTGCCTTAGGCCTTTAGCCTTCTTATGGATTAGCTTTGATGAGAACTTCAACAATATTAAGATTGAAAATTCACACAACTTTATATATATTGGAAATCCAAACTGTATTTACATATCATAAACATCGTCCACCAGCATGGCACATGCTTAGAAGCTAATGCCTTTAGGGGATTGAAAATACTTTATATACAAACGGACTAAGCTCATGACTTCGTCCATCATGATTTCATGCATAGACGGTGCATAAGCTGGAAGCTAGTACACTTTAGGGAATTGAAATACTAAAAAACATGAAGTATTAGTAACAAACACAAGTAAACATAAGTAATGGAAAGCGACACATAACTTAAGCTCGTCTAGGATGATGCTCGTCCAGGTTGATACTTCACTGATAATATCTTCTTAAATACTCAACATTCCAGGGGTGCTCTAACTTTCGTCCATCCAGGACTTCCAAGTAGTATGATCCCTGTCTTTTGCAATTAATAACCCTGTAGGGTCCTTCCTAATTAGGCCCCAGTTTTTCGTGGGCCGGGTTTCTGGTTGCCAAGGAGATCCTTTTTAGGACGAGGTCCTCAATGTTGAAGCATCTGGATTTCACCATCGCATCATATTGTCTAGCCATGAGGTTTTTATACCTCACTGTTCTCTATTCTGCATCCATCCTTACCTCGTCTATCAAATCAAAGTCAAGACGATGTTGTTCTTCATTTTCCTCGTCCTCATGTTTCATCACCCTGTGATTAGTCATGTGTACTTCGGCAGGTATGACCGCTTCACTTCCATAGGCTAGTTTGAAAGGAGTTTCCCCTGTGGGGGCCCTCACAGTCGTCCTATAGGCCCATAGAACTCCTGGTAACTCGTCTGGCCATACTCCCTTTGCCCCCTCAAGCCGAGTCTTGATGATCTTCAACAAGGATCGGTTTGCAACTTCAGCTTGTCCATTTGCTTGTAGGTGGGAGGGTGAGGAATAATGATTCCTTATTCCAAGTTGCTTATAGAAATCTCTGAAGGGTGTGTTATCAAACTGCCTTCCATTATCTAACACTAGTACCTAGGAACCCCAAATCGGCAAACTATGTTCTTCCAGACGAAGTTCTTGACATTCTGCTGCATAATATTTGCTAAAGGTTCAGCTTCCACCCATTTAGTGAAGTAATCAATCTCCACTACTAAAAACTTCATCTGCCTGGTTCCTATTGGAAAGGGACCCAAGATATCCAATCCCCATTGTGCAAAGGGCCACGGGGCCATCATCGGGGTGATGTGCTCCGAGGGTCGTTTAGGAATATTACTGAAGCATTGACACCAATCACACACCTTAACATAAGCCTTAGCATCTGCCTGTATGGTCGACCAGTAATAACCTGCACAGACGATCTTATGGATGAGAGCTCTCGCTATTGAGTGGTTTCCGCATGCTCCTTCGTGAACTTCCCTCAATATATAGTTTGATTCATCTAGAGCTAAGCACCTTAGGTAAGGCTGAGAGAAGTCTTTTTTATATAGTACCTCGTCTATGAGGACATACTTAGCCGCTCTGATCCTTAGCTTTCTGGCTTCATCCCTATCTTCTGGAAGCCTTCCATTCTTGAGGTAAGCCACTATTGGGGTCGTCTAGTTTTCTTCTTCTTCAATCTGCTGCGCCTCTAGAAGATCTATGTTTGGCATGTACTAGACTTTGTCATACTCGTCCACTGACCTTTCTGCCGACGCTGCCTTTGCTAAGACATCTGCTTCCACATTTTCCTCTCTTGGAACTTGAAGAAAACTGGCTTCCTTAAATTTCTTAACAAGCTGCTTCACCTTATTGAGATACTTCTTCATCTGTTCTTCCTTAACTTCACATGTTCCATTCACTTGACCCATGATCAATTAAGAGTCTACTTGGACGACTATTGACTTTGCCCCTAAGGACTTGGCCAATTCTAGCCCTTTAAGGAGGGTTTCATATTCAACTTCGTTGATGGTCGTTTAGTATTGTAGATGAGCTGCATATTTTAACTTATCCCTTTTCGGAGATTTTCGTATAACCCCTATACCTCCTGCATATTGTGTGGACGAACCATCTACATAGACAATCCACTTCTTAGCTTCATCCACCTTGTCTAGCTCACCATGGTTTGGAGTGAATTCTATAATGAAATCTGCCAACGCTTGAGCATTTATTGTACTTCTTGATTGATACCTAATATCAAACTCACTAAGATCTATGGCCCATTGGATCAGTCGTCCTATGGCTTCCAACTTGTTCATTGCCTTCTTGAGTGGATGATCTGTCAAGACATTGATGATATGAGCCTGGAAGTAAAGCCTTTGCTTCCTAGAAGCTGTTACCGTCCCTCTGCTCCCTTTAGGATATCGTCCCTCTGCTCCCTTTAGCTCTCTGCTTGTATAACAAACAGACTTCTGTATTTTTCCTTCTTCTTTGATTAATGCTGTGAACTCACTGTATGTGGGGACACTACTAAGTATAAATACAATTCCTTACCTGATGTAGACGAGCTTAGCAGAGGAGTTGTTGTGAGGTAGGCCTTAAGGTCTTGGAAGGCTTTTTGACACTCGTCCGTCCATTCAAACGCCTTCTTGAGAACCTTGAAAAATGGTAAACATTTGTCAGTAACTTTTGAGACAAACCTGTTAAAGGCGGCAACTCGTCCAGTGAGAGACTGGACTTCCTTGATGTTCCTTGGTGGCTCAATGTTCAATATTGCTTGGATCTTATTAGTATTTACTTCGATTCCCCTATGTGAAACCATAAACCCTAAGAATTTTCTTGACGAAACTTCAAAGGCATAATTGCTTGGATTCAGCTTCATGTTATATCGTCTAAACGTGTCAAAGGTCTCCTGAAAGTCGTCTAGATGCTTCTTCTCGACCAAGCTTTTCACCAACATGTCATCCACATATACCTCTACATTTCGTCCTATCTGTAGACAAAACATATGATTGACCAGCCTCTGATAGGTTACCCCTGCGTTCTTTAAACCGAAGGGCATCACTTTGTAGTAAAACAAGCCTTGACTAGTAATGAAGGATGTCTTCTCTTGATCTACTTCGTCCATCCTTATCTAGTTATAACCTGAGAAGGCGTCCATGAAACTTAACAACTTATGACTCACTGTTGAGTCTACCAGCTGGTCAATACGTGGCAATGGATAGCTATCCTTGGGGCAAGCCTTGTTTAAATTGGTGAAATCCACGCACATTCTCCATTTGCCATTAGCCTTCTTGACCATCACCACGTTAGCTAACCAATCCGGGTAATAAACTTCCCAAATAAACTTTATCGTGGTTTACTTCTAGACATTTTCCTTGATAGAATTATCTCGTTCAAGAGCGAAGACCCTCTTCTTCTTACGGACGGGTTTGAAGGAAGGATACACATTCAGACGATGAGTAATGACACTTGGGTCAATCCTTAGCATGTCTTTGTGACTCCACGTGAAAACATCAATGCTCTTCTTTAAGAACTGGATGAGATCTTACTTCGTCTTCTTTTCCATGCTAGTTCCAATCCTGGTAAACCTTTCAGGGTTACTTTCGTCCAGAGGAATGTCTTTCAGTACTTCAATGGGCTCTGCAGCAACCCTTCTCTCTTCTATATTCATCGTCTGCACATACTCGTCCATAGCTAACATGTCTAAGTAACATTCTCTAGCTGCTAACCGATCTCCTTGTACTTGTCCTATTCCATAATCTGTTGGAAACTTGACAGATAGGTGGTAGTGGACGTCACTGCCTTCTAACTATTCAGAGTTGGTCATTTAATAATGGCATTGTAGGAAGATGAGCAATCTACGACGAGAAAATTCACCTCTTTAGCTATCTGCTGTGGATATGCCCCTACCACGACAGGTAGAGTAATAGTGCCCACTGGTTGTAACTTCATTCCTATGAATCCAACTAAAAGTGCGTTCACTGGACGAAGTTGATCTCTTCCAAACCTCATCTACTGGAAGGCGAGATAATATAGGATATCTGCTGAACTCTCATTATCTATTAGCACCCTTCTGGTTATGTAGTCTACAATGAGCAAGGTTATGACGATTGCATCGTCATGTGGATGATGGATCCTTCTAGCATCCTCGTCCGTGAAGGTGATAGCCTGCTCGTTTGCCCCCTCAGTCCTTGGTGGTCGTCCAGAGAGTTGAACGTTCTGCACCACCTTCAAGTAGGTCTTCCTTGATTGTCCTGTTGAAGTTCCTCCTACAATAACTCTTATTTCTCTTAGCGGGGGTCGTGACGGCTCTTCTACCTTCCCCTTTAACTTTTCGTCCTTATGATTTCGTCCAAGAAAATTCCTCAACTTTCCCTGCCTAATGAGATTCTCAATCTGCTGCTTCAAATCATAGCATTCATCCGTGTCATGCCCGTGGTCTCTGTGGAAGCGGCAATACTTATTCATATTGTGCTTATTAGAATCTCCCTTCATCTTCTCTAGCCACTTCAAGGATGGGTCGTTTTTAATCTGCATAAGCGCTTGATCAAGCAGAACGTTCAAGGGTGTGTAATGCAGACTTCGTCTTGAAGACGAACCTGCCTTCATGTTGTCTCTATCCTTCTTTTCTCACGTCCGTGCCTTCTTTGGATGAAGGCCTTGTTCAGAATGACGTGGGAGCTCCGTTTCCATCCACTCTGCTTTCTTCCTCTTCTTGGCTATGATCGCATCTTCTGTATTCATGAAGCTTTGGGCTAAATGGATAAGTTCAGCCATGGTCTGTGGTTCTTGATCATAAAGCTTGTGGATGAATAAATCTGAACTAACTCCATTGTGGAAGGCTGCTAACAGCAGCTTATTGTCATGCCCCAAACCCGATACCCGGATTTGTGACCATGACCGGCATACTAATATCAAGCTTAAACCTGATATTAATAAGAACCAACTTAACTTTTACAAAACTTTTACCAAAATCTTCCCTCTTTCTTTTCTTTCTTGTTTCTTTGCTTAAAAGATATAACTTTTCACTTGACATTCAGAGTATCTACACTGTACTTAAAGAATAACATAATCCACTAGTTACTCAAATTCTAAATTTCACATAATACATCTCTTAATGCTTTAAGGTACACAAATACTGCAACGCTAAACATCAAAATGCTAATTTGGGATATATACTTTTAAAACTAAAACCAGCTCATTCCAAAACTCGACTAAGGCTCTCTCTGCTCTAAAATAAAACCTGTTGACTGAAAGAGTGGAAGAGGTGAGCTACATAGCTCAGTAAAGGTAAGATATATGAGAATTTAATAAGGATGCATGTAAATCAAATCATTTCATTCTATTAATATTCAGATAGGAGAACATCTCTTCATGCATAGTATTTTATACTATTCATAGTAATAACTTATACGCTCTTCATAGGAAAATAATTGTTCTCCCTTTTCTTATCAGAATAATATTACCAAAATCTTTCGGATTTAATTTCTTTCATTTCTTACAAAGTCACCAAATATAATATTGATTGTTTAGAATCAATATATATGTATTCTTATTACAAAATAATCATTTTAACTTAAATCAGATAATCGGTAACTTTGTCTTTAAACTAGAAACATCTTGCCGAATAATAAAACTTTTCTTTATAAACTTCTTCTCGTAAAATATTATAACTTTCATAGTCATAAAACTTAACGTTTCATAAAGAACAGATATCTGATAACTTTTTAACATAAACTTGTACTTTCATCAGAAGTTTTATCTTTATAGCACACTAAAACTTTTTCATCAGATTCTTTATCTTTAAAGCACAACAGAACTTCAGAAACTTTTATCTTTAAAGAACAATTTTTCTTTTCATCAGAAACTTCTTCTTTTCA